>LR738712.1:36949066-37100328 GCA_902687465.1 Secale cereale
TTACAGAAGTTATTGATTTCCTTCACAAGATGTCTAGAGATCCCCGCACTAGCACGCTTAACCTTGCCTTCACAGAGCATATCACTAATGCTCTCATCAAAGCTAGGGAGGAGAAACTTAGAGTAGAAGCCTCCATACCTAGAAAGCTAGAAGATGGTTGGGATCCTATGATAAAAATTTATTTGAATGACTTCTCTTGTTATGCATTATGTGATGTTGGTGCTAGTACCTCTGTTATGCCCAAAAGGATATATGATATGCTTAAATTGAAACCTTATGATTCTTGTTCTTTTGGTGTTCGTCTCGTTGATTCTTCCATAAAGAAACCTTTGGGGAGGATCGACGATGTTCTTATTGTTGTCAATGATAATTATGTGCCCGTTGATTTCACCATTATGGATATTGAATGTGATCCTTCATGTCCAATTATTTTGGGACGTCCCTTTTTGCGCATTGTTGGTGTTGTCATTGACATGAAAGAGGGTAATATAAAATTTCAGTTTCCTCTCAAGAAAGGGATGGAACACTTCCCTCGAAAGAAGATCAAGTTACCTTTTGAGTCCGTTGTACGGGCTAGCTATTCTTTTACTCTTGATAAAACTTGATCTATATGCATTATGCCTAGCTTAAAGGCATAAAAGAAAGCGCTTTTGGGAGGCAGCCCACATGAATAAATTTTTTGCTTTTGTTGTGTCTTGATGTTGTTTACTGCTGTAGCATCATCATTGTATCTTTGCTTTTCATATTTGTGCCAAGTATAGCCTCTGATTGCTAGAAAGTTCAAAAGTTGTGAGGTGCTGTCCAGAAAACAGATTCTGTCCTTGGATAGAAAAATTCGTATAAAATCACCAGATCATCTTTTTGGTCTGAAATTTTTCGACAGCGTTCTCTATATAATTGTCTTTCGTGCGTCTGTTCTGAGTTTTTTGATTTGAGTTGCAGAAGTATCCCGAACAGATCAATTACTACCTGCTGTTCTGTTTTTCACAGATTCTGTCCTGTTTTGCCTTTCCTTCATTTTGCAAATCAAGAGCTTGCTTTTTCTTTGCAAAAACCTTTTGGCAATCTTGAGAAACAGTAGAACTTCAAGATTATATTTATTTCCAGCAAGGTATAATTATTTTATTAAGGGTACTAACCTCGCTAATCAGATTATGATGAGTTATGTATGAAGGGAGTTTTCAAGTGTGCGAGGGAAGATGATAAAAAGATTCAGGAGTGTCAAGCGCTCAAGCTTGGGGATGCCCCCGTGCACCCCCAAGAAATATTCAAGGAGACTCAAGCGTCTAAGCTTGGGGATGCCCCCGTGCATCCCCTTCTCCATCAACATTATCAGTTCGTCTTTCGTTTCGCTATATTTTTATCACTTCATGTGTTATGTGCTATGCTCGGAGCGTCTTGCTTTTAGTTTTCTTTTTAGTTTTTCATAACGAGTCGGAACCCAGAATTCCTTTATGTGGGAGAGAAACACGCTCCACTTCTACCTAGAACATAACATAGAATTTTCATATCTATCTTGGCTGTGTGTGTTCTTTGTCTTTTAATAGCTACTATCATGCTCTGCTCTTACTCCCTCCGTCCCAAAATAAGTGACGCAAAAGTGACTCAACTTTGCACTAACTTTAGTGCAAAGTTGAGTCACTTTTGCGTCACTTATTTTGGGACGGAGGGAGTAGTATTCATGCTTATCTTTTCAAAGAGCTTTTGTTTAGTTGGTTGCTTGAACTCTCTTTAATTATCATGCTCACCTTATTAAGAGAGTTTGCTTCCGTTGCATTGGTTAATATGTCTATGATAAAGATGCTACGTGCATAATGGTGCTTAGTAGTTCAGGTTTTCTTATGGTTAGTCTCAAATAGCTGGGGGGTTCCCAATGTGTTATTGGAGTACCAACTTGATTTGTTTGCCTATGATGTGGTATGGTTTAGTAATATATTCCTTCGAGAATTTATTTTGATTGACTTGGCGTATGCTCACGCATATTTAAGACTGTAAAGAAAGTCTGTCAAGCCTTGATGATCTTTTATTTCTGAGTAGCGATAAAACTACCATGCCTGATTCAATATTGCTTTGTCGCTCTGCATGATTATGACCGTCATTGCTCTCTTAGTTGGTCGCTCCCAGTCTTTTGCTAACCTCCACCTGTACTAAAACTAACTTTGCAATACATAGCTCATGGGAAAGTAGCTTAAAAACTATTGTGGTAAAGAATATGTTGCCTATGTATCTTATTTCTTATAAGTTGTTGGCTGAGCGGTAACCATGTTTCTGGGGACGCCATCAACTGTCACACTTTTGTTGAATATCATGTGAGTTGCTATGCATGTTCGTCTTGTCCGAAGTAAGGGTGATTTGCCGTGGGTTGAATGAATATGCATATTGTTAGAGAAGAACATTGGGCCGCCAACCAAAGCCATGCATCATGGTGGAAGTTTTAGCTTGGACTTAATCCTCAATCTCTTATGAGAATATGCTTATGCATTAAAGGGGAGTCCATCATCTATTTTCTATGTTGTCCCGGTATGGATGTCCTCAAGTTGAGATCTATCAAAAACGAGAAATCAAATGCGATTTATCTCCTTGGACCTTTGTACAGGTGGCATAGAGGTACCCCTTTGTGACACTTGGTTGAAACATATGTAATGCAATGATAATCCATGGAAATCCGAGCTAATTAGGACAAGGTGCGAGCACTATTGGTATTCGATGCATGAGGCTTGTAAATTATAGGAGGTCTTATACATGACACATATGGAGTACTACTACCGTTGACAAAATTGCTTCCATGTTTTCAAAATAAAAAACTGTAGCACATAACCATCTTTTATTTTTATGTTGAGTCTCCACCTTCTTTTAAAAGCACCAGCTACTGAGAGCATGATTGTCATTCTGAGTGTAATGTGCATTGTCCCAAAGTACCATTGTCTTTTGCATGATTGTGATATCGTTTATTTTGAAATCATTGTATCTAGTCATCACTTAAACCTTGAAGGTGCCCCTGCATTTATGTTTTGCTTCACTAAAGGGGGCAAGCTAGATATCACTTTATCATATTTGTACATCATGTTCATTGCAAATATTTTTGATGTTTCAGTTTCATGTTGTAAAACTTTCAGTCATTTGTGATTTTCTCTTGAGGCAACTTAATTACTATAGAATCATTGTCTCATAAGCTTTTGTCATATGACTATGAAAAAGTCCTATATGGTTAATAGCATGTCATCACAGAAATTATTCTTGTTATCATTTACCTACTCGAGGACGAGCAGGAATTAAGCTTGGGGATGTTGATACGTCCAAAACGTATCTATAATTTCTGCATGCTCCATGCCACTTTTGGGTGATATTGCTATGATATTCATACACTTCCATACACTTTTGATCATATTTGGACTAACTTACTAATCCAGTGCACCCCAGTGCCAGTTTCTGTTTTCGGCTGTTTTTGTATTTCAGGTTTTCACGTTACGAGAACTGCCAGGAAAAATCCAGAAAAATTATATAAAAAATCAGCGTTCCGGAAACAACACTGCGTCCGAAGGGCAGCCGGGGGGGGGGGGGCACCAGGGCTCCAGGCGCCCTGGCGGCGCCCCCCCTGGGCCGCGCCGAGGGGGCGCCTGGGCCCCTCGAAGCTTCCCCGATGCTCCCCTTTGGCATATATTTAAAGCGTCCTCCGAAACCCTCAAAACAGGAACTCTTTTCGCGATCCCATCTCTGTTCCGCCGCCGCCGCCGCTTCCAAGATCGGGAGCACCAGGAGAACTCTTATGGATTTCGGTCTACTTATTTTGGCGTACCGCCCATGCTTTGAACCTCAACCTTTCTGCAATGTAATCAGCATTGGTTTGCGTTCGTGGTCCTGTCAATTTCCCAGCTGTAATTTGTTTACCTCACATAGCTGTTTTATCGTCTTTTGGGAGAGAGACATCACTAGTGAACATCATGAGACTCCGGTCCATATTACCATCATTGATCACACCCGCTATTTACTTTTCGCTATTTACTTACTATTGCAAAACAATATCTATCACTACTATCATATTGCTTTTAACCCTTTGTGAACTACAAGGCCGGAGGGATTGACAACCTCTCTGTACTCGTTGAGAGCAAAGTTATTTGTATCTGTGTGCAGGTCCACGTTGATTGCTAATTGCGCCGTTAGCAGTTGACACCTACTTGTTGAACCTAGGAGTCTCCGGGGATTCGATCCTTGGCATCTTTACTAAGGGAAAACACTTCTACATACTGCATCTTACACCTTCCACTTGGGGTAACCAACGAGGGGTTCGAGGCCCATCAGTCGGTCCGGGCCGCTTCATACCACAATGCCGCCGAATCAAGATTGGACTAGTGACGGTAAGAAAATTGAGCAAACTCAACGCCCACAACTTGTTTGTGTTCTACTCGTGCAAGATGCTACGCAAAGACCTAGCTCTGAGGCCACTGTTGGGGAACGTAGCAGAATTCAAAAAATTTCCTACGCTTCACCAAGATCAATCTAAGGAGTCATCTAGCAACGAGCATATTGGAGTGCATTGATACGTCTCAAACGTATCTACTTTTCCAAACACTTTTGATATTGTTTTGACCTCATTCTTGCATGATTTGGACTAAACTAACCCGGACTGACGCTGTTTTCAGCAGAGCTGCCTGTATGGTTTTATTGTGTGCAGGAAAACGGATTTTTAGGTATCTCAGAAAAATCCACGAAAAATCACAGAAAATCCACGCACCCGAAGGAACCAGGAGCCAGAAGGGGGACCAAAGGGGGACCAGGGGGGCCCAGGCGCCCTGGTGGCGCGGCCCAGCCCCTGGCCGCGCCGGGGGGTCGCCTGGGTGGGCCCCACGCCCCCTGGTGCCCTACTTCGACTCGTATTTTTACCCGTGACGAGAAAACCCCAGATAAGAAGTTCTTTTCGCAGTTTTCGTCGCGGAGCCGCCGCCACCCTCTGTTCTTCTTCGGGAGGGCTAATCTGGAGGCTGAATTGGCCTCCGGAGAGGGGAGATCGTCGCCATCGTCATCATCATCACCACTCCATCATCCCTCCATGACTTCTCCTTCCATGTGTGAGTAATTCCCCTGCTGTAGGCGAAGGGGATGGTAGGGATTGGATGAGTTAGATCATGTAATAGTTTGTCAGATCGTTGGGGGCATGTTGCCTATCATCTACTATGGTGTTTATCATCTTTGCTTCAACTTGTTATTCTTAATGCTTGACACTTAGGGCCCGAGTGCCATGATTTCAGATCTGAACCATATGTGTTTGCATGAATATATTTGTGTTCTTGATCCTACCTATGAGTTGTTTGCACCTGTTACGGTTCGGAACCGGCGATCCCAAAAGTGACAGCTTGGGACACCAAAGGGGATGGTCCGTAGTTTGAGGATTACATGTATCCATTGAGTTCATTGCTTTGTTCCGGTGCTCTTTGACAGGAGCACCTTAATCTCCATAAGTTCCTTTTGGCCCCGTTCGTAGCGGGATGGTAGGACAAAAGATGTTGTGCAAGTTCTTATTGCAAGCACGCACAACTACCTACGGGATACATGCCTAATGTTTGATATTTGCCTAGATGATCATTACTTTTCCGTGTGCCGTGCCCTAAGTTAGAATCATGATATATCTCATCCATGCAGCGCCCAACCATCCATCTCCCTAGCCTACAGTGTTTTAAACCCTGCTTGTCACTAGTTGCTACTTTTGCCATTTACCTTTACTATTTACTTTTGCTGTTTACTTTTACTATCACTATCATCCCTATCATATCACTGTTACCATTTATCTTTTGTTGCAAGTAAGTATATTTCAGGTGCGGTTGAATTGACAACTCAACTGTCAAAGCTTATAAATACTCTTTGGCTCCCCGTGTGTCGAATCAATAAATTGGGTTATTCTTACCCGCGAAGACTATCTCGAACCCTTACGGTTGAGGGTTATCAAGTACCGTTTTCTGGCGCCGTTGCCGGGGAGCATAGCAATATTTACAAGTCTACTTGAAATATCCTACCTGCTGCACTTCATCCACTATGGGTAAGAAAGGAGACCCCAAGGTTCCAATCTTACTATCTACTACAAGAAGAGGTACTGTTCTGAGCACTAGTGCTACACTTGATTCACCTTCTGTCATCAGTAAGTTTGCCTCACCACCACCACATGATGCTCCTACTGAATCAGTTACTATGTCCGATACTCTGGATGATGCTTCTACTACTGTTGATGATATTAGCTCACTTGGTTATGCTCTTGAAAAACAAATTGTTGCTGCTGCTAAAAAGTCTGGAATTGAAATTCCTGTTACTCGCTACCCTATTGGTGAAACTTATGATTATCATGATTTGAGTAAACTCAAGGAGAGACTCCTTGATGATGATTACTATATGCTTGATGAAGATTTATGCAGGGAACTGACAGAGTTTTCTGGCTCTGACCCTGAAGTTATTAAGAAACTATTTGAAAAACACTCTTTGAAGAACAAAACAGTTCCTGATCCTGAATTTGCTACATCTCCTATATGCATTGATGATCCTGATTATGATTTATCTATTGATCTTTCACTTATACCTATGGTTGAAGCTGACCCCTTTTATGGCAGAGAAAATGATGATGCTATTGCACACCTGACTAAACTCGGTGAGTTGGGTGGCCTGTTTACCACAGATGAGAAGATACGATACTTTTATATCACCAAGCTTCTTCCTTTCTCCTCGAAGGAAGGTGCTAAAGCATGGTATGATTCGCTTCCATGCGGTTCCATTAAGAGTCCTCAAGACTTAGCTCACTCTTTTGTTGATAAGTACTTTCCTGCTCACATGCAACATGCTGCTTTACAAAGAATTTATAACTTTAAACAGTTGCAGGATGAGTCCCTCCCTAAAGCTTGGGGGAGGTACTGCGGTCTGATTCGGGCTAGACCAGGACATGAAGTCCCTAAGAACGAATTAATCGATATATTCTATGCTGGTTTAACTGATGAATCCAGATCCTATTTGGACAGTTGTGCTGGTTGTGTTTTCAGGAAAAGGACGCCGGAAGATGCAGAAGATTTGATGGGCAGGATTGCCAAAAATCATGAAGATTGGTCCGTCCCTGAACCACCTCTACCACCAAAGAAGAGGGGCATGTTTGTTCTAAGCCCCGAAGATATGCGAGAAGCAAAGAAGTCTATTAAAGAGAAAGGTATTAAAGCTGAAGATGTGAAGAATCTACCCCCTATTGAGAAGCTGTGTGAGCCTACCACTCACCCTCCTATGGTAGAGGTACACTCTCTTTTAGATTTCAATGCAAGTGACATCCCTCATGGTAAGCCTCCTGATCAATGTTTAGATGAGTTTGATAATTTTATTATGAAACAAAATCATTTTAATGAGAGGATACAAAGTCAGTTGCATGATAATTCCCTTGCTATCAAAAGTTTGCTTGATGTTCTAGGTAGAACAGTTAATGATGTTCAATGTCTTGTGAAGCATTTTCATATGGTTAAAACTCAGCTTGACCAAATTTCTAATGTGCAAAAAGATTTGCTTGCTAAAAATGCCAAACAAGATAATTTGCAGGCTTTTTGGATTAAGACCCGAGGAGGAACTAGCACTCAAGATCCTCTCTATCCAGAGGGGCATCCGAAGAGAATCGAGCAAGATTCTCAAATGCAGGAGGAAGAAATTGTTGGCTCTCCAAAGAAAAAGAAGAAACATAAGGAGGCTGGCAATTCTAATGATCATATTGCAGATGAAGAGCCAACTATTGATCCAAACAGTGTATCTATCTCCGATGCTGAGACTGAAGACGGTGCTGAACCTGAAGGTAAGGATAATGAGAAGAATGATCCGCCTGAAGTTCAAGAAGAAGAAGCACCTGACAAACGTAAGAGGTACACTAAATAAGACTTCATCGCAAGAAAACATGGGAAGGAAAGAGAACCATGGGTGCAGAAACCCATGCCCTTTCCAGGTAAGTCCATCAAATCCAAAGAAGAAGAGCATTACAATAAGTTTTGTGAGTGGATTAAACCTCTTTTTCTTCAAATTCCTTTGACTGAAGCTATTAAGTTACCTCCTTATTCAAAATATATGAAAGATATTGTCACTAATAAAAGAAAAGTTCCTAAGGAAGCAATATCTACTATGCTTGCTAACTACTCTTTCAGTGGCAAGATTCCTGAGAAGCTCGGTGATCCAGGTATACCCACCATTCCTTGCTCCATAATGAATAATTATGTCAAAACTGCTTTATGTGATCTGGGAGCAGGAGTGAGTGTTATGCCCCTCTCCCTTTACGAGAGGCTTTGTTTAGAGAAAATAATTCCTACTTGAAATGATCGATATGGTTGACTAGAGGGGGGGGGGTGAATAGGCAACTAACAATTTTTAGCTTTTCTTAACCAATTAAAATTAGGCGATAAAATAAGTTGTCTAGATAAACTATTATGAAGACAACTAATGACAATAAGCCCAACAACTACACAAGCATGCTATAGAAATTAAACAAGTAAAGCATGCAAGAGTAAAGGTAAGAAATAACCACAAGTAGAACCGAAGGAGACGAGGAAGTGTTTCCGAAGTTCCTTCCCTTTGAGGGGAAGTACGTCTCCGTTGGAGCGGTGTGGAGGCACAATGCTCCCCAAGAAGCCACTAGGGCCACCGTATTCTCCTCACGCCCTCACACGATGCAAGGTGCCGTGATTCCACTAGTGGTGCCCTTGAAGGCGGCAACCGAACCTTTACAAACAAGGTTGGGGCAATCTCCACAACTTGGAGGCTCCCAACAGACCACGAAGCTTCACCACAATGGAATATGGCTTCGAGGTGACCTCAACCGTCTAGGGTGCTCAAACACCCAAGAGTAACAAGATCCGCAAGGGATTAGTGGGGAGAATCAAATATCTCTTGGTGGAAGTGTAGATCGATGCCTCCTCAAGCACTCCCGAGCAAATCAACAAGTTTGATTGGCTAGGGAGAGAGATCGGGCGGAAATGGAGCTTTTGGAGCAACAATGGAGTAGTGGGGGAAGAGGTAAGTCTCCTTGGAGAAGAAGACCCCCTATATATAGTGGGGGAGCAAATCCAACCGTTATTTGAGGTTTCAGCCCGCAGAGAGCGGTAGTACCGCAACTCATGAGCGGTACTACCGCTGGCTGAGCGGTACTACCGCTTGGGAAGCGGTACTACCGCCAAGGCAAAAACTCGAGACCTGATACAGCCACGGATGAAATAAATTACATCCGTGGCTACATCCGCAGGGGAAAACGGAAGTAGCAAAATGCGACACGGTACTACCGCATCAGCTAAGCGGTACTACCGCTTAGGCTAAGCGGTACTACCGCACGGTATGCGGAAGTAAAAAATTACTTCCGCATCCACTTCTCATACTTAGACTTCAGCGCCTGGCCCAGATACACGGTACTACTGCATGGGGACGCGGTACTACCGCGGGAGCGGTACTACCGTGTCGGCAAGCGGTACTACCGTGTACCTGTGCGGTACTACCGCTTGGCAGAGCGGTACTACCGCATGCTTGGCAGAAGATCAGTACAGAAGCCACAGAATTGCCTCAACGAAAGAAAAACCGGTTGGACCTCCAGAGAAGCATGGAAAGGAAGTGTGGGAGAAAGATGTGTACGTGTTGATTCTACCCAAACCTTTCCGACGCGGACCCCCTCTTAATAGTACGGCTTTCCTATTACTCAATGCCACCTACAGGGAGCAAAAAGAAAACACCGTCCTTCATGAAATCCGAGGGGCAATCAATCGTCTTGTGCCATAAGGGAGATATACCTGTATGAGCTCACAGCACACGATTAGTCCGCAAGAGTATTGTCATCAATCACCAAAACCATTAGGGAGAAAAATGCCCTTACAATCTCCCCCTTTTTGGTGAATTGATGACAACACGAGATTTGCACAGAGAAGAAATAATAGAGACATCAATATAAGCCCTAGAGTATAGGTGAGCTCCCCCTGTATGTATGCCTACATATGATTGTGCTTTGGACTGCACTGCACACATACTAGGTATGGCGTTCCCCTATAATCTACACATGCGATACTCTATAAAACATTTAACTGCATAGGATAAGCATAAGGACATGATAATAAGTTTAACGATACGAGGGCATATGTCTTACACCATATGATTGTCTCACACAAACACGCACAATAAAACCAAGTTCAACGAAAAAGAACACACACACAAGACGACACAAGACGGCAAATGCAAATCACTCTCCCCCTTTGTCATCGAGACACCACAAAGGGAAAGAGAGGAAACGAAGATGGGTGGCAGCCCGGGAGAAGCTCAGTCGTCATACTCGTCATCAAATCCCTGCTGCTCCTCGTCCTGATAGTCCTCATCAGATCCCTGCTGCTCTGGCTGATACTCATCATCAGAATCTGTCCACTGGTATCCCTGGCGAGCCATCCAGGTAGCCTCTGGAGTGATGTTGTCCTCTGATCCATTTGAGACCTCTTCACCATACAAGGACAGAATCTTCTTGTCCCTCTGACGTGTCTTCTTGTCAGTCACATGGGCACGGTATTGCCCCTGAGCCTGCATGCAGAAGAGAGCCTTCATCTTCTGCTGGAGCTTCTTGGCCCATGACGGCTTCTCTACGGTAGAGGAAGAAGAGGGGGCAAATCTGCCTGAGCGGACATCGGCAGGCTCCTCCATAGGCTCATCCTCAGTGCCCATCTGGGCAGCAGCAGCCTGAGCGCGAGTAGTGGTGTTGGCCCAGCGAGTCTTGACGCGAAGCTTGATAGGATCATGGCGGTAGCAGTCGGCCACCAACTCCTCCTCTGGATACAATTTCGCCCAAGTCTTGGAGATGAGCAGATATAAGAAAGGACCATAGATAGGTACCTTGCGAGTGTAGATAGCAAACCGAAGCTCATTCCACATGATGTGAGAGATGTCCAGAGGAGCAGCCTGAGCGGAGCGAGCCTCTTGACACATCAGAAGCATATCCACCAGATAGGCGTGAACCTTGTCCTTGTCGCCAACACGAGGAAACAGCGTGTTGCGAAAAATCCGATACATAATGTCCAGGAAGGGATTCAGCACATAGGTTGTTTTGCCACTAGCAAGGGTCTTTGCTTCATAGAAAGGAAGAAGTTTGTCCTTGTTGGCTGCTTCAGGGTTGGCGTGAGGCCGAAAACCAATAGGGGTGTGGAGACCCTCATCAGGAAGCTGAAGAAGATCCATGAACTCCTTCCAAGTGGCGGTCATCTTGTGACCATGAGTCATCCAAGTCATGGGACGATCTTCCTTGGCCTGAAAGTTGACAGAGGCATAGAACTGTGCAATGAGCTCAGGATCAAAATCGTTCTGGAACGTCATGATATGTTCCAGACCCAGCTGCTCGATCAAGTCAAGGGCTTCAGCAAAATACGCCCTGTTGGTATCCTTCCTCATGTGCTCCACATCGATCCAGTGAGCATCCACATACAGATTTGCCTTGGTCTTGAGCACCTCATGATAGATGCGATACTGTTGCTTGGTCCAGAAGACATCATCACCAGGGAAGTGCTCACGAGGTTCCCCATATGGGTTGATCTTCCGTCTAGCCATGAACTCACCAGCAGGCATTTCCTCCATAGACATGGATGATTCCTTGCGCTTGTTGGCTGAGGTCTTGTACCGGCGCTGAGGATTGGGGTTGGAGCCCTCTGGCACATCGCTCGGGGTACGCATGCGCTTGGAACCGGTGTCACGAACGGGGTTGGTACGACGACCCGCAAAGCCGGAGCCACCACCTAAAAACACAAACACAAAACCACAGCAAAACAAACGCGAGAAGAATCAATGCCAGAGCCTCGAAAGACACAAGAAACCAAGGGAAATAGAACAGAGAGCATGCCACGAAGCTAGTGTGAGCCAAGCGGTAGTACCGCTCGCCAAGCGGTAGTACCGCTCTACCAGCGGCAGTAAAAAATTACTGCCGTGCTGGTCGAGCGGTAGTACCGTAACCCCATATGCGGTAGTACCGTAAGCTTGCACGGTAGTACCGCTCCTCCAAGAACAAACACGGCTGACAAGAGGCTTTAAGCAAAGAAACAGAGAAAAACAAATGCACGCACACGCAAAGTGAAACAACACACCTCCTCAGAGGAGGGCGGTGGCCGAGGCCACCTATGTTTGAGTATATAGATATGGCATCGCGAAGAATTATCCTTGGGCCCATGATCCACAACTCGACTTGAAACATTTAAGCCAACAATGTATGGCAAATGATAAAGACTTGGTTAGTTTATGCATAATGGGGGGAGGAACAGTTCATTGAGAGAACAATACTCCCCCTATGTCCATGCCTACATCTAGACAAGATAGCTATATTGAGTGTGAGGGGTGTGTGTGCACAGACTCAAACCACATTGCTCAAATCTATGATATTTAGCTCATGCCTTAACTCGCGAAATCTAGCTTCATCCAGTGGCTTCGTGAAGATATCTGCAAGATTATCATGAGTGTTGACGTAGTGAAGCTCGATCTCTCCTTGCCTTATGTGATCCCGGATGAAATGATACCGAATCTCAATATGCTTCGTCTTGAAGTGAAGCACCGGGTTGAGAGAAATCTTGATGGCACTCTCATTGTCACACCAAAGAGGCACTTTGTCACAAATGACACCGTAATCCTTCAAAGTTTGCCTCATCCATAAGAGTTGAGCACAGCAGCTGCCAGCGGCCACATATTCTGCTTCAGTGGACGAGAGAGATACACAACTTTGCTTTTTGGAAGACCAACTAACAAGAGAGCAACCAAGAAATTGGCACCCTCCCGAGGTGGACTTCCTATCCACTTTGTCTCCCACCCAGTCAGAATCAGAAAAACCAACAAGATTGAAGTTCGCTCCTCGTGGGTACCATAAGCCAAAGTTTGGGGTATGAGCCAAATATCGAAAGATTCGCTTGACAGCCACAAAGTGACTTTCCTTAGGTGAGGCTTGAAACCGTGCACAAATTCCCACACTCAACATGATATCCGGTCTAGATGCACAAAGGTAAAGCAAGGATCCGATCATAGAGCGATATACCTTTTGATCCACCGCTTTACCATTGGGATCAATGTCAAGTTGGCATTTGGTTGGCATCGGAGTAGTAGCCGGCTTGACATCACTAAGGTTGAACCTCTTGAGCATGTCTTGAGTATACTTGGATTGTTTGATGAAGATGCCTTCTCTTCGTTGTTTGATCTCAAATCCAAGGAAGTACTTCAACTCTCCCATCATGGACATCTCAAAGTGAGTGGTCATGAGTGCGGCGAACTCATCATTGAAAGCTTTGTTAGGAGAACCAAAGATAATATCATCAACATATAGTTGGCATACAAACAACTCCCCTTTGACCTTCTTAGTAAAAAGAGTGGGGTCGATTTTCCCAATTTCAAACCCACGATCTTGTAACAACTCGGTAAGGTGCTCATACCACGCTCGTGGGGCTTGTTTAAGGCCATAGAGTGCCTTATCAAGTTGATACACATGATTGGGGAATTTAGGATCCTCGAACCCCGGGGGTTGTTTAACATATACCAACTCGTTAATGGGACCATTAAGAAATGCACTTTTCACATCCATTTGTTGCAATTTAAAGTTATGATGGGAAGCATAGGCAAGCAACAAACGAATAGATTCAAGACGAGCAACAGGGGCAAAGGTTTCACCGTAGTCGATACCCTCGACTTGGGAGTAGCCTTGAGCCACCAGACGTGCCTTGTTGCGGATGACAATGCCATGGGCATCTTGCTTGTTCTTAAAGATCCATTTGGTTCCAATGACATTATGGTTCTCCGTTGGTCTTGGCACCAGACGCCACACTTTGTTGCGCTCGAAGTTATTGAGTTCTTCATGCATGGCATTGAGCCAGTCGGGGTCTTCGAGAGCCTCATAAACCTTCTTAGGTTCAACAAAGGAGACAAAAGCTTGATGAGCACAATAGTTTGCTAATTGTCTACGAGTGCTTACCCCCCTTTTGATGCTTCCTAGGATATTCTCCATGTGATGTTCTCTGGAAGCAAGCCTGGAGGCAACTTTTGCAGCACGACGCTCCAATTGCTCTTCAAGAGATAACTGAGGAGCACTGAGTTGGTCATCTTGAGCGACGTCAGGAGCTAGATCTTGATCTTGAGCTTCCTCTTGACCTTGATCTTGCTCGGAGGAGAGAACTTGGCCTTGTGCATCATTTGGTGGATCCCCACCATCTTGTGATTGATCTTGCACTTGGCCTTGTTCGTCCGGTTGAGGGCCTTCATTTTGTTCTTCGGAAGCGTGTGGGTCTTGGGTTGGTGATGGTTCCACTTGAGTGGAACATTGTCCTCCTTCGGCCACAAGGGGTTCCTCAACGGGTAGGATGTATCCAATACCCGTTCTTCTTATGGCTTGAGGAGGAATTTCATCACCTGTATCACAAGTACCACTTTGCTCCACTTGGGAGCCGTTATTTTCATCAAACTCTACGTTACTCGTCTCCTCTATGAGTCCGGTGGACTTATTGAGGACACGGTAAGCATGAGAGTTTGTAGCATAACCAACAAATATGCCCTCATGAGCTCTAGATTCAAATTTAGACAACCGAACACCTTTCTTAAGAATGAAACACTTACACCCGAACACCCGGAAGTACTTGAGATTGGGCTTGTTACCGGTAAGAATCTCATACGGAGTTTTGTTCAAGCCTTTGCGAAGATAGAGACGATTTGATGCATGGCAAGCGGTGTTGATGGCTTCGGCCCAAAAGTTGTATGGAGAGTTGAATTCAGCCATCATGGTTCTTGCAGCATCTATTAAGGTTCGGTTCTTTCTCTCCGCAACACCGTTTTGCTGAGGGGTATACGGGGCGGCATATTGATGTTTGATCCCCTCATCACCAAGAAACTCATCCAAGGTGTAGTTCTTGAACTCGGTGCCATTGTCACTTCTGATCATCAAGATCTTTGCTTCATGTTGTCGTTGTGCTTCATTTGCAAAGTTGATGACGGTTTGTTGGGTCTCACTCTTCTTCTTGAAGAAGTATACCCAGGTATATCTTGAGTAATCATCCACAATCACCAAGCAATATTTCCTACCCCCAAGACTATCAAAAGTGGGAGGCCCAAAGAGATCCATGTGGAGGAGCTCTAGAGGTCTCTTTGAATAGATGATAGTCGTGGGAGGGTGAGCCTTCTCATGTAATTTTCCTTCAATGCACGCCCTGCAAGCACGATCTTTGGCAAAGCTAACATTTGTTAGTCCTCAGACATGGTCCCCCTTGAGAAGACTTTGCAAAGATCTCATATTGACGTGGGCCAAACGGCGATGCCAAAGCCATCCCACATCAACTTTAGCCATTAGGCATGTCGCGACCTTAGTGGGTTGCTTCGAGAAGTTAACCACATAAAGACCGTTCTCGACATGCCCAACATAGGCTACTTTAAGAGTCTTGCTCCACAAGAGGGCCACAGAATCAATATCAAAGAATGTAGCAAAGCCCATGAGTGCAAGTTGGCGAACAGAAAGTAAATTGTATGCAAGGGACTCAACAAGCATGACTTTCTCGATCATGAGATCATGAGAGACAACAACCTTGCCAAGTCCCAATACCTTAGAAGATGAAGCATCACCCCATTCGACGTTGGTGGCCATAGATGAACCGAGATGCACGTCCACCACCAAGTCTTTGCTTCCGGTCATATGATTTGTGGCTCCGCTATCGAGCAACCATGATCCCCCACCGGAAGCAAACCCCTACAATAGATCAATGCTTGGATTTAGGTACCCATTTGGTAATGGGTCCTTTGAGGTTAGTGACAAGGGTCTTAGGAACCCAAATGGACCATTCAATGTACTCATAAGAAGAACCAACAAATTTAGCAAACACATGGCCATCACTAGCACGGCATAAAACATATGACGGATTAAAATCGCCGGCCATGTTTGAGGGTGTGGTGGAGTTTTTCTTGACCCCACCACTTTTCTTCTTGGTAGAGGTGCCCTCTCCTTCTTTCACAAATGATTGTCGGAGAGGGGGTGGTTGCTTTGTCTTGTCATTCTTCTTCTTCTTGGGTTTAGGAGCAAACCCAATTCCTTCCTTTGCCACAACTTCCTTTTGATTGCTCAAAAGGGCGTTGAGGTTCTTCTCACCTTGTATGCAAGTCACAAGGCCTTTCTCAAGTTGCTTCTTCAACTCGGCATTCTCTTCAACAAGATGCACATGCTCACAACATGGGTTAGTAGCATTTGCATTATCAATTAGAACCATGCGAGGAAAGATAGCCTTTTCCTTGGTTAGCGAAACTTGGAGTTGATCATGAGACTCCTTGAGAGTAGCATGCATTCCTTTCAAGGCCTTGTGAGCCTTGTCAAGTATGTCAAACTCCTCTTTGAGTTTAGCATGATCAGCCGCAAGTTTTGCCTTCTCAGAGTTAAGGACACGAGAGATAACTAGAGCATGATCAAGATCTTTCTTTAATTTAGCATGATCAACGTTGTGTGACTCCTCAAGAGCCAAACGAAGACCACGCTCCTCCTCTAGAGCGTTAGAGAGATCCGATATCTCATCGGCATAGTCTCGACTATGCCCTTCCATTTTAGTGATGGTTTCCTCGTGAGCCTCAATAATGTCATTTGCCTCACCGAGTTGTTCCAAGAGAGCAACCACATGCTTCTTGGATTTGCCCTTGAGATTCTTTATGAACACATCAAATTCATTTTCTCCCTCCTTACTACCCTCACCCTCATCAATACAATTAGTTAATGAGGGGTTAGAAGAGATAGTAGAGTTGATGATCGGAGTTACCTTGTTGGTGGCCTTGGCCATAAGACACTTGGCGGTGATGTTTTCGTTTGGTGAGTTGAATAGAGATGAGTGCGGAGTGGTAGCAATTGCAATTGTGGCCATAGTGGTCACCTCATCCTCTTCATCATTGTCATCATCCTCCACATATTCTTCTTGAGCCACCAACACTTTCGGAGGAGTCTTTTTGAAGAAGTTGTTCTTGTTGGGATAGGACTTTGACTTGTCCTTCCGAATAAGCTTGCCTCCAAAGTCTTCTCTCTTCTCATATGGGCAATCCGCAACGAAGTGGCTTACATTTCCACAGTTGAAGCATGTCCTTACTCGTTGCTTCCCTTTGTTCCCACTGGAGTTGTTCCTGTTGAAGTTGGACCTTGAATTCTTCTTGCCCCAGAATTGCCTAGAAGCAAGAGCCATGTGCTCGTGATAGGCATATTTGGTGTCCTCGGGGCAGCACTCATCATCATCTTCAACTTCCTCCTCTTCCACACAAGCCTTGGCCTTCAGGGCAAGATTAGGCTTCTTGGATCGTTGAGCTCTTAGGACCGCATTGTCGGCGGTAACGTCAAGGATCCTCATGGCAACAAATTCATCCAACACTTCATTTGAGGATAAAGTGTGGAAGTCTGGTCTCTGACGAATCACAGAAGACATGGCCTTGTGATAGGGCATCATGGCCTTCAGGAACTTGCGCTTGATCCAATTGTCATCCGTGTCCTTACTGCCATGGTCTCGAAGAGATACTGCAAGAATAGTTAATCTTCGATAAAGTTCACGAGGATCTTCATCCTCGATCATTGCAAACTCATCAGCTTCATCTTGCACTACTTCATAGTTGGAGCGTTGAATGCTTGTGCTTCCCTTGTACATTGTGCCAACATGTTCCCATGCTTCCTTGGCCACAGTGAATGGACGAAGATGAGCAATGTCTTCAGGAGGGATTGAGTCTTGAAGAATGCAGAGTGCGGACTCGTTGAACTGATGATCGGCAGTTTCTCTTGGAGTCATGTTGTCAGGATCATACGGATAAAAACCTTGCTCAATGATTCTCCAGAGGTTAGTGGAACAATGATTAATATGACGTTTGAAACGAAACACCCAAGTAGCAAAATCAGTATTTTTAACAAACTTCGGTGGGGGCCCGACGGAATTTAAATGCGGTGTGGGGACGGGTCCTCCATAGTGAGTAGGCGGAGGAGATTGGGCAAATTTCCCACTACCATGCTTAGTGACCGGGGCTTGCTCACTACTAGCTTCTCCCTTGTCGGGATTAGCCTCTGACACGTTGGTAGCGGGACGACCCACTTCCAACGGTGAGGTGGATAATTTAAGCCCCTCAAACATTTCTTTAAACATGCCCTTGACCTCGCTCGCTAGTGATTCTTTCAATGTGGTCAAGGCCACATTGAACTCCTCACGAGTGACGGAGGCTCCCCCATCTACCGTAGGCAAGGACGGATTTCCATCGGAATGGTCCTCCGTCTCGACTACGTTGTCAACCATACTCTTTGGACGGTAAAGTCCTTAAAAAGAGACGAGGCTCTGATACCAATTGAAATGATCGATATGGTTGACTAGAGGGGGGGGGGGTGAATAGGCAACTAACAATTTTTAGCTTTTCTTAACCAATTAAAATTAGGCGATAAAATAAGTTGTCTAGATAAACTATTATGAAGACAACTAATGACAATAAGCCCAACAACTACACAAGCATGCTATAGAAATTAAACAAGTAAAGCATGCAAGAGTAAAGGTAAGAAATAACCACAAGTAGAACCGAAGGAGACGAGGAAGTGTTTCCGAAGTTCCTTCCCTTTGAGGGGAAGTACGTCTCCGTTGGAGCGGTGTGGAGGCACAATGCTCCCCAAGAAGCCACTAGGGCCACCGTATTCTCCTCACGCCCTCACACGATGCAAGGTGCCGTGATTCCACTAGTGGTGCCCTTGAAGGCGGCAACCGAACCTTTACAAACAAGGTTGGGGCAATCTCCACAACTTGGAGGCTCCCAACAGACCACGAAGCTTCACCACAATGGAATATGGCTTCGAGGTGACCTCAACCGTCTAGGGTGCTCAAACACCCAAGAGTAACAAGATCCGCAAGGGATTAGTGGGGAGAATCAAATATCTCTTGGTGGAAGTGTAGATCGATGCCTCCTCAAGCACTCCCGAGCAAATCAACAAGTTTGATTGGCTAGGGAGAGAGATCGGGCGGAAATGGAGCTTTTGGAGCAACAATGGTGTAGTGGGGGAAGAGGTAAGTCTCCTTGGAGAAGAAGACCCCCTATATATAGTGGGGGAGCAAATCCAACCGTTATTTGAGGTTTCAGCCCGCAGAGAGCGGTAGTACCGCAACTCATGAGCGGTACTACCGCTGGCTGAGCGGTACTACCGCTTGGGAAGCGGTACTACCGCCAAGGCAAAAACTCGAGACCTGATACAGCCACGGATGAAATAAATTACATCCGTGGCTACATCCGCAGGGGAAAACGGAAGTAGCAAAATGCGACACGGTACTACCGCATCAGCTAAGCGGTACTACCGCTTAGGCTAAGCGGTACTACCACACGGTATGCGGAAGTAAAAAATTACTTCCGCATCCACTTCTCATACTTAGACTTCAGCGCCTGGCCCAGATACACGGTACTACTGCATGGGGACGCGGTACTACCGCGGGAGCGGTACTACCGTGTCGGCAAGCGGTACTACCGTGTACCTGTGCGGTACTACCGCTTGGCAGAGCGGTACTACCGCATGCTTGGCAGAAGATCAGTACAGAAGCCACAGAATTGCCTCAACGAAAGAAAAACCGGTTGGACCTCCAGAGAAGCAAGGAAAGGAAGTGTGGGAGAAAGATGTGTACGTGTTGATTCTACCCAAACCTTTCCGACGCGGACCCCCTCTTAATAGTACGGCTTTCCTATTACTCAATGCCACCTACAGGGAGCAAAAAGAAAACACCGTCCTTCATGAAATCCGAGGGGCAATCAATCGTCTTGTGCCATAAGGGAGATATACCTGTATGAGCTCACAGCACACGATTAGTCCGCAAGAGTATTGTCATCAATCACCAAAACCATTAGGGAGAAAAATGCCCTTACACTACTGATATCTCCCTTCAGATGGCTGACAAGTCAACCGCCGTCCCGATAGGTATTTGTGAGGATGTTCCCGTAGAAGTTGCTAATTGTTTGATTCTTACTGATTTTGTTGTGCTTGACATGCCCGAGGATGGGAGCATGTCCATTATTCTTGGTAGACCTTTTCTTAACACCGCAGGTGCTATTATTGATTGCAATAAAGGGAAGGTTACCTTCCATGTGAATGATAAAGAACACATGGTATATTTTCCAAAGAAGATCGACAGGAGGCATGGCCTCAACTCTATAGAAAATATCGAGACCGTGAAGATTGGAGAATGGGATTGTCCACTACATGTGCCTCACAAATACAAAACTATCATGGTGAGGACAATGTCCATCAAGGTAAAGGTTCAGTGATTACTTTGTGAGAGGTGAGACTTTTTGCTCTATATATCGCCTGTTTGTTGGTAAGACTTGATCAACCTTACTAGTAAACATGTTTTATATAGATAAAAAGTTGAGCTTGTTATGTTTTCATTTGCTTTTAGTTTTTGTCCTACTTGCTGTAACAAGTATTTATGTTTTGAAGCTTCACAATACTACTCACTACTTAAAGTTTTCAGAGAGTTTCGCAGCTTTTTGAACTTCGAAAAAAATTCAACAGTGAAGTTTTCAGAAAAATTCCATAAAAATTTAAATAAAAATTTCCACGACGGGGGAGACCCAGAGGGACCTGGGGCCAGCCAGGGGGACCCACCAGTGGCCCAGGCGGCCAGCTGGCGTGGCCCAGCCCCTGGCCGCGCCCACAGGGCGCCTGGGGCCCACATGGCCCCCCTCCAGGTATGTCTTCTTCCTCCCTCTCTCTTTTTCTCCAAAAACGCGAGTTCTGCACTTGTTCTTGTGTTCTTGCTGTTCTTGGAGGCGATTCTTCGATCTCTCTCTACAGCCCATCATTTGAGCTGAGATTTTGAACAAATACTCCCTGGTATGTGACTCCTCCACCCCTCCAATTAGATTTTTGATTGGTGGCTTCATTTGTGAGTATTTAGTAGTTCTTGGTGTTGTATAGATGAGCTTGCATGCATGTGTAGAAAGTTATTTTCCAAGTTTTGATGCAAGTTTATGCCTTGGGCAAGTGAGTTGAGTAGTTTGCCTTAACTCATCTTATTTTAATCCTCGTTTTTGTAAATTGCAAAAAAATTTAGAAATGAGTTTGTTAGGAAGGGCAAAAGGGTGGCTTGAGAAGAGGAGGCCTGCACACTCCGATCGAGTTACTAGAGCCGCAGCTTCACCCTCGACTGCTAGGGTGAGCTATAATGAAGATCATGTGCCCCTGGAGTTGTTGGAAGACACAAGTCCAGCACGTGCAATGACGTTTCCATGTGATGAATTCCTTGAAGCTGCGGGAATTAAGGATGAGTTTTATAATCTTTGTGTTAATGCAGGTTTGACACGGCTCGTCACGTGCCGTGTTACTCAATATCAAAAACTCACCTCCAGTTTTATTAACAGTTTTAGATATAATCCTGATTCAGGTGCTATTGAGTTTAAAATTTACAATGATCTTATCACCATGACTTTGGGAAGGTTTTGTGAAATAATAGGTGTGCCAAACGTTGGGAGGACGGCTAGGATGGCCACTCAGCCCTCCGAGCTGAAAACCGTCATTAACTCTCTCTGCAGCATGGGTACGAGGGATATTCATCGGTCGAAGATCTCCAGCATCTTATTTCCTCACCTCAGGTATTTTGCATATTATGTTGCTAGAGGGGTGTTAGCTCGTGACAACACGAGCAGCATTTCTGCTCCGGATATTGCTATCCTGGCAGCAGCCCTCTCAGGGAGGTCTGATTATAATCTGGGTGCCTTAATTGCTCGACGCCTTGCTATGAACGGTAACAAGGGGGACTTATATGGTGGCACCTCCGCGTTCAACACACGTCCGGTACAGCAACGTCTCCCCCTTCTTGATCTAGCAAGGGTGGAGGAGAGGTCGTCGGAGATCCAGCAGCACGACGGCGTGGTGATGGATGCAACAGGAAAACCTGCAGGGCTTCGCCGGCGCCCTGCGGAGGAGTGGGAAGTGTGACGGGAGGGGGGAGAGGCGCCAGAGGCTTGGGGTGCGGCTGCCCTCTCCCCCCCACTATATATAGGGGCCAGGGGGGGCACCGGCCCTGGGAGATCTGATCTCCAGGGTGGGGCGGCGGCCAGGGGGGCGGACTTGCCCCCCAAGGCATAGGGGGCGCCCCCTCCCCCTAGGGGTTCAACCCTAGGCGCATGGAGGGGGTCCCATATGGGTGCGCCAGCCCACCAGGGGCTGGCCTCTTTCCCCTTGCGGCCTAGGGGCCCCATCGGGATGGGTGGCCCCACCCGGTGGACCCCCGGGACCCCTCCGGTGGTCCCGGGACGGTCCCGGGACACTCCCGGTGACCCCCGGAGTTCACCCGATGGCCGAAACTGGACTTCCTATATATCATTCTTTACCTCCGGACCATTCCGGAACTCCTCGTGACATCCGGGATCTCATCCGGGACTCCTAACAACATTCGGGTTTCCACGTGCATGTATCTCTACAACCCTAGCGTCACCGAACCTTAAGTGTGTAGACCCTACGGGTTCGGGAGACACGTAGACATGACCGAGACGACTCTCCGGTCAATAACCAACAGCGGGATCTGGATACCCATGTTGGCTCCCACGTGTTCCTCGATGATCTTCATCGGATGAACTACTGTGTCAAGGATTCACTCAATCCCGTATGTTATTCCCTTTGTCTATCGGTACGGTACTTGCCCGAGATTCGATCGTCGGTATTCCCGATACCTTGTTCAATCTCGTCATGGCAAGTCTCTTTACTCGTTCTGTAATCCATCATCCCGTGACTAACTCCTTAGTCACCTTGAGCTCATTATGATGATGTCTTACCGAGAGGGCCCAAAGGTACCTCTCCGTCATACGAAGTGACAATATCCCAGTCTCGGTTCGTACCAACTCAACAGACACTTTCGGAGATACCCGTTGCGTACCTTTATAGTCACCCAGTTACGTTGTGACGTTTGGCACACCCAAAGTATTCCTACGGCATCCGGGAGTTGCACAACCTCATGGTCTAAGGAATAAATACTTGACACCGGAAAAGCTTATGCATTACGAACTATACGATCTCGTGCTAGGCTCAGGATTGGGTCTTGTCCATCACATCATTCTCCTAATGATGTGATCCCGTTATCAATGACATCCAATGTCCATGGTCAGGAAACCGTGACCATCTGTTGATCAACGAGCTAGCAACTAGAGGCTTACCAGGGACTCATTGTGGTCTATATATTCACACATGTATCGCTGTTTCCGTACAATACAATTCAAGCATGAATAACAGACAATTATCATGAACAAGGAAATATAATAATAATACTTTTATTATTGCCTCTAGGGTATATTTCCAACAGTATTTTCATCACACGCAATGCCGTGTGGAGTAACAAAAACTGAGGATTTGGTAGCCGGCGGCGGCGTCAGTGGGGCCAGCTCATCATCATCATCCTCGTCTTATTCGTTGTCGGCAAGGGAGCTTCACGAAACAGGTCGCTGGGAGACAAGACCCGGCACAGTGACGACATGAGATGAGGACAGTGTCGCTTCCACACGAGTCATGCATGGCGCTTCAGCAGTATGAGTCATGTGCGGTGGTTCATCAGCAACAGCGAGGGGTGAGGAAAATCAACACTTCTAATGTTTTCAAAACTAGCACTTTTGGAGCATCGATGTTTTTTTGCCACGACTTCCATATATGTCATTTCGTGCTGAAATTTTGCAAGCATACAAAATATCCGTGAAAGCTTAAAAATACATAATTTTTTGAAGTTTTTTTACTATTTTTTTATATTATTGTTCATCAGGGAGCATTTCAGCTCGGGAGCAGATACTCCACATCTTTCGCAGTCGAGACATACATGATGACACGAAACCTGAACGACGGTGGGAGGTAGGGTCACTGCGTATGCCCATAAACTACCAAGTGGATATAGTATTTGTATCATACTCCCATTGTCTTTATATTATGAGACTGAGGGAGTACTTTTATTCTCTATTCAAAGTCTCGTTGTTACCTAAGGAGCAACGACAAATGATCATGTGCCGCTTTTACCACTCGTAAGTGTGTTGGTTTGTTTATTTGCACTAGCCAACTAATTATACAGTATACATTATTCACATACAATATTTCTCTATAAAACCCTAAAACCTTTTAGATGGAGGATTTGGCATAGATAATGGACGTCTCCTGCACCTATCCAGTGCTCAAACCACTAAAAATACATTCAAACTAAAGACAAAAATAAGGGGTGTTCTAATGAAAATTCAATTCGTTGCCCAGGCTCGTCTACGCATAGTAAACAGTAAAAAGTAGGAGACAAAAATAAAAATAAAAATTTGTGGTGCAAGGTGTTCAAACACGTGATGTTCATGCAAAACTTCGTGGTGTTTTGATATTCGAGAAGCCCGTGGGGAAAAAGACAAACTTGGGTGTAAACAGTGTTGCTTTGAAAAGATTTTCAGCCACTTGATTTATTTAGTTTTTGCCACAAGCTCCTCAAATGTTCAAACTTCACCAAATTTTGCATGGACATTACACACTATGCATTTGGCACCACACAAAAAGAAATCAGAATTTTTTAGTACATAAAACAATTTTGGTGCTTACACTCGGGCTGAACTAAGCCCAGATGCATAATAGCCGCTTCGTGTTCTCAAAAACTTAATACGGTGCCCGGACTCATATCTAACACCTGGTGAACGGTAAAATAAAAAATAGTTGTATAATAAAAAAATGTTTTTTCTTGTGGTGCAAGAT
Organism: Secale cereale; assembly: GCA_902687465.1. Lineage (NCBI taxonomy): Eukaryota > Viridiplantae > Streptophyta > Magnoliopsida > Poales > Poaceae > Secale > Secale cereale. Next base: position 36,973,758 of record LR738712.1, read on the forward strand.
GCATATCTAAATGCATCACATGCCATGTAATATTAAGTATCACATGTTCTTATAAACACCCTTATGGAAAAAACATTAAATCCATGGAGCTCCGAAGTCATGTTCCTCCTGCATACACTAGTGGCGCACCGTGAACGTAGCTCGGTCTAGTCTTTGGGCTTCCGCCTGGGTGGAGCACGCTTTTTAAAATCCTTCAGCTTATCAAAGCAGTGACCGGGAAGTCGTCGACGCAGACCAGGAGACCGCGATCAACGAAACAAATCGTCGGCCCGATGAAGAAAAACACAACAAGGCCATGTAGGAACTTCGGGGGCGATGAAAGCCGGCCAAAAACTGGACAGATCCACCGAAAACTTAAACCGGTCGGATCCCGAAAGACTCACCGACCAAAGAAACGGAAAAGGGGCAGGGATATCAAATATTCCTATACCGGAACAACGCCACCGCCTCGTCGCCCCAAATCGAACTCGAAAGCTCCCGAAAGAAAAATCTGAAGAAGAAAAATCACCCACGCTGTCGTATGGCATGTCATTAGGCTGATGTTGAGATCGCCGCCATTTCGGGCCATGCACCGACTCCCACTTCTCCGTTGATGTTTGAGTTTCGTCACCCCGAGCGCGGCAAGGAAAAGAATTGATGTTCCGCTCCGCCAATCTAACAAGAAAACAAGGGCGGTTCATAGAGGCGCCACGACCACGCCTAGAGCAAGGAAAAGAAGCAAAACAGGGCAGAGGAAGCAACAAACGCAGCACGCCTCCGCCTCCCTCGACCTTATCGGATAAAACTTGCCTGCTCCCTCCTCATGCTCCCATCCGTGCTCCCACTTCATCCTACGGCTGTCCTTCTTCCTTTTTTCTTTCTAATCTAACCATCTCCCCCCCTGATTTTAAGGGGGTGGGGCCGGGCCTTATTTTGCTCCAATCAAATCAAGCCACGTATGCGGGAGCATGAATGGGCACACGTGAGGGGAGCAGGCAAGTCTCGTCCGACCTTATCTGCCGCGCCGCCCCGAACCCGAGGCCACCGGCCATCTTTTTTCATCTTCCCCGTTCCAAAAAAATACTACGAAAAAAACGTTCGGTCGCTCGCTCGTATATGCCGCAGCTCTCCCGAATTTTCCAGATTCCTCCATCCGTTTCTCTCCGTCCGTCCGTTTGTTGGATTCCTCCCCCACCACGAGACGCCGACGATGCCCTCCACCCGATGCGAACCACGCGATCGTGATCAACTCATCACCAAAAGATAAGGGACGGCGACCGGCGCCCCGCTGCCACCCGGCCCCCACTCTCCCGTCGAATCTCCTTGTTTTCTCTCCCCCCCTGACGCACGCCACACGTCTCGCGTACCGGCGCCCCGCGCCCGCTACCGCGCCGCCACGCGTCCTGCGCTTTTCGCCCTCTCGTCGCCGCGGCGGGCCGTGGCGGCCAGTGGCCTCGCTTCGCCCAGCGCGGCTATAAAGCCACGCCACCGCGCTCTGCCTCTCCAGCAAGCACAAACCATACTCGACTTCTTCTCCTCCTCTTCCGGCGCCGGGACACTCGGGACAGGCGATCTTATCTAATCCATCCCCAGCTCGCCGAGCGAGCGAGAGAGCAGCGGCACCGCACGTAGCGCGACACGACACGAGCGAGCATCCGGTCCGGAGGCATCCAGCCCAGCCGAAAGACGGCAGGGATAGTTGATAGATAGCTCGATCGACGCCGATTCCTTTCTGTTCCGGAATAGATTCGATTCCAGCCCATTCTCGCGGTCGGTCGGGGAGCTTCGCCCATTTTTAGCGCGGTGCCGGCCGAGGCGGAGAGCTTTTCTTGGAGCGAGCCACCAGAGCACCCCCCGCGGCCCGTCCTTGTGCGTCTGCCCGCGCGAACCGAGGAGGAGGAGGAGGGGCGGAGGGAGCGATGGCCGGGAGCATGCAGGCGGCGGACGCGGCGGGGCGGATCAGCGCGCTGCTGTCGCTGCTGGCGCTGCGCCGGATCCTCGCCGTGCTCCAGCCCTTGCTCCTGCTCCTGCTCCTGCCCTTCCGCCGGCGGGCGGCGGCGCGCCAGGGGGACGCGGCCGTGCCGGACGCCGTCGTCACGGCCTCCTCCTCCGGGAAGAAGGCCAAGGCCGCCGCCGTCGTGCTGCGGGTGCCCGCGGTCTGCTCGCGGAGGCAGGCCCTCGCCCGGCGCGAGGCCGCCATGCGCCGCGCCAGGGAGGCCGGGCGGGACTACGAGCTCGTCCCCACCGCCCGCGGCGAGACGCTCTTCACGCAGTCCTGGTGGCCGCACGCCGCCTCCGTCAAGCCCAGGTAGGAAGGAATTCAGCAAATAAATCCACGCAAAAAATTTGTCCTTTCTTCAGCCCGGGTGCCCTCTGTTTCCGCCGTACTGATTGAATTTTTGTCCTTGTTCGGTGATGCAGGGCGCTTGTTCTTGTCATGCACGGGTTGAACGAGCACAGGTGAGAATTTGGTCCCGTTCTTCACTGTTTCTTGTAAAATTTACAGTAACTTGTGTGGCCGGTAGCTGATTGTTGGGTGCCTTGGATTGATTTGGCAGCGGGAGGTATGATCATCTGGCGAAACGGTTGAACGCCATGGATGTCAAGGTTTACGGCATGGACTGGACTGGTGAGTTTCTGCTTCCTTTTCCTCTGCTCTCGTTCGGTTTTGGTTGCATGATGCTTAGGGGACGTTAGTGCTTAATTAACATTGCTTCACGTTCACGGCAACTATTGAAGGCTATTTATTTTCTGAATTGCGTATAAAAGGGACCAATGATGTTGAATTCTCTTCTAAGTTTCTTTGTATGAGTGGTACATACTCTTTTTTTTTTTGGCCCTTATAAGGATTTGTAGTACTATTTAAAGCACAATTTTTAATTTAAAATGTAATTTTTGCCGTCGACAGTTCAGCATGGTTCTTTGTTTTTGTGTTGGGCAATCAAGCTGTCTACTTAAATTTGAGATTTAACCATGCGGATTTTATTGACTCTGGAAGATTAGTTTCCGGCGACGTGCAGCCAACGGTTACCTTTTTTTTATACAATATAAGTGTTCTCTTGTATAGACAATGAGCTATACATCTTTTTATATAGATAGATAAACAGTTTTGCTAGAACTCATCTAGATGAGATATAATTTGGTCTTATTCACGTTTTATAGCCATTAGATGTGAACAGATACAATCCACGTCAGCACACACGCATCTTATAGCATCACGTCTAATGGCTATAAAACGTGAATAAGACCAAATTATGTCTCATCTAGATGAGTTGTAGGTACTCCCGTAAATAAATGAAATAAACCATGATACGTATCTTTTGTCTAACCTGTCAATTTTGCTGTGATACAGGCCATGGTGGAAGCGATGGTCTCCATGGATACGTGCAATCTCTTGATCATGCTGTCCAAGACATGGTATGAGAAACAGACTATTTTTCTGTGTGTGGATATATGAGACCATCTGCACAAATTGTTATTCAAAGGCTTTCATTATTCAATGCAGAAAATGTATCTGAAGAAGATCTCAGCCGAGAACCCTGGCGTCCCATGCTTCTGCTTTGGGCACTCCACCGGTGGAGGCATCATCCTCAAGGTACTACCATCTCCTCTCCTCTGACTCGCTTGCTCCAAATGAATTGTGTACCCAACTCGTAATATCTTACAGAGTTCTTGGTTGGGATATATAGGCTGTGCTCGATCCGGAGGTCGATGCTCTTGTCAATGGCATCATCCTCACATCGCCGGCCGTCCGTGTTCAACCCGCGCATCCTGTCGTCGCGGTATGTACGCCGCCGTTTTGTCAAAAGAATTGCAGAACAACACATCTTCAGAAACATATTGATTGATGGTGATTGTGTCTTGTATGCAGGCGCTCGCCCCGGTTTTCGCCCTGATAGCGCCGAGGTACCAGTTCACGGGGTCGAGCAAGAACGGGCCGGCCGTGTCGCGCGACCCCGAGGCGCTGAGGGTCAAGTACTCGGACCCGCTCGTGTTCACGGGGTCCATCCGGGTGCGCACCGGCTACGAGATCCTCCGGCTCACGGCGTTCCTGCAGCAGCACCTGCGCAGGATCACGGTGCCGCTGCTCGTGCTGCACGGCGCCGACGACATGGTGACCGACCCGGAGGGCTCGCGCCGGCTGCACCGGGAGGCCTCCACCCCGGACAAGGCCATCCGGCTCTACGACGGCCTTCTGCACGACCTCCTCATCGAGCCCGAGAAGGAGGTGGTCCTGGGCGACATCATCGACTGGCTCAGCCCCAGGATTTGATCACGCGGGTCGCCGCGCCGTGGCCGGTCCGTGGGCCGAGGCAGGCGGATCTTCGGACCACATCCGCCGAGCTCGTCGGGGCACGGGACAAACCCTCCGTCCGTCCCGGCGGTGATGACGCGGTCGGTCCGATCGCCTGCACCCCAGAGCGAGGACGGCGAGGATGATGATGAAGACTCTTCTTCATCCTCCCTCCCGGCGGAGGAGGCAGTTGCGAGCGCGGGAAGCTGCTTTAGTAACGATAACTATTACGGGGTGGTGGCTGCCAGAGATTGCTCTGCTCCCGGTGTGCCCCGAGCTATATTTTTGACCCGTATTTTTGTCCGGTAGGGGTGAAAGAAAAACGTTCGTTCGTTGGAGTCGCCCGGTGTGGTGCTCAATCAATAATGTAGGCGCCTACCTTCCCTCTCGCAGGGGACGTTTTTCTGCGTCTCGATTCTCAATCAGAATCTGCTGCAGAATCGATTGATTTCATCGCCACAATGTGTAGTATTTGTGTTGCTCACTGCTGCAGTGGAGCTTTCGGCTTTGGCGATCTTGACGCCGGTGGCTGGCCGCGTCCCCGGGTCTCACTCGGCGCACATCCTTCCTTCTCGAGATTTCGCTGGCCAAACTCGCGGTTCTGTCCATAGATGTCGCGTTCGACTTTTTCATGACGGCGAGAGCTGAGAGGGCGAAAATCGGCCCGGAAATGGGGATGCGGCCAAGAGTCGTGATTGCCTGATCTACGAGTGGAACGCCCGCTCACTTTCTATCACGATGTGTGCGGTCAGCTATCGGCATCGGCATCGACATCGACTGATTAGCTCAGCTTCTCCATGCCGCTACCGCGGCCGTGTGCCGTCCGTCCTTGTCCTTGCCGGAATGCTTCACGGGCACCGCAAATTATTATTACACGTTTGGTTGAGGTCAAACACGCGCACATCAAAGAAGATACACTGGTTCAGTAAAACCGAGACTGTTTTCGTGTTTATTACGCGGCTTTATTGGCATCCAAAGGACACACTTAGGTATGCTCGCTCCTGGGAGGAAGATCCTGTCTCCAGATTCCAAACGGGGCGAGTCAACCATGCGGTGAATCCAAATTTGTACTGCTTGTTTGCCGTCGCCTCTTTCACATCGACGGTATATCCACCCATGCCGCCTCAGTTTGTACCAAGAAACCTCGAGTTCAACTAACTAGGCTCGGTAATTTTTAATAGCCAGGCACGTGCACTGTGTCTCTCCAATCTCCGTTTCAATCAGGAAGCTAGGCAAATATCTCAATTCTGGACTGGAAGATTTGCTTCCAAAAGCAAAACTGTTAGGATAGCTATCAACTGTTGAGATATCTCGCTGGCTGTTGCTGCCCACGGTGCTCCTGATTAACTAAAAGTGGAAATGCCCTGCTTGGTGATTACTCCCTCCGTCCGGGTTTTTCTCTCCGCCTTGGTCGCAGTGCACAACCTAAGATGACTTATGCGCCTGGACGGAGGGAGTAGATGGTTAATTAGTGCATGCATGTTGAAAAAGAAAAGAAAAGAAAGTAGCCCATGTACCGACACAGAAGACTGGAAGTAGCAGGAGGCTGGGATTTTAGAAACAGATGGGTTTACATGGGTTTTACAAACATGTGGGTTTTGATTGGAGATTAAGTGAGAGGAGGAGACCACCCCCGTGAAAAATCTATTTGTATGTTTAGCATTATGTGGTGGAAGGCTGGAAGCGGCAAAAGGCTAGCGGGTGGGAGGAGGAGGAAGGCGTGGTGGCGGTGGCAGTGGGAGGAGGACTCCTCTGCTGGTGATTGGTTATGGGGAAGGAGATCCACGACACTTCTAATCTAGCTACGGCCTGAGCTGCACAGGTGGATTTGAGGCCGAGGTTGGGAGAGACGAGGTCGTTGGTGCGGCTGGGGGCAACTAGGTCACTGACGGGGTTGATGAGAGGAGATCGACCGTGGCTGGTTGGGGGTGGGGGTGGGGTCAGGGGGAGAGGACGAGGAGGAAGACCACTAGTTTGGGTTTGGTTGTGGGGTTAGGAGGTTGGGTGGGGCTCCGTGTTCACTTTGGTTCGAAATCTCTTTGAAATAGTAGCCTGAAATACACTTTAGAGAGAAGAACGGGAACACACATCGTAAGCTTAAAAAACTTGCGAAAGAAGAGCAGGAGTGTGCACTGCAAGTTCAAAAATACCTTGAAGAGACAAGCGGGAACACCTAAGCCTGTAATATTTTGACAAAATCAAACCGGGTGGGAAGGCTTTGGTTTGGTTGGCCGGATCAAAAAATAAACCGTGAGACACCATTGGTCAAACTCGCCCTCACATGGATTGTCCTCTGCTAGCCAATCCTAGCCACTCTTTTCTCCCAGATCCAAGGATGGAGCCTTCATGTCACGCGGATCATGCCCCTTGGTCCCGATGAGACTCGGCATAGCTTTTTACTGCTCCTCACCATCTTTGGCATAGGGTTCTTAATGGGTTGCAAATTGCATGTATGAAGGTGGTGAATAAGCTTGACGAGTAGGCATTAATTTTGGGCGGTTAAATCATGCTCGCCCAAGCCATCGCCCCTCTAGGGACAATAGACCCTCTCCCAGAACATGAGGCACCTTGTCCTAGAGGCCTCATGGGCGTTCGCCCAGAGGAATGCACACCGGAGAACATTGAGACCTCGTACCATCGCTAGTGGCGGCTTCATTATGGCCATTATCTAATCGGGAATGACACCCATCACTGCATTGATAAGCACAAGCCTCTCGCCAAAAGGGCAGAATGATTGCATACCGGCTTGAAGGCACCGAGGCAAAACTTGTCACGAGAGAGAGGCCAACCCAGGTACGATTGAGGGAAACCCTGCACACTGCCCCCCAAGATGATCTTGATATCTACGACAACCTTGTTGTCGACGTGGATTGATATGAGAATACTCCCGTGGAAATTAGTGACCAAGCACGTGCCCACCCATGGGTAAGTGGTCGAAGATGCTTGAGGCGCGCGACAGATGGCATGTTTGCACAAATGATGACTAGGGTGTCAACTGTGTGATATAAAGGTATATCAGTACTAAAAAAATATTGAAATGGTTTTTTAATTTCAACATCTATAGTTTTTTCGCCATGTGGAACCCACTCCTCAAGTGCACGATGGCTGATGAATGTGATTTGTGTATGTTTTCTAGAAAAATTATATCTACATTTCTTCTTCCTTTTGCAAATATTTATATCTACATTTCACCAAGCATCACATTGACTTGTATTTGAATTTGATCGGGATGTTTCAATAGATAAATGATGTTTGAGCATGGTCCAACATATTTTACATGACTTTATGGGGGTTGTAGAAGCATTGTCATTGGCATGCGCATTGACCAACCAACCATTATTTTATGTGAACACCTTTGGTTGGCCTCATGCAAACCACACACAAAACGACCGGTAGTGCCAACCGGTATCTTATGTGAAAAAATGGATACATGTAATTACTATGGAATATTGGTGGTATTGTCCAGGTGTGTCAGCATATTAAAATGCTACTCCCTCCGTCCGGGTTTATTAGACCTAAAGACAACTTCTCTTAGACCAAGATGCATAGTAATTTGCTTACATTAATTCTTTCATTCCACTCCCAATGCACTCTCTCACATGCATGCAGCCAATAAAAAGCACGCGTGAAGTGTATTAATTTCCCAGTCATGGTACCAACAACAATGGCTTCCAATGCAACCAATAAAATGATTGCATGCATGCACCTTTCCAAAGCGATGCCTTATAAAATGGGACATGCTTGTGATGCTAAGAGGCCTAATAAACCGACGGAGGGAGTAGAAGTAAAATATTCAGTGCATCAATTGAATGGCTAATTTGCACAAGTTGTAGTCGTCAACCTCGTTAATTAGTGTCAAGCTCAGGTTCGAACATGATGCCCAACTCCAATGTTCATTTCCATTGCCATTGTTGACGTCGGGACCATCAGTCCAACATCATTGATTTATTTTTTATTGTAATGCATAGAAAATGGAGGGTTGCAATCCATGGAACAACCATGCATGCATGATAAAGAGAAATGCCATAAAATGAAGGTAACAAAGGCACTGATTCATATTGTCTGAAACCCGGTGACAATGATGCATATATTATTTTAAATCCACACTTTTGTTATCCATAAATATTCCTTTGATTGGTCATGCTTTAATATTTCTAACATCTCCTTTTATTGGTTATGCATGATGCTTTATTATTTGTTATTTCATGCTTAGGAAAAATGCAGTGATTATCATTTAATGTTCCGTTGCTTTTAGAATTATTATCATATACCTTTGAGACAATAGTATGATTACTCATAGTTCATGCCTATTGTTATTTACTATGGTATTCCGTCTGTCTCTACATGTTTGGGATGGAGAAGCTTTGCAGCAATGGGAGTGGGAGAGGAGCGGCGTTCGGGATGCCTGAGCGGGCAATGACCTTGACCACCATTGCTTCCTCCACAAATTTTCCGACTGAGACCGGGAACATGGACAGAGGGGAGAAGTATACCATGAGCTCGGGAGAAGGGTGTTGGGACCGGGTGTACGAATAGGTAGTTGGTCACCATGCAAGAGATAAAAAACGATGGTTTAGTCAATTGCGACGCCGACATAGAGGGTCAATAGAAATCACATATGTGATCTCTTATTGTAAGATCAATCGTCTTGAGAAGTATTACATCTCTCCCTTAACAAAAATATCATTTTGAAACAACATTTACACATTTATTTTAGTATCATTCTAAAATTAGGGGAATAGAAATATCAATATCACATGTTTATTTATTACCACCAATATGCATTTCTATTGAAAATATGTACTCCCTCCATAGAGCGCGTAGGTCACTAAACGCTCTCATATTTCTTTATGAAGGGAGTATTTGTTTTTTTTTTTGACCTACAAAAGCAATACCCCCTCCGATCCATATCAATTGTCGTTGATTTAGTGCAAACCCTCCTACCTATATTAACTGTCATTGATTTAGTATAACTCTGGAAAGTAGTCTTCGACCTCCCTCTTTCTAGTAGGCAAGTCTCTTTCGTTGGAAGGCTCTATCACTGAGAGAAACATTATCTTCTACTCCGGCCACCAGTGACATTGGATAGCCTCTTAGTATATTGCCTCCCTCGCCAAGTTACCCCTCTCCTTCCATCCTCTATTGACAACGGGTCTACGGCCCCACCTGGCGGTGTTTAATTTCAAGATTTGCATGGGAGGTCGACAACGACTGTGACCACCACCCACTAGTACGCCTCGCCATGCTGATCATGACTTCATCTTCATCGTTGCTTGGAACACCAACATTCACCGTGAATACAAAGAGAACAACCCATAATGATAGATTTGAAGTCATGGTCGAGAAATAAAACAATGTTTTGGTATTTTTGTTTTCTTCCTTCAGTAGTAATTGTAAATAAAAACAATGGCTATGAGTTTTTTCTTTTCTGATGAAATGATTTTTGACGCGTATAGATATATTTGGTGTCGAAGTGGCACCGTGCGCCATCGGTAGACTCCACCACCTCGCAGTCGATGTTCCTCATGCCCGATGGCACCTTGGTCCACGTCTCATAGCTAGAACTGTTTAGATTTTCTCTCCGAGAAAGATTATTTTTAATGTTTTTGCAAAAAGAAAAGATTATTTTAATGGATCTTCTCTTGTCCCCCAATCTTCGGAGAATACTGCGTAGGATTAGAGAAAGTTATTTGTTTTGAACATTTTCTGGAAGGAGACGACACGTTTTAAATCTTAATGCTGGCATTTGCATATTTTGTTGAATCGGTGTTTTTCGCCACATCACGTATAAAGGGAATCGAACTCAAACCTACAACGGAGGGAGTACATGTGGTTAGCAAACTCAAAATTCATATATGTGTCACGTCGTCACGTCTCTTTAGAACGACGGTCACATGGATATACGTGCCATCTCAATTATCGCACGGGGTTTCTCATTGGTCTCATTGAGCTAGCTAGATTTAAAATGTGTTTCTGGTTTGGTTTGGTGAATACGTGCATGTGCAATTGTCGATGATGCGTCGCATGCATGCACACGTACACCTTTCGATGGGCGCAGCATGCATGGACAGTAGTACTCCCTCCGTCCGAAAACACAACAAGTCAGCATTCTGTGGAACACTTTGGTGCCGGAGTGGACGTTGCCGGAGACGGAGAGGAAGGAGATTGATGGAGTTGTAGTAGGACGGTATGCGGGTATTGGCAGCGAGATGATCTGGTGGCTGCAGTGGCGTCGCGTCGACGAGAAGGAGATGCACCGCCGGAGCCGTCCGGGCGTTGCAGGCCTAGGCCGGTTCTATCGTGGCCGGCGAGGTAAGGAAGGGACGGGGAGAAAGATGCCGTTTTGCACTGACCGGAGCAGACGCAGGCAAGGGCGGCGACCAAGGCCGGTCCTGAGATTTTAGGGGCCCGGGGCGAGAGTAGAGCTCGGGGCCCCTTAGAGCAAGCCCTCGGGGCTGATTTCTTAGCCATCTTTTCTGCTTGCTATTTGATCCCAAGGGTCAATCTGGCCTCCAACACCCGACATATTTGCTTTACTTATTAGGAGGCTGAATTGGAAGTACGATCACATCTAGTGCATTTTTAGAGAAAAATAAATTAACCATAATCATGGGCTAGTTTATTTTCCCTAACTAGTGCTTGCATCTGTGTGTTCAACATGGCAAAGATCAGATGCAATCCTATCAAAATATTTTTTGATGGGGCAATCCAATCAATTTAATGAGAAAGCATATATACATTGCAATTAGCACCAGCCGTGGTTACTCTTAGACAGATGCCACTTAATTATCATTATGTATATGTTTTCCCTAAGCATCACATCAAGGTCTCTACATTGGACAGTATGTGAATATTAGCGAATTTTATAAAATACTATATTAACATAAGAATATCTTATTAATTATAACATTGATTTTACAAAGGACAAATCCTAATGATATTTACAGTACCCATGGCAAATCCTAATTATATAACATTGATTATCATTTATAACTTTTTATTAATTATCATGGGAAAAGCAAAATCGTTAGGGTAACAACAGCTTACCTACAATCAGGTTTTCATCTCATTGATGGGAAACACCGGCTAGAGTAGTAGCCCAGCATGGCGCATGCTCGGTGGCGGTCCCTCGTCCGCCGTCGTTCAAGTGATCCCGGCGGTCGCGAGACCAAGAGACGAAAATACATCCGGGGGCAGCCGCCGACGCTGTGCCTCGCGTGCGTGCGTGAAGTTGTAACTGACGCGCCCCTCCAAAGATGGCTGACTCGATCCACGATCCACGCTCGTGCGTAATTAGTTGCCAACAACGTAGTAACGTAACTTAGGCCAAATTAGCAGCACGACTTTTCAGCCCATGCAGAGTTTGAATTTAGCAGCAGGCTTACATACATCCCTGGGTGGGGGCCCCTCCAATCCGGGGGCCCGGGGCGGCTGCCCCCCCTGCCCCCCCCATCAGGACCGGGCCTGGCGGCGACGAGAGGCACAGGCGGCCGGAGGCAGTGGACGGAGGCCGGCGGCGGGCGAGAGCGACGACGAGTCTCCGCAGGTCCGACGTTCTGGGCTTTGGATCATCGGTCGTCCTTTGATTGGGGCGTAAGCATGCAAATGCAATGCAGTCTCATCGCGCTGCTTGCCATGCATAATCCCACGGGATTTGTTCGTCTTTTGTTTTTCGAATCGAACGAAAGAAAAGGAATTCTTTGGTTTCCTTTCTAGTAGAAAAAATAAAACGCCGTTGGTTAGTTGGTTGGTTGCAGAGTATCCGACTATCCGCACGTGTACTACGTCCGACGTGCACGCGTTTGTTTGTTGCTTGATCCGGAGGTGGATGCTCTTGTCAACGGCATCATCCTCACATCGCCGGCCGTCCGTGTCCAACCCGCGCATCCTCTCGTCGCGGTATGTATGCCGCTGTTTTGTCAACACAAATGCATAGCAACATCTTCAGAAACATCTGAAACAATAACTGATTTTGAATGTCTACCGTAGGCGCTTGCCCCCGTTTTCGCCCTGATAGCGCCGAGGTACCAGTTCACGGGGTCGAGCAAGAATGGGCCGGTGGTGTCGCGCGACCCGGAGGCGCTGAGGGTCAAGTACTCGGACCCGCTCGTGTTCACGGGGTCCATCCGGGTGTACGAGATCCTCCGGCTCACGGCGTTCCTGCAGCAGCACCTGCGCAGGATCACCGTGCCGCTGCTCGTGCTGCACGGCGCCGACGACATGGTGACCGACCCGGAGGGCTCGCGGAGGCTGCACCGGGAGGCCTCCACCCCGGACAAGGCCATCCGGCTCTACGACGGCCTCCTGCACGACCTCCTCATCGAGCCCGAGAAGGAGGTGGTGCTGGGCGACATTGTCGACTGGCTCAGCCCCAGGATTTGATCACGCGGGTCGCCGCGCCGCGGCCGGTCCGTGGGCTGAGGCAGGCGGATCTTCGGACCACATCCGCCGAGCTCGTCGGGGCACGGGACAAACCCTCCGTCCGTCCCGGCGGTGATGACGCGGTCGGTCCGATCGCCTGCACCCCAGAGCGAGGACGGCGAGGATGATGATGAAGACTCTTCTTCATCCTCCCTCCCGGCGGAGGAGGCAGTTGCGAGCGCGGGAAGCTGCTTTAGTAACGATAACTATTACGGGGTGGTGGCTGCCAGAGATTGCTCTGCTCCCGGTGTGCCCCGAGCTATATTTTTGACCCGTATTTTTGTCCGGTAGGGGTGAAAGAAAAACGTTCGTTCGTTGGAGTCGCCCGGTGTGGTGCTCAATCAATAATGTAGGCGCCTACCTTCCCTCTCGCAGGGGACGTTTTTCTGCGTCTCGATTCTCAATCAGAATCTGCTGCAGAATCGATTGATTTCATCGCCACAATGTGTAGTATTTGTGTTGCTCACTGCTGCAGTGGAGCTTTCGGCTTTGGCGATCTTGACGCCGGTGGCTGGCCGCGTCCCCGGGTCTCACTCGGCGCACATCCTTCCTTCTCGAGATTTCGCTGGCCAAACTCGCGGTTCTGTCCATAGATGTCGCGTTCGACTTTTTCATGACGGCGAGAGCTGAGAGGGCGAAAATCGGCCCGGAAATGGGGATGCGGCCAAGAGTCGTGATTGCCTGATCTACGAGTGGAACGCCCGCTCACTTTCTATCACGATGTGTGCGGTCAGCTATCGGCATCGGCATCGACATCGACTGATTAGCTCAGCTTCTCCATGCCGCTACCGCGGCCGTGTGCCGTCCGTCCTTGTCCTTGCCGGAATGCTTCACGGGCACCGCAAATTATTATTACACGTTTGGTTGAGGTCAAACACGCGCACATCAAAGAAGATACACTGGTTCAGTAAAACCGAGACTGTTTTCGTGTTTATTACGCGGCTTTATTGGCATCCAAAGGACACACTTAGGTATGCTCGCTCCTGGGAGGAAGATCCTGTCTCCAGATTCCAAACGGGGCGAGTCAACCATGCGGTGAATCCAAATTTGTACTGCTTGTTTGCCGTCGCCTCTTTCACATCGACGGTATATCCACCCATGCCGCCTCAGTTTGTACCAAGAAACCTCGAGTTCAACTAACTAGGCTCGGTAATTTTTAATAGCCAGGCACGTGCACTGTGTCTCTCCAATCTCCGTTTCAATCAGGAAGCTAGGCAAATATCTCAATTCTGGACTGGAAGATTTGCTTCCAAAAGCAAAACTGTTAGGATAGCTATCAACTGTTGAGATATCTCGCTGGCTGTTGCTGCCCACGGTGCTCCTGATTAACTAAAAGTGGAAATGCCCTGCTTGGTGATTACTCCCTCCGTCCGGGTTTTTCTCTCCGCCTTGGTCGCAGTGCACAACCTAAGATGACTTATGCGCCTGGACGGAGGGAGTAGATGGTTAATTAGTGCATGCATGTTGAAAAAGAAAAGAAAAGAAAGTAGCCCATGTACCGACACAGAAGACTGGAAGTAGCAGGAGGCTGGGATTTTAGAAACAGATGGGTTTACATGGGTTTTACAAACATGTGGGTTTTGATTGGAGATTAAGTGAGAGGAGGAGACCACCCCCGTGAAAAATCTATTTGTATGTTTAGCATTATGTGGTGGAAGGCTGGAAGCGGCAAAAGGCTAGCGGGTGGGAGGAGGAGGAAGGCGTGGTGGCGGTGGCAGTGGGAGGAGGACTCCTCTGCTGGTGATTGGTTATGGGGAAGGAGATCCACGACACTTCTAATCTAGCTACGGCCTGAGCTGCACAGGTGGATTTGAGGCCGAGGTTGGGAGAGACGAGGTCGTTGGTGCGGCTGGGGGCAACTAGGTCACTGACGGGGTTGATGAGAGGAGATCGACCGTGGCTGGTTGGGGGTGGGGGTGGGGTCAGGGGGAGAGGACGAGGAGGAAGACCACTAGTTTGGGTTTGGTTGTGGGGTTAGGAGGTTGGGTGGGGCTCCGTGTTCACTTTGGTTCGAAATCTCTTTGAAATAGTAGCCTGAAATACACTTTAGAGAGAAGAACGGGAACACACATCGTAAGCTTAAAAAACTTGCGAAAGAAGAGCAGGAGTGTGCACTGCAAGTTCAAAATACCTTGAAGAGACAAGCGGGAACACCTAAGCCTGTAATATTTTGACAAAATCAAACCGGGTGGGAAGGCTTTGGTTTGGTTGGCCGGATCAAAAAATAAACCGTGAGACACCATTGGTCAAACTCGCCCTCACATGGATTGTCCTCTGCTAGCCAATCCTAGCCACTCTTTTCTCCCAGATCCAAGGGTGGAGCCTTCATGTCACGCGGATCATGCCCCTTGGTCCTGATGAGACTCGGCATAGCTTTTTACTGCTCCTCACCATCTTTGGCATAGGGTTCTTAATGGGTTGCAAATTGCATGTATGAAGGTGGTGAATAAGCTTGACGAGTAGGCATTAATTTTGGGCGGTTAAATCATGCTCGCCCAAGCCATCGCCCCTCTAGGGACAATAGACCCTCTCCCAGAACATGAGGCACCTTGTCCTAGAGGCCTCATGGGCGTTCACCCAGAGGAATGCACACCGGAGAACATTGAGACCTCGTACCATCGCTAGTGGCGGCTTCATTATGGCCATTATCTAATCGGGAATGACACCCATCACTGCATTGATAAGCACAAGCCTCTCGCCAAAAGGGCAGAATGATTGCATACCGGCTTGAAGGCACCGAGGCAAAACTTGTCACGAGAGAGAGGCCAACCCAGGTACGATTGAGGGAAACCCTGCACACTGCCCCCCAAGATGATCTTGATATCTACGACAACCTTGTTGTCGACGTGGATTGATATGAGAATACTCCCGTGGAAATTAGTGACCAAGCACGTGCCCACCCATGGGTAAGTGGTCGAAGATGCTTGAGGCGCGCGACAGATGGCATGTTTGCACAAATGATGACTAGGGTGTCAACTGTGTGATATAAAGGTATATCAGTACTAAAAAAATATTGAAATGGTTTTTTAATTTCAACATCTATAGTTTTTTCGCCATGTGGAACCCACTCCTCAAGTGCACGATGGCTGATGAATGTGATTTGTGTATGTTTTCTAGAAAAATTATATCTACATTTCTTCTTCCTTTTGCAAATATTTATATCTACATTTCACCAAGCATCACATTGACTTGTATTTGAATTTGATCGGGATGTTTCAATAGATAAATGATGTTTGAGCATGGTCCAACATATTTTACATGACTGTATGGGGGTTGTAGAAGCATTGTCATTGGCATGCGCATTGACCAACCAACCATTATTTTATGTGAACACCTTTGGTTGGCCTCATGCAAACCACACACAAAACGACCGGTAGTGCCAACCGGTATCTTATGTGAAAAAATGGATACATGTAATTACTATGGAATATTGGTGGTATTGTCCAGGTGTGTCAGCATATTAAAATGCTAGAAGTAAAATATTCAGTGCATCAATTGAATGGCTAATTTGCACAAGTTGTAGTCGTCAACCTCGTTAATTAGTGTCAAGCTCAGGTTCGAACATGATGCCCAACTCCAATGTTCATTTCCATTGCCATTGTTGACGTCGGGACCATCAGTCCAACATCATTGATTTATTTTTTATTGTAATGCATAGAAAATGGAGGGTTGCAATCCATGGAACAACCATGCATGCATGATAAAGAGAAATGCCATAAAATGAAGGTAACAAAGGCACCGATTCATATTGTCTGAAACCCGGTGACAATGATGCATATATTATTTTAAATCCACACTTTTGTTATCCATAAATATTCCTTTGATTGGTCATGCTTTAATATTTCTAACATCTCCTTTTATTGGTTATGCATGATGCTTTATTATTTGTTATTTCATGCTTAGGAAAAATGCAGTGATTATCATTTAATGTTCCGTTGCTTTTAGAATTATTATCATATACCTTTGAGACAATAGTATGATTACTCATAGTTCATGCCTATTGTTATTTACTATGGTATTCCGTCTGTCTCTACATGTTTGGGATGGAGAAGCTTTGCAGCAATGGGAGTGGGAGAGGAGCGGCGTTCGGGATGCCTGAGCGGGCAATGACCTTGACCACCATTGCTTCCTCCACAAATTTTCCGACTGAGACCGGGAACATGGACAGAGGGGAGAAGTATACCATGAGCTCGGGAGAAGGGTGTTGGGACCGGGTGTACGAATAGGTAGTTGGTCACCATGCAAGAGATAAAAAACGATGGTTTAGTCAATTGCGACGCCGACATAGAGGGTCAATAGAAATCACATATGTGATCTCTTATTGTAAGATCAATCGTCTTGAGAAGTATTACATCTCTCCCTTAACAAAAATATCATTTTGAAACAACATTTACACATTTATTTTAGTATCATTCTAAAATTAGGGGAATAGAAATATCAATATCACATGTTTATTTATTACCACCAATATCCATTTCTATTGAAAATATGTACTCCCTCCATAGAGCGCGTAGGTCACTAAACGCTCTCATATTTCTTTATGAAGGGAGTATTTGTTTTTTTTTTTTTTGACCTACAAAAGCAATACCCCCTCCGATCCATATCAATTGTCGTTGATTTAGTGCAAACCCTCCTACCTATATTAACTGTCATTGATTTAGTATAACTCTGGAAAGTAGTCTTCGACCTCCCTCTTTCTAGTAGGCAAGTCTCTTTCGTTGGAAGGCTCTATCACTGAGAGAAACATTATCTTCTACTCCGGCCACCAGTGACATTGGATAGCCTCTTAGTATATTGCCTCCCTCGCCAAGTTACCCCTCTCCTTCCATCCTCTATTGACAACGGGTCTACGGCCCCACCTGGCGGTGTTTCATTTCAAGATTTGCATGGGAGGTCGACAACGACTGTGACCACCACCCACTAGTACGCCTCGCCATGCTGATCATGACTTCATCTTCATCGTTGCTTGGAACACCAACATTCACCGTGAATACAAAGAGAACAACCCATAATGATAGATTTGAAGTCATGGTCGAGAAATAAAACAATGTTTTGGTATTTTTGTTTTCTTCCTTCAGTAGTAATTGTAAATAAAAACAATGGCTATGAGTTTTTTCTTTTCTGATGAAATGATTTTTGACACGTACAGATATATTTGGTGTCGAAGTGGCACCGTGCGCCATCGGTAGACTCCACCACCTCGCAGTCGATGTTCCGCATGCCCGATGGCACCTTGGTCCACGTCTCATAGCTAGAACTGTTTAGATTTTCTCTCCGAGAAAGATTATTTTTAATGTTTTTGCAAAAAGAAAAGATTATTTTAATGGATCTTCTCTTGTCCCCCAATCTTCGGAGAATACTGCGTAGGATTAGAGAAAGTTATTTGTTTTGAACATTTTCCGGAAGGAGACGACACGTTTTAAATCTTAATGCTGGCATTTGCATATTTTGTTGAATCGGTGTTTTTCGCCACATCACGTATAAAGGGAATCGAACTCAAACCTACAACGGTCCGTGGGCTGAGGCAGGCGGGCCGGACCACATCCCCGCCGAGCTCGTCGGAGACGGAGGGTTTCTCAGTCCCCGACGGTGATGACGCGGCTAGTCCGACCGCCTGCGCCCCAGAGCGAGGACGGCGAGGATGATGATGAAGACTCTTCTTCATCCTCCCTCCCGGCGGAGGAGGCAGTTGCGAGCGCGGGAAGCTGCTTTAGTAACGATAACTATTACGGGGTGGTGGCTGCCAGAGATTGCTCTGCTCCCGGTGTGCCCCGAGCTATATTTTTGACCCGTATTTTTGTCCGGTAGGGGTAAAAAAAACGTTCGTTGGAGTCGCCCGGTGTGGTGCTCAATCAATAATGTAGACGCCTACCTTCCCTCTCGCAGGGGTCGTTTTTCTGCGTCTCGATTTTTTTTTTCGAAACGGAGGCAAAGATTGCCCCATCTATTAATTAAACAGAAGAGAATTGCCCAGTTAATTACGGAAAACCGGGCGAAAACCGGAACACCAAGGGCCGAGCCCCACTCTTGAAGACAGACACACACGGGGCAAAGCCCACCCTAATCGACAACATGTCGACCTGTGGCCAGACAACGCAGCTCCGACTCTGACGGAGAACTCAGAAGAACAAAATCAGGCGCAAGCTGGCGCCACGGAAGATCGCCGAACGGGTCACATGCAGCCAGTCATCGTATACCACAGGGCCCCGCCGCCGCAGCTTCGACTTCACAGCAACAAGCAAACCGAGGCAAAACCGCAGACACGCCGGAGAAGAGCCGACTACCGCAACCATTGCCGCGTCGCCGACATCGCTCCCACCATCATCGTTGCCACAGAAACCTGGTCGCCACAAAGATCCTCTCGGGGCCGCCGCCCCGACATCCACCGCTCCAATGCGACCAGCGCACTCCACCGGCACCGCCTTCCGGGGCCGCCGCCCCGACATACCACCGCTCAACTCGAGCAGCAACGCCGCACAAACCAGTTACCCGCAGCCCACGCTGCACAGGGCAACCGGTCGCAGACCACGAACGTCGCACCACATCCGGGGCCGCCGCCCCGACATAAAGTCAGACCGCCCCCTCTGGGGCGCATCGACCGAGCCGACAATACTGTCACCCAAGTGACCAAGATTGCCACCCAGGCAAAGATCGAGACGCCACCCCGCCTCATGGAGCCGCCTCGCGCATCGCTTTCCGAGGCCGCCGCCTCGGCGCACATCAGTCGTCCGGGGCCGCTGCCCCGGCATCCACTAACCCCGACGCCGAAGAAAAAACCAGCCGCACCAGGCACAAGCTAGCTCTCCAAAGCAACGCCCCCAAGGGGGAAATGACGAAGACGCCATCGTCGCCCGCTCCGGAATCCATCCGGAGCTTAGGTTTTCACCCGGAGAGTCCAAGCCCCTCGTTGCGGAAGGGGGGGGGGGTTCCTCGACGACGCCTCCAAGGAGGGATACGACGCCCGAGAGCGCCGCCGTCGACGGCACCGACAAAGTCGGGTCTAGGCTTTCGCCCGGAACACACCCAACCCTACAGAAGCTTGCAGATCTGGACCACCCACGAGGGCGGAGATCGTCGGAGCCGTGCCGCACGCCTCGAGTCCTCCATCGCCGACCACCGAGCTCAACTGCTTCAGCTCCGCCGAAGAACAGCCCACCACCAGCACACCGGTGTCTTCCCTACGCCCCGAGATCCAGCCTCCACCGCAACAGCCGCCCGACCAGGGCACCCGCAGCCAAATCCGCCACGGCGCCGCCCGCTGCCAGCCGAAGCGAAGCAGTCCACCACGCACCAGATCCGGGGCAGCCCGGCCCGGATCCGCGCCCCGGACGCCGCCGGGACCCGCCGCACGAGCACCAGCAAGCTGGGCTCACCGCAAGCACGCGGCCCCGCCGCAGCCTCCCAGCGCACCCGGCCCTCCGAGGCAGAGCCGTCGCAAGGGCCCACGCCAGATCTGCGCCGCCCAGTGCCAGAGGGCACCGGCGCCGCCCCTCCGCGCCACAGCCGCGCGCCCGAAGCGCCCCTAGCCGCCGTCCCCAGCCTGACAAAGCCGCGCCGGGCAGCCACGCCGCTGCGCCTCCACACGACCGGGCCGGCCCGCGCCGCCTGAAAGCCCGTGGAGGGCGGGGAGAAGAGCCCCGCCGCCGCCGACGCACGCGCGGGCTTTGCCCGGCGGCGCCTTCCGGCGGCGGCGAGGGAGGTGAGCGAGGTGGGGGACGGTGGCGGCTGGCCTAGGGTTGCGCCCGGGCCGCTCGCGGGAGCGGCACGGGGCTCTTGTGTTTACAAAGAAATTGATTGCACGGTAAAAAGCAGGCTGCGTCTCGATTCTCAATCAGAATCTGAGGCAGAATCGATTGATTTCATTGTCACAATGTGTAGTAGTATTTGTGTTGCTCACTGCTGCAGTGGAGCTTTTGGCTTTGGTGATCTTGACGTCGGTGGCTGGCCGCGTCCCCGTGTCTCACTCGGCGCACAATGTTCTCAGGTTTATTCTGGCCGAACTCGCGGTTCTGTCCACAGATATCGCTCTCGACCTTTTCAAGATGGCGAGAGCTAAGAGGGCAAAAATCGGCCCAGAAATGGGGATGCGGCCAAGAGTCATGATTCCCCGATCAATGAGCGGATGGCCCGCTCACTTTCTATCACGATGCATGTGTGCGGTCAGCAATCGGCATCGGCTAAGGGACTGTGTGGTTTGAGATAAAGTTTGCCAAAGGTTGTCACGCATAAGGTTAAACAAGTTTGATCAACTTAGGTATGTTTGGTTCAAGCCACATATTAGGCAAGACACTAGGGTCCCACATCACATATACTCAAAAAGTATGGCAAGATTTCCTTAGGCTTGCCAACTTGCGGCTTTCATTTTGAAGAACTAACCTTAGACATATTTGGCAACAATTGTAAGGCAAAGTGTGACACTACTAGGCCTAGAACCAAACAACCCCTAACTCTGTCGTGACGTGTGAGGTCGGCTATCGGATATTGACTGACTAATTAGCTCAGTTTATGCGAAGAAACGTCGACCTTAACTAACTAGGCTCGGCGATTCTAATACTAGCCATAAGCACGTGCACCGTTCCAATCAGGGAGGCAAATGTCTCAAATCTGGACTGGATGATTGTGCTTCCAAATTAAAGCAGAACTGCTAGAATAGCTATCAACTGTTTGCTGCCGATGCCGACGGTGCTACTGATTAAGATTTGCTTCCAAAATCAGAACTGCTAGATGATTACAACTGCATCATAGTAAAATTGTGGAGGCAGAGAGTCAAAATAATCGCATCATAAAATTCAAAAAATAAAACAATCGCATCGTTTATTCGTTTTGCTCGGCTGCATAGCCTAGGAAGGAACGTGGACGGAAGAAAGGAACATGGATTTCCCCGGCGCGCGGCTGGCGACCGCGAACGGGTCCGCCGGCCCTGGCGCACTCGGATCGGTGGACGTGTCTGCCTGCCTAGGCGACGAGCGGGTTTACGTGTCCGCTGTGTGCAAAGCGAAAGATTCCAAATGTCGTTACACTGACGGCGGACTTGATCAAAGAGGTTCCCTCGTACAACACTGATTAGTTATTCACTTGCGAGGTCCTTGCTTTCTTCGAAAAGCAAATCTTTCCTTTAGCTGCTTTATAAAAAAGTAGGAGTATTGCTTGAGTTAAAAAAAGGGAGTACCTAGAGCTCTTCTAGATGAGATATAAATTGGTCTCATTCACGTTTTATAGCCATTAGATGTGAACAGCCACAACCCACGTCAGCACACACGCATCTTATAGCATCACATCTAATGACTATAAAACGTGAATGAGACCAAATTATGTCTCATCTAGATGAGTTCTAGCAAAACTGTTAAAAAAAACTGGTAGTATAAATCAATGGGTTAGCTAAAACAAACGTTCGTTTTGTTACCGGAGTGAAGGGCATATAAACATCTGAAACATGGGCGCTTTGACAAAAGAGTTTCAGTACGTACTATATATTCAACCAATTGCACACAAATATCCTCGCAGTGATCTGGCAGGCTAGGGGTGACGGCTTACGTGGTGGCTGCGGCCAACACACAAGAATGCAAATATCGTTATACGTACTATCGTTAATAATGCGCTCCTTCATTTAACAAGTTTTTGTGCTAGTGTATATAAAATACTCTAACGATTAGTTATAAGTTTGTCATTCGTCTTTAATATATTCACAACTAGCCGCATATTTGCTTTCTTGCGCGGGGTTTAGCTAGCTGTTTAACTAAGCGATGCTAGTGCTGTTTCAATAAGCAGGTAGGCACATGCGTCGCGTCTCATCGCTCCAGATCAACGGAAACAAATATCCAAACGATGCGTGTGCTGCCAGTGATCGATCACGAGCACTAACCACTTGGGAAAAAGTAGCTGCGTAGAAATATCCATGCGGTCGACATGGTGGTATCAGTTCGTCTGTGATGTGTGTCGCACGTTCCAACGGTCCATCACAGACATGGTGGACGGCGACCCGGCCAGCTTCGAGCTGCACTTGTAGTTGTAGTCCTAGACTAGACAAGGTCGAGCTGCACTTGTAGTTGTAGTCCTAGACTAGACAAGGAGTGGATAAATAAAACACACTGCTCCGAGCTGCCTTTGCCTAGCGCCGCCGCGGCGAAAATCGGGGAGCTCCGTTGGACGGGAGCGAGTCCGCTCCGGCGGCGGCGGGCTCGGCAAGTCAGAGGCCTGCTGCGCTGATGGATCCATCGTCGGGAGCGAGCTCAGTCGGATCAACGTGGTAAGCTTTGTTGGAATCAAGACTTGACGAGGCAAAACTGCGTTGCGTTTCCACAACGTTCCCGTGTCTCACTCGGCGCACAACGTTCGTTCTTGGGATTTCGCTGGCCGAACTCGCGGTTCTGTCCACAGACGTCGCGCTCGACTTTTTCATGATGGCGAGAGCTGAGATCGACTTTTTCACGACGGCGAGAGCTGAGAGGGCAAAAATCGGCCCGGAAATGGGGATGCGGCCAAGAGTCGTGGTTCCCCGATCTGCGAGTGGATGGCCCGCTGTGCTTTCTATTGCGAAGTGTGCGGTCAGCTATCGGCATCGGCTAACTCTGTTGTGGCGTGCGAGGTCGGCTACCGGATATTTGACTTACTGATTAGCTCAGCTTCTTCATGCCGCAACCGCAGCCGTGTGCCGCCCGTCCTTGCCGGAATGCTTCACCGGCACCGCACATTATTACACGTTTGATTGAGTTCAAACACACACACACATCAAAGAAGATACACTGGTTCAATAAAACGCAGCTTAGGCGTCCAAAGCACACACTTGGTATGCTCCTTCCTCGGAGGACGATCCTGTCCCCAGATTCCACAACGGGGCGACTCAACCCATGCATGAGCATGTGGTGAATCCAAATCTCTACTCCTGGTGAATCCCTTCGCCTCTTTCTCATCGAGGGTATACCTACCTCAAGATGGCGACGGGCCTCGAAACCCGCGTCCCCGCGGGTTTTTACCCTATTAAGGGACGGGGATGGTCACTTTTCATCCCCGCGGGGCTGTTATCGGGCACATTATACAACCCGACATATTTCGTGGGTTTACACCCGTTTCAATAGTCCCCGAACCCGAAACCCGGCAAAACCCGTCTAAATGCACATTCAGCACAAGTGGTAGAGTTCTAAGTGACCACCGTAGTCGTCATACGCCCGAAATCTTAGCGGCCTTGATGTGTTCATCTTTGTTGCGAAATATGATCATCTTTGTTGCTGAAATGTGGTATCATGTTGCTGAAATACACTCTATATAGGCGTCGAATCATCTACTATTGTTTTTTGCTGAAATTTGCTCAAGTTATGTTGCTAAAATGTGCTTGTTTTGATGCTGAAATGTTATTCTTTGTTGCTACTGTGTTTTTTTTAAATATTTTAATTTTCTCGTGGGTTTCCCGCGGGTTCCCCGAAACCCGATGGGTTTAGGGTGTGTTTGGTACATGTCACCGAGTGGAATGGAATGGGTCCAACCTTTCTTGTGTTCGGTACGCAGGGCAGAAAGGAACCCACTCGTTCCCAGGAAAGGAATATTCGGCCCAGATCCGTAACCGAGTCGTTCCTCCAAATCGAGCGGACGACAGGGAACGGCTCACTCTCGTGACTCTCAATGCCCGCTTATCTCCTTCCCTCGTCTCTCCCTTGCATCTGGCAGGCACCAGGAGGCGGCGCCCGAGGCGAGCGGCGGATCGATTCCAAGCGTGCTCCCAGCCTCACCGCCGGCACGTTCGCAGCTCACGCTGGCGGCGACGACCCCGTCGTGGCCGTCCCATCCCCTCCCCGTCAGATCCGAGAAGGTCCAGCGACGGCGGCGGCCATCTCCGGTAGCCGTGTTGGTTGCCTTTCCTTTCAACTTGCCGCCGGTCGTCGTCCCCATAGCCGGGCTGGTCTCATCGTCTTTATCTTTGCTCTGGACGCTCTCGTTTGCGGAGTTGGAATACTGAACATCGTCACCTCTCCCATACCTGAATGCAGCAAAAGCTCGTTCTTGAACACATGACGCAAGTAATGCAATTGCCGCTATCGTTGTTGTGTGCCGTGCTGCTACTGCTACTGCTCGCGGCCTGCACTTTCTCCGCTGAATTTGAGGTTATGTGTACAGATGACAGAAATGAGATGGATTTTTGCAGCTAAGTGTTGCTGATGGCTAAGAGGGCAATGTGTATGTCAATTGTGTCTTGTTTATGTTTGATGCTAAAATTCAATCACAAGAAAACAAGTGGAAAAATGTAACGACCCGTATTTTTTTTACATAGTAATTCTACCCTTAACTAGATAATTAAGTAGAATATATTACGCAAATACATTTCGGATTTCTTCCACCAGCATAACAACTCATATATATATTTATATTCACACACCTCAAACAGTACAGCTGTATAGTTGTATTACAAATCTTTGAAAAAAAAATAGGAAGACCAGACTATGCTAAGCTATACAACAATGCCACACCAAACTTAGACCAACACAAAAATATCTGTGGGTCAACCAGGACATGAAGACACATTTGAGATACACATTTGACCACCACCATCACGTGCCTAATATGTATATCAGTAGTCAATTGATCAACAGTTGGTCTAGGCATGGGCTGCAACTCCCAGCCAATAGAAAGGCTCCACAAATGACTACACTGTACAGCAGGGATGGGCAGTCACAACTAGGTAGGTATTAGAAAGAGAGGAGGAGTAACCTGGCTGAGGTTCCACCGTAGCACACTCTTCACTCTGCTTCCAAGTAGCGAGACCAAGCTCTCTTCTTCTTTTCAGTAGTATTTCCATTCCCCTGTTCACAACCAAAAAATATCCAAGATCAATAAGTGAAGATGGTGACATGAGAAATCATCAGTAGACCGAAGGGGACAGGCTAGAGCAAGGAGTGAACAAATTCCATTCCTTCGAATTACCCCTACCAAACATTAAGATGGAACCGTTCCATTCCTTCGAATTACATCTACCAAACATAAAGACGGAACCGACCCATTCTAGTGGAATGGAACCATTACATTCCATTCCACTTCGTTCTCAAACCAAACACACCCTTAGGGGACGGGCAAAAAACTAGCCCCGCGCATGGTGATGGGGACGGGGACGGGTTTACGATTTTTTCATGGGAATGAGTTTGGGAAGGTAAAACCCGATGGGTTTCGACCCGTTGCCATCTTGATACCTACCTACCCATGCTTCCTCAGTTTATGCGAAGAAACGTCGAGTTTAACTAACCAACTAGGCTTAGTAATAAATTTAATAATAGCCATAAGCACGTGCACTGTCTCTGTCTAATCTCCGTTCCAATCAGGGAGGCAACTATCTCGAATCTGGACTGGATGATTGTGCTTCCAAATTAAAGCAGAACTATTAGGATATCCATCAACTGTTGTGATATCTGGCTGGCTGTTGCTGCCGACGGTGCTCCTGATAAATTCCGTGGCTCTGGCCCTGCAGGGCTGGCTGGATCAGGCACGGGCTCGGCGCGCGGCGGGCGACCGCGATCGCACTCGACTCGATCGCTGGACTGGACGTGTGCCCGGCTAGGCGACGAGCAAGTTTACGTGGCCACGTAAACTTGCTCGTCGCCTAGCCGGGCACACGTCCAGTCCAGCGATCGAGTCGAGTGCCATCGCGGTCGCCCGCCGCGCGCCGAGCCCGTGCCTGATCCAGCCAGCCCTGCAGGGCCAGAGCCACGGAATTTATCAAGAGCACCGTCGGCAGCAACAGCCAGCGAGATATCACAACAGTTGATGGATAGCCAAAGGCAATTACCGTTCACTTGCGTCCTTGGAGTATTACTTGAGTTCAAAAAACCAGTAGGAGTATAAATCATTGGGTTAGCAAAGAAGAACGTTCGTTTTGTTACTGGAGTGAAGGGCATGTGAATATCTGAACACATGGTGCTATTGATCATGGGCGCTTTCACAAAAAGCTTTCAGTACCCCTCGCAAAAAAAAACTTTCAGTACTATATATTCAACCAGCTGCACGCAAATATCCTCGCAGTGATCTGGCAGGCTAGGAGCGAGGTGACGACTTACGGGGTGGCTGCGTCCAACACACAAGATTCCAAATATCGTTATACTATGTTAATGTACTTCATTTAAGAAGTTTTTATGCATCAGTAGTGTATATATAATACTATAACGATTAGTTATAAGTTTGTCATTCGTCTTTAATATATTCACAACTAGCATCATCTTTGCTTTCTTGCGCGGGGTTTAACTGTTTAACTAAGTGATACTTACTATGGGTGACGACTTACGGGGTGGCTGCGTCCAACACACAAGATTCCAAATATCGTTACACTATTGCTAATGTACTTCATTTAAGAAGTTTTTTGTGCATAGTATGTATAGTATAAAACTATAACGATTACTTATAAGTTTGTCATTCGCCTTTAATTTAGTCACAACTAGCATCATCTTTGCTTTCTTGCGCGTGGTTTAGCTGTTTAACTAAGTGATACTATACTGCTAGTACTGTTGTATTCCCTCCGGTCCTTTTTACTCTGCACATTGGATTTGTCGAAAGTCAAACTTTGCTAAGTTTGACCAATTTTATATTGGAAATTATTAGCATCTATAATATTTAATAAATATAATATGAAAATATATTCCAAGATGGATCTAAGGATATTGGTGTTGTTATATGTGAATGTTAACCATTGTTTGTATAAACTTGGTCAAAGTTGGATGAGATTGACTTCAGACAAACATAATATGCAGAGTAAAAAGGACCGGAGGGAGTACTAAGCAGGCAGGCACACATGCGTCGCGTCCCGGCGCTCCAGATCAAAGGAAACAAATATCCGAAAGATGCATGGGTGGGGTGGCAGTGATCACGAGGGACGAGACTTGCCTGCTCCCCTCGTGTGTGCCCATCCGTGCTCCCGCGTAAGTGGCTTAATTTAATTGGAACAAAATTAAGCCCGGTCCCACCCCCTTAAAATCAGGGGGGCGATGATTAGATTAGAAAGAAAAAAGATGAAATAACAGCCGTAGGATGAAGTGGGAGCACGGATGGGAGCACGAGGAGGGAGCAGGCAAGTTTTGTCCGATCACGAGCACTAACTACTCGGGAAAAAAAGTAGGTGCGCAGAAATATCTATGCGGTCGACATAGGTAGAATATAATCGAGTTAATTACAACTAATCGTATCGGTTGGCTGGTCTTCCGTTGGACCGGACCGGACCTCAAGACCGGCCGGCGAGGCCGCCTTCCCGCGCGAACTGTCCGGCGGGTGGACCAGTCATTATTTTACTGAGAGGAGTACCTAAAACTCATCTAGATGAGACATAATTTGGTCTCATTCACGTTTTATAGCCATTAGATGTGATGTTATAAGATGCGTGTGTGCTGACGTGGGTTGTATCTGTTCACATCTAATGGTTATAAAACGTGAATGAGACCAAATTATATCTCATCTAGATGAATTTTAGCAAAACTGTTTATTGAGATCTCAAGGCTGGTCGGGTTTGAATGGACACCTCGCTTCAAGTCAGTTATTGTATACTCCCTCCGTTTCATAATATAATGCTTATAGATTTTTATAAAAGTCAAACATTACAAATTTTGATCATGTTTATAGAGAAAAGTATGTACATCTAAAATACCAAATGCACATCATTGGATACATCGTGAGTTATATTTTCAGAATATACATGTTTGGTATTGTAGATGTAGACAGTTTTCTCTATACACTTGATCAAAGTTGATAAAGTTTGACTTTCACAAAAATCTATAGGCACTACATTGTGGAACGGAGGAAGTATCAAAAGTCAGTCGAGACTCGGGACGTGTCTGGCTGCTGCCTGCTGGCAGCATTGCGTCTCAAAACTCAAACCATAGGGATTAGTTCCCATGCAAAAGCCCCGCTTGAGCTAATCAGACACTAAACAAAAAATACTCCCTCTATAAAAAAAATATAAGAGTGTTTAGATCATTATTTTAGAGATCAAAATACTCTTATATTTGTTTATGGAGGGAGTACATGACATAAGATGATGATATTTACTGACACACACTTACTACAGTACTTTGCAAACACAATCGAAACTGCGTCCATAATAATACAAGCATGAGAATAAGGATCTCAACAACAATCTCATGGGACAAGTTGCAGTCAAACACAACAATTTCTCACTCCAACAGCAGCAAATTTACACCCTCCAACATTATATTTTTAATTTCAAGGAAATAAAATACTGGTTCATAAAAACCACGATTGTTTTTGTGTAATGCAGTTTAGGCATCCAAATGACGCACTTTGTATGCTCCCTCCAGCCGTGGACGTCGATGAAGCATACTCCTCCGCCTCGGAGGAAGATCCTGTCTCCAGATTCCAAACGGGGCGAGTCAATCCATGTGGGTGGATCCAAATTTGTACTGCTGGTTCCTTCACCTCTTTCTCATCAACGGTATATCCACATCCACCCATGCCGCCTCAGTTTGTACCAAGAAACCTCGAGTTCAACTAACTAGGCTCGGTAATTTTAATAGCTATAAGCATGTGCACTGTCTCTCTCCAATCTCCATTTCAATTAGGGAGGCAACTATCTTAAATCTGGACTGGAGGATTGCTTCCAAAAGCAGAACTGTTAGGATAGCTATCAACTGTTGAGATATCTCGCTGGCTGTTGCTGCCGACGGTGCTCCTGATTACTCCATCCGTCCGGGTTTATTAGGCCTAAAGACAACTTCTCTTAGACCAAGACACATAGTAATTTGCTCACATTAATTCTCCCATTCCATTCCCAATGCACTCTCTCACATGCATGCAGCCAATGAAAAAACACACATGAAATGTATTAATTTTCCAGCCATGGCATCAACCATAATGGCTTTTAATGCAACCAATGAAATGGTTGCATGCATGCACCTTTCCAAAGCGAGGCCTTATAAAAAGGGACATGCTCGTGATGCTAAGAGGCCTAATAAACCCGGACGGAGGGAGTAACTAAAAGTGGAAATGCCCTGCTTGGTGATTACTAGCATATCAATGGGAATGGTCGACCATATTAGTATTAGACAAGAGAGCTAAAATAATCGCATCGTTTATTCGTTTTGCTCAGCTGCATTACCTAGGACGAAAGAGAGGAACAGGAGTGGCCCTCCGTACACCTCGTACCATGGATTCCCTCGTCCTAGTTTCTTTCACTTGAACCCATGGAATAAAAAACACGAGAGCATTTACAGCCGCATATGACAAATATGACCTCTCAAATGTTTGTACACACGCACTTGTTAAATTAACACAACAGTTTTGTTAAAGGTAAGTGTTTACAACCGGTGCGCCGGCTGGAACTTGCGCCGGACGCACCCACGCGTTCAGTGAAGCCCCGCATCGCTCTGTCTTTTCCCCTTCCTTATCTTCTTCCTGTTGCAGATTTTTCTGACCACAAATTCCACCAGCCACAAATCCCCACCAAGGCTACCCACCTCTCCCTCCTTCTTCCACCTCCCCTCCCCATTGGCGCTGCCTACCTCTCCCTCTCCTTCTTCCGCCTCCTTCGCCATGGGCGCTCCCCACCTCTCCCCTCCTTCCACCTGAAGCCATGCTAGCTGGGGGGCCCCGGGCGCCGTGCTGCGACGGGCAGAGGGAGGTGTCGGACCTACGGTGGCCAAGCTGCGACGGGCTTCTCCAGCGTCAATCGGCAGCTTCGACCCAATTAGCTGCAACGGTCTGCATCCGGTGCTAGAACCAGTGAGTCCCGGTGCTGGAACTTGCTTCTTTTTTTGCTACAACCATGTTTTGTTTTTGCTGGAACTGGCCCATATTTTTGCTACCACGCACCCGCCCAAATTTTTGCTACCAGATGATTTTTGCTGCAACCGATTAACCATTTTGCTACAACCGTTTTGATTTTTTGTTACTATACCGGTGCTTGTCGATTTTTGCTACATCCATCTTCTGTGTTATCCTGTTATTTTTGCTGGAACTGAAGACATTTTTTGCTACATCCACCCACGACGGTGTTGCTCAACGGCGGCGATGTCTTTTTTTTTCTACAACCGTCTCGGATTTTTGCTACTACCGGAGATGTCATTTGCTACCACCGGAGTTTTTGCTACTACCAGAGTCTTCCTGGAAGCATCAGGAGTTTTTGCTACCCGCCTCTGTTTTTGTTTTGTTTTTGCTGGAACCATCCTAAAAATTTGCTACCACCGTCTTTTGATTTTGCTGGAACCGGCATTTTTTGCTTTGGTGTCGGCAGTGAAGGCGGGTGGTGTTTTGGTTCGCCGGCGGCGGTGAGGCTGCGAGCGCCGGCGACGAGCAGGGGCAGCGGTGGTCCAAGCAAGAGCAGCGCAGGCCAGCGTGCGGGATCCCGTGAGCGGCGGCGGCGCTTACTTTTTTCTCCTCTTTTTTCCCGTGGGAGAGGATGACTATAGGAGATGCGGGGCAGATCTGACGGTTACGCGCGTGCAGATCGAGCGGCTCTGGTTTGACCGGCCGAAAGGTTCCACTGGTGCGCCGGCGCAGTACTGGCCTTTGTTAAAACACATTTAGATGTGCGATAAGTATTGCAATCTAAGTCTTAAGTCATTGACTTTCGCGGAGATTTGTGTGGATATTTTCTTTTCCCTTTTTTTCTTCTTCTTATGCTTGATTGAGTGACTTAGAGGTGCAATAACTAGAGCATTTCTAGATGTGCCCTAGACAAACCATTAACACAACCGCATCCGGACACCTCATATTAAATTCTTAAATTCATATAAAAGCATACAAAGAAAAAAACCTACGTATTACGTAGAACACCAGATACATGGGGTGCCAGTGATACTACTGCTGCTGTTTTAATAAGCAGGCAGGCACGTGCGTCGCGTCCCAGCGCTCCAGATCAAAGGAAATAAATATCCGAAAGATGCATATGGGGTGGCAGTGAACACCAGATACATGGGGTGCCAACTACTTGGGAAAAAAAGTGGGTGCGCAGAAATATCTATGCAGTCGACATAGGTAGAATATAATCGAGTTAATTACAACTAATCGTAGCAGTTCATTTGTGATGTGCGTCGCACGTTCCAATGGTCCATCATGGATGGTGGACGGCGACCCGTCCAGCCAGCAGCTACACTTGCACACTTGTAGTTGTAGTCCTAGACTAGACAAGGCAAGGAGCGGATAAAACTCACTGCACCGAGGCAGGGCCGCACGCCACAAGTAGGAGGTACTAATTGGCGGCCGCCAACAAGTCCATTCTCAAATGGATCGGTCCGTCGCGCCGCTAGTTACGTACGTGCAGGAGCCTAGGACGCGCCGTATGTTCTACATGGAGTTGAGCACTTGCCTAGCTGACGGACGGAGCGGGATAGATCATCAAGCGACGAGATGGCCGGTCTTCCGTTGGACTGGACCTCTCGAACGGCCGGCGAGGCCTCCGTCCCGCGCGAACTGGTCCATCCGGTGAGGTGGACCCGTCATTGTTTTTATATAGAGCACAAGGCAGGTCGGGTTTGAATGGACACTTCGCTTGAAGTCAGTTATCTCAAAAGCCAGTCGAAGTCAGTTATCTCAAAAGTCAGCCGAGACTTGGGACGTGTCTGGCTGCTTGCCCGCAGGCAACGATTGCGTCTTTTTTATTTTTGAAAAAGGAGTCTCACCTCCGGCCTCTGCATCAATCGATGCATGCGGTCATATATTATTAAAAACAAACGATGCATGCGGCCATATATTATTAAAAACAAAAGTAAGGTATTAAGGTTCACGAAGGTTCAAAATCTGAGCATGAAACAAAACAAGAATGAAAAAAATGACTGATTGAGCTAGCCAGATACTAAACAAATAGTACTTACTACATGAAAAAGGTACATCACTGGACTTTGGCGGCGAAAATCGGGGAGCAACAAGTAGTAAAATCACCTAACTAACGGGACATGGCTTCAGAAGTTGACTTAAGCCTGTCCTCAGCATTGCCGGAGAGAGCAAGAAGACATCCAATGCTCGCGTCCGTGAGAGAGAAAGGTGTGCAGTTAAAAGTCTTGTTGCTCATATCAACACGGACCCAAAAGCTTGGCGTGGATGGAAAGCAGACTTCTGGGTCTTGGTAAATGTACTCACCCAGTGCGAAGTAGATGACACGGTCTTCCTGCATGCTGAGGAAGGGGTACATGGGTGCCACGGAGGTCGGCAGGTGGTTCCCTTTGAAATCCCCCTCTTCACGCAGGCTCCCAAACTTGAGCTCGTAGTCTAAATCCCAACTCATATCTTCCTTGAGTCTCCAGACCCTCACCATGCGGTCATCCGCAAGATCCACACGCTCAAGGAAGCCGGTGATGGAGACAAATTTGATGGAGTCCCCAACACAGCCCACGGCTCGAAAGGCCCTCGCCTCTGGTATGTAGTCTCTGCAGCCGAGGTAACCCTCGCACCCCACAGGCAGGTCTAGGGAGCGGACGTCCACGGAACGCTGGCCGGAGAGCAGATCAGCGCAGTCACAGTACATGCCACCGAGCAAGAGATCCACCCAGTAACCACGGCCACGGTGCGAGAACACCTCTTTGGCGACGAAGTAGCTTTTCTCCGCGAGGAGATGGTCAGGGAATTCGGCGTGCTTGGCAATCTCCCACTGCGAGTCGGACGAGGACGGCGACACGAAGAGAACAGGCTCCCGTTTGTTAGAGCCTACGCCGGTGATGGACCCCGGAAAGACCAGCGCGTAGCACGCGTCGTCGTCCCGGCGGCGCGCGACGAGGACACGGGCCGTAAGGACGGTAGCGCGAGGGGGCGAGCTGGGCGGAGACGGGATCATGTGGAGCGATCTGTCGACCATGTTGTAGATGAGATAGATGTCCCGAGGATAAACTTCGGAAAAGGACGTTATCATGAGGATCAGGTTCTTGTCAACGGCATGGACACAGGTGGACAACGGGTGGACGCCTCGTAGGGTCAGGCGGGACAGATCTGGCGCACCGACGAGGTCTGCCTCTAGCGCCAGGCCCTGCATGAGCGCGTCACAATCAAGGTCCGCAGGGAACCCGAACGCCTCCTTGGCTGACAGCAAATTCTTCTGGTTGTTGGATGTTTCGTCGCCGGGGCGGTACGTGCTCACCAGGGGATGCAGAAGGAACAGAGACGAAGGCGAGGGCGTCGTCATGACTCGCTGGAGCGAGAGGGTATAACTATAAGACGTGGGCAAGGGCAAGGGCGAATAAAATTTGGACTTCCAATATAGGAGTATGTACGTGTGCAGTCCGATGCCAAGTCCAATTCCTGATGCATACGGTCGGTTTCTTTCCTTTTACACGTATACACATCCTCGACGATAGCCTTGGATCTAGGAAAGGGCCAGGACTCGACGCTTGGTTTTAGAGGCATGTACGACCTCGTCATGATCAGCATCGTGGCCGCCGGTGGACGAGCACTAGCCGCAGGTTGGAGGCAAGCCCAGCGCCTCCGGTGTTGACGGCGTTCTTCGTCGGTGACGATCAGCGGAGGAGACGCGAGCTCGATGGCGAGCTCCCGGTTCGGCACGTCAGGGAAGTTAAGTTCCCGACGAGGCCGCCGGAGGCGCCACGCCGCCGCGTCCCACGCGCGGGAGGCCTCGTGGGCGGTCTTGAAGGTGCGGAGCGGGAGACGCGTGTTGCCGGAGCGGATCTCCGCGGAGAACGCGCCGGATGGGCGCGCTCGGACGCCGCGGTAGCCAGACGCTCCACGGCGGCGAGGCGGCATGGTGGCGCGTCGGCGGCGAGAGGGAGAGGAGAGAGCGGCGAGAAGGTGCTGGCGCGGGTGCGTGGCGAGCTAGAGAGAGGAGAGAGCGGCGAGAGAGCGCGTGGCGGGCGCCGCGCTTTATAGGCGCGCGGTAAGCGGCACGGCAATTCTACAGCGCGCGCAATCCTTTGTCGCGCGTGCTTTTTCCGCCGTCGCTGGAGCGCGCCTTTTTTTGCCCCGCGCGCTAAAAACCGGCTTTACCGCGTGCACGTTTTGCCGCCGCTGTTGGACATGCTCTAATGGAAGGAGTATCCACCGTCGCTGTCTATTTTAGGATTTGCGTGAATGTTTTTCTCATCTTCAGAGATACCTATTCTGCACATCTCAAATGATCTGAAAATTGACGAAGATTTATTTTGTAATATATAAAAAATATTGGAGTCAAAAAGTACCAGAGGGGGCCATCCAGGTGCCCACTAGGTACCAGGGCGCGCTCACTTTTGACCTAGAAAAAAAATAAGAAGAGGACTTTCGGGATAGAGCGCCATCGTCTCGAGGCGTAACTTGGACATGAGTGCTATTCCCGAGCTTGCGTTGTATTCCCTTGAAGAGAAAAGGGTGATGCAGCATAGTAGCATACGTATTTCCCTCAGTTTTTGAGAATCAAGGTATCAATCCAGTAGGAGACCACGCGCGAGTCCCTCGCACTTGCACAAACAAATAAGAACTTCACAGCCAACGCGATAAGGGGTTGTCAATCCCTTTACGGTCACTTACGAAAGTGAGATCTGATAGAGATGATAGTTTGATATTTTTGGTATTTTTGGATATAAGAACAGAAAGTAAAAGCGGAAAAGTAAGTAGATTGTAGATTGATATGTTGAGAATAGACCCGGGGGCCATAGTGTTCTCTAGTGGCTTCTCTCATGATAGCGATATTCTACGACGGGTAAACAAATTACTGTCGAGCAATTGATAGAAAAGCGAATACTTATGAGACTATCTAGGCATGATCATTATATATAGGCATCACGTCTGAAACAAGTAGACCGAAACGATTCAGCATCTACTACTATTACTCCGCACATCGACCGCTATCCAACATGCATCTAGAGTATTAAGTTCATAGGAACAGAGTAACGCCTTAAGCAAGATGACATGATGTAGAGGGATAAACTCAAACATAGTGATATAAACCCCATCTTTTTATCCTCGATGGCAACAATACAATACGTGACTTGCTGCCCCTACTGTCACTGGGAAAGGACACCGCAAGATTGAACCCAAAGCCAAGCACTTCTCCCATTGCAAGAACTATGGATGTAGTAGACCAAACCAAACCAAGAATTCGAAGAGACTTGCAAGGATATTATAATCATACATAAAGAGTTCAGAAAAGAACCAAATATTTCTCATACATAATCTTGATAATAAACCCACAATTCATCGAATCTCGACAAACACACCGCAAAAACAGATTACATTGAATAGATCTCCTCGAAGACCGAGGAAAACTTGGTATTGAGATCCAAAGAGAGAGAAGAAGCCATCTAGATACTAGCTATGGACCCGAAGGTCTGTGGTAAACTACTCACAACTCATGGTGAGGCGATGATGATGATGTAGAAGCACTCCGTGGTAGATCCCCCCTCCGGCGGAGCTCCGGAACAGGCCCCAAGATGGGATCTCACGGGAACAGAAGGTTGCGGCAGTGGAACTAGGGTTTTCTCTGTTGTTCTGATGGTTTCGGGGTACGTAGGTATATATAGGAGGAAGGAGGGCACCGGGGGCCAGAAGGGGTGCCCACGAGGCAGGGGGCGCGCCCCGTAGGGGGGGGAGGCGCCCCCATCCTCGGGGACGCCACCTCAGCCCTATTCCGTGGTTCTCAAGTCTCCCGTGCGTATTTTGCTCCAAAAATATCTCTCCCGAAGGTTTTATTCCGTTTGGACTCCGTTTGATATTCATTTTCTATAAAACCCTGAAATAGGCAAAAAATAGCAATCTGGACTGGGCCTTTGGGTTAATAGGTTAGTACCAAAAATAATATAAAAGTGTATAACAAATCCCATTAAACATCCAAAACATCTTAAGTAATAGCATAGAACAATAAAAAATTATAGATACGTTGGAGACGTATCAAGCATCCCCAAGTTTAATTCCTGCTCGTCCTCGAGTAGATAAATGATAAAAACAGAATTTTTGATGTGGAATGCTAACCAACATAATATCCAATGTAATTCTCTTAATTGTGGCATGATTGTTCAGATCTGAAAGATTCAAGACAAAAGTCTATATTGACATAAGAAATAATAATACTTCAATCATACTAACAAAGCAATCATGTCTTCTCAAAATACTATGGATAAAGAAAGTTATCCCTACAAAATCATATAGTCTGGCTATGCTCCCTCTTCATCACACAAAATATTCATATCATGCACAACCCCTGTTTCAGCCAAGCACTTGTTTTCATACTCTATTCTTTCAAACCTTTCAACTTTCATGCAATAAATGAGTGTGAGCCATGGACATAACACTATGTGAAATAGAGAGGTGGTTGTGGAGAAGACAAAAAGAAGGGATATACTCTCACATCGACTAGGCGTATCAATGGGCTATGGAGATGCCCATCAATAGATATCAATGTGAGTGAGTAGGAATTGCCATGCTACGGATGGACTAGAGCTAAAAAAGTATCAAAACTCAACAAAAGAAACTAAGTGGGTTTGCATCCAACTTGCTTGCTCACGAAGACCTAGGGCATTTGAGGAAGCCCATCGTTGGAATATACAAGCCAGGTTCTATAATGAAAATTCCCACTAGTATATGAAAGTGACTAAACATGAGACTCTCTACCATGAAGAACATGATGCTACTTTGAAGCACAAGTGTGGAAAAGGATAGCAGCAATTGTCCCTTCTCTCTTTTCTCTCATTTTTTTGGAGGGGCTTTCTCTTTTTTTTAGTCCCTCTCTATTTTTTTGGGCCATATCCTTTTTTTATCGGCCTTTCCTCACATTGGACAATGCTCTAATAATGATGATCATCACACTTTTATTGATTTACAACTCGATACTAAAACAAAGTATGACTCTATATGAATGCCTCTGGCGGTGTACCGAGATATGCAATGAAACAAGAGTGACATGTATGAAAAATTGTGCATGGTGGCTTTGCCACAAATACGATGTCAACTACATGATCATGCATGGCAATATGACAATATGAAGCGTGTCATATGAACGGAACGGTGGAAAGTTGCATGGAGACATATCTCGGAATGGCTATGGAAATGCCATGATAGGTAGGTATGGGGGATGTTTTGAGGAAGATATATGGTGGCTGTTTTAAGGAAGGATATATAGTGGATGTATGGTACCGACGAAAGTTGCGCGGTACAAGAGAGGCTAGCAATGGTGGAAGGGTGAGAGTGCGTAATATCCATGGACTCAACATTAGTCATAAGAACTTGTATACTTATTGCAAAAATTTACGAGTCATCAAAACAAAGCAATCAACACATGCTCCTAGGGGGGAGGTTGGTAGGAGTTAACCATCGCGTGCCCCGACCTCCACACAAAGGTTGACACTCTACAAATACCTGATGCTCTAACTTCGTCACATAGCAGTTCACCATACGTGCTTCTACGGGAATCACTAACTTTAACACAAGCATTTCTCAATTTCATAATTACTCTACTAGCATGACTCTAATATCACTATCCTCATATCTCAAAACAATTATCAAGCATCCAACTTCTCATCATAATCAATGCACTTAGTGTGAAAGTTTTTACTACATTGATATTGGATGTCTATCATGTGAAGGCTAGTTTTATAGCCAAAGCACATTACCATGCTGTTTTAATAGACTCTCAAAAGGATATAAGTGAAGCATGAAAGATCAACAATTTCTACAAAATATAATCACCACCGTGCTCTAAAAGATATAAGTGAAGCACTAGAGCAAAAACTATTCAACTCAAAAGATATAAGTGAAACATATAGAGTGTTCTAACAATTCCTAGGCCATATTTAACTCTCTCAAAAAAGTGTGTCCAGCAAGGATAATTGTGGAAAACTAACAAGCAAAGACTCAAATTATACATGACGCTCCAAATAAAACACATATCATGTGGTGAATAAAAATATAGCTCCGAGTATAGTTACCACTGGATGAAGACGAAAGAGGGGATGCCTTCCCGGTGCATCCCCAAGCTTAGGCTTTTGGTTGTCCTTGAATTTTACCTTGGGGTGCCATGGGCATCCCCAAGCTTAGGCTCTTGCCACTCTTTGTTCCATAGTCCATCAAAGCAATACTCAAAACTTTTATATTGGTGTTAAACCTACTTGTAAGTGCATCTAGTGCCACCCCTAGTTGGTTTTGGAGTATTGACGACAAACCTGGTTGAGGGACTAATGTGTTTGTGAGAATTGCAGGATAACACATGTAGTAGTCCCTCATTGATTCGGTTTACCTACCGGAGATGACCCCTAAAAATGTATGAAGACTATGAAGACATTAATATCAGTGGTGGTATATGAAGATAATCATATTGAAGACTATGACATGAGAAGACATTGTGTGAAGACTATGGAAAGCGAAGACATAGATGTTTCGTTGTTTCCTTTTCTTCTTTGTTGAGTCATAGGAACCACCGTACTATTAAGTGGGGTCGAAGTGAACTAAGTCAGAGTGACTGAAGTGATGCTCAACCAAAATCCTATGTCTTCGAGCGAAGACAATGAGAGCAAATCTTATCCAGAGCCGGATGAGTCAGCTTTACTTGTAGCTCAAGTAAAGTTGCCGTGTGTGTTTGAAATCTGACCGTTGGAACACGTGTCAGTTCCTTAGTGACTCAGGGTCACTTCAGACAAATCAGGTCGGGTTGCCCAGTGGCTATAAATAGCCCACCCCCTACACCATAAATTGGTGGCTGCTCAGAGTTATTGCACGGCTTTTGTCGTTTGAGAGCAACCCACCTCCGAAGCATTTGAGAGAGAAATCCTTGTGAGGACAAAGCCCAAACACCCAGAGCCAAAGAGTGTTAGGCATCACTGAAGTCTTTCTGTCTGTGTGACCTGAAGACTTATTACACTTGAGGACTGTGTTTCCTCCAGCCGGTTAGGCGTCGCGTTCTGAGCATCCAAGAGTCATTGTGGATCGCCGGTGAACGAAGTCTGTGAAGGTTTGGAAGTCTACCTTGAAGACTTACCAGAGTGATTGGGCAAGGACTAGGTGTCCTTAGCTCAAGGGGAACAAGGTGAAGACGCGGTCGTTTGAGTTAAATCTCAGCCTCCCTAACCAGACGTACAATTGTCACAGCAACTGGAACTGGCCTAACAAATCACTGTCTTCCCCGAGCTACTAGTTCTATCCTTTCCTTTCCTTTACTTACTGCTCTATGTTGTGAAGTCATTGCATACTTGCCTTATCTGATTGGCTTCACCAAGTATCTACTTATTGTGATTGGCTTCATTCCTTCTTCCATCATGATCCCTACTGCCTAGTTGCTATTAGTCTTCGTGCTTTCACTTCATCGAATACATGACTATGGCTTATCTAGTGTAGTCCACTTTCCGCTGCATACTAATAGGATTGAGTTTATATTTTGTCTTTGAAATTACCATGTTTTGAAGCATTTCATAAAAATCGCCTATTCACCCCCCCTCTAGTTGATATACTGCACTTTCAATTGGTATCAGAGCAAGGTACTCCCTTGTTCTGTGTGATTCAGTTTAACCACCTGGATTTTTAGTTATGTTGACCACAGGAATGAAGACAGTGTCTTGCCCCATGTTTGACGGTCAAGAGTATCCCAAGTGGAAGGCCATGATGAAGAAACGTCTCATGGCGATTAACAGTGAGCTGTGAACCGTCACTGAGATTGGTCTTATCGATCTATGCAAGAGGGCAGAAGCTGATGACATTCGGAAGTTTACTCTTCTCAATCTCACAGCGAAGGACGTCATCTGCTCCTGTCTGTCTCAAGATCAGTTCAGGAACATCATGCATCTTGATCATGCGAAGCTTATCTGGGACCGTCTCTCTGAAGTCTATGAAGGTCATCGAACTCGTGATGATTCTGGGTTTGAGAAATTCAAGGAATCTCTCAAGACGATGACTTTCGATCCAGAACCATCATCCTCTACACCATGTCTTATGGCAAAAGGTGCCAAGGTAACCGAATGCTATTCGTCTGAATCTAGTGATGATGAATCTGGTGATGAATTTGGACCCAGCTATGTCAAGCTTGCTTCCCTTGCCACTAAACAACAAATTGCTCTGAAAAAAGCTCAAAAAATGCTTAATAAGAGCAATGATATGTTGGGTGAAGAAATGGATCAGTCGAAAAACTTAGCTGAAAGTCTTCAGAGGCTTCAGGCTAAGTTAACTACACTTCAAAGTCTTCATAACACTCTATTATCCGATCATGAAAAGCTAAGAGGATGCTATAAAGATCTTCAGAAGGAGCATGATTCATTACTTGCTCAACATGTGAGTGCTTCTCACGAAGAGTTTGAACCACCATGTCTAAAATGCATTGAACGTGATAATGCTACATCTGTTGCCGAATGTTCTACTACTGCCACTGTTGCAATATCTTCAACTATTGATGTGGTAACTAACCCCTCTGCTGAGGATACCACTACTATTGCTGATGAAAATGCTAGGTTGAAGACTTTGCTTAAAACAGGGATGTACAAAATCCTCAAAGGGCATCAGACTCTATGTGATGTTCTCAAAAAGCAGATACTGAACCGAAACCCTAGGAAAGAGGGTGTTGGGTTCGACAGGAAAATGAATGTTGATGGATCATACTGGAAGCCTGAGCAGTATCCCAAAACCACATGGGTTGCTGCAAAGGAACCTTTAGTGGATCCCTCTACCTTATCTGGCTTCACTTGTGCAAATCCTGTTATCATTGATGAATCCTTTGATGCAAACTATAAACTGTTTAAGAATCAAAATGGTGAAGTGTTTGCCAGGTATATTGGTACTAACAGCAGGAATGGACCACCTACGAAGAAGATCTGGGTACCCAAAGGTTGTCTTGAGAAGCTTCCAGCAAATACTATCATGACACCTCCTCGGATGAAGACAAACCCCAGACCAAAGGCTTCATATGGTCCTAAGGCTTCATACAGACAAAGGACTCACCTGAGTCACCCTAACGCGGATGTTTTGCAGGGAAACCATACTCGGACCCATGAATATGAGCGTGTTTCTTCAAACCTCTATGTTCATAAAACAAAGAATTTTTCCGCCTATTCTTATGAGTATTATTCTCCTCCTGCAAGACTATTTGCTAGGGCTCCAAAGCCAAAATTCTCAGATGCTGCTCTTAGACTCATTGCTTCTAAGCCACCCCTGAAAATGTGGGTGGTTAAGAAGAACTAACTTTCTCTTGCAGGGAAAGGTCTCCAGCCGATAATCAAAGGCTTTTGATGCTATTGGTGGGGACCTAAAACACTTGTAGGGCACAGTTCAAATGCCCCAATGACTTACTGCTCATACTATTCATGAATCACTTGCTGAACATCTTATCTGTTCTAACCTGCATCTAAGCTTTCATAATCCACTTATATGTCAATTGTTTATGCTTCATAATGGCTTTTGGTGAAGCCTATCCTCCTAACGTGTAGGGAGTGACACCAAAGTCTTCAGAATGGATTATGGATAGCGGATGCACAAATCATATGACTGGTGATCGAAATCTTCTCATGGACTCAACCTTACGTCCATCCAACAAGAGTCACATCACATTTGCTGATACTGGTAAAAGCAAAGTGTTGGGTCTAGGTAGAGTTGCAATCTCAAGAGATCAGCACATGGATAAAGTCATGCTTGTTGAATCTCTTAGCTTCAACTTAATGTCTGTCGCAATGCTTTGTGACTTAAACATGATTGTGATCTTTGGTAAATTCCGTTGCCTTGTACTAATGGAATCTGAGAAGTCTTTAGTATTTGAAGGATACATAAAAGGTGATCTGTATATGGTAGATTTCTCAGCTGGACCATAGATGGCCGTATGTCTTCTAGCAAAAGCTTCAGAGTGCTAGCTCTGGCATCGGAGGCTAGGACATGCTGGCATGAGGAACTTGCACACTCTCGCAAAGAAGAAGCATGTCATAGGCATCGAGGAAGTCAAGTTCAAGAAAGATCATCTATGTGGTGCCTGTGAAGCTGGGAAGATGACTAGAGCCAAGCACCCCTCGAAGACAATCATGACGACATCCAAACCCTTCGAGCTGCTTCACATGGACTTATTTGGCCCTACTCACTACTCCACATTCTCTACCACAGCCTGCCTCTATGGCTTCGTCATTGTTGATGATTATTCAAGATACACATGGGTGCACATAATACTCTACAAGACTGAAGTGCAAGATGTCTTCAGACGCTTCGCCAACCGTGCCATGAACAACTATGGCATCAAGATCAAGCATATCAGAAGTGACAATGGCACTGAGTTCAAGAACACTGGGCTTGATCATTATCTGGATGAAATGGGAATCACTCATGAATTCTCAGCCCCGTATACACCTCAGCAAAATGGGATTATTGAGCACAAGAACAGAACTCTAATTGAGATGGCTCGAACGATGCTCGATGAATACAAAACACCAAGAAGGTTCTGGCCCGAAGCTATTGATACCGCATGCCATATCATCAACCGTGTTTATCTTCACAAGCTTCTGAAGAAAACATCCTATGAACTCCTCACTGGAAAGAAGCCTAACGTAAGTTACTTCAGAGTATTTGGAGCTAAGTGCTGGATCAAGGATCCTCATC
Organism: Secale cereale; assembly: GCA_902687465.1. Taxonomy (NCBI): domain Eukaryota; kingdom Viridiplantae; phylum Streptophyta; class Magnoliopsida; order Poales; family Poaceae; genus Secale; species Secale cereale. The sequence continues at coordinate 37,016,893 of LR738712.1, forward strand.
ACAAGTCAAAATTTGCACCAAAAGCTCATGAAGGCTTCATGCTCGGATATGGAAAGGATTCACACTCCTACAGAGTCTTCAACATCTTTCTCTATAAAACTGTTGAAACTGTGGATGTGCGGTTTGATGAAACAAATGGTTCACAAAAGAGTCTCTACCAAATGTGCTAGATGAGGCTTCACCAAATGAATCCATCAAGCTAATAGGAACTAGTGAGATCATGCCTTCTGAAGCACAACCTGACAAGGAACTCATCATCTCTGCTCCAAATCAACCTGACGACAATGCTTAGCCTGAAGACAACCCTCCTGATGATGACAATGTACAGCAAGAGCAAAATCTTCGTCCAGCTCATCCTCGTGTTGCAAATGAAGTACAAGTTGAAAATATAATTGATAGCATAAATGCTCTTGGTCCACTAACTCGCTCAAGAGCAACATAGCTTGCAAATTTCTGTGGGCACTTTGCCTTTGTCTCAATATCTGAACCCAAGAAAGTTGCTGAAGCTTTTATGGAACCCGAATGGATTCAAGCTATGCAAGAAGAGCTTCAACAGTTTTAGCTGAACAATGTGTGGGAACTTGTCAAGCGTCCTGATCCTCGCAAGCACAACATAATAGGCACAAAATGGATCTATCGCAACAAGGAAGATGAGCATGGTCAAGTGGTCAAAAACAAAGCTCGTCTCGTTGCTCAAGGATACACTCAAGTCGAAGGGATTGACTTCGATGAAACATTTGCTCCTGTGGCTAGACTTGAAGCTATTCGTATACTGCTAGCCTATGCAAATCATCACAACATACTTCTATATCAAATGGATGTAAAGAGTGCCTTTCTCAATGGAAGGATTTAATAAGAAGTGTATGTTGCACAACCACCTGGCTTTGAAGATCCAAAACATCCTCATATGGTATACAAGCTCAACAAGGCACTGTATGGTCTCAAACAAGCGCCTCGTGCGTGGTATGACACTCTCAAAGACTTCCTGAAGAGCAAAGGCTTCAAACCTGGATCCCTAGACCCACACTCTTCACGAAGACATATGATGATGAGGTATTTGTCTGCCAAATCTATGTGGACGATATTATATTCGGCTGCACGGACAAGAAATACACTGATGAGTTTGGTCACATGATGCAAGAGCAATATCAAATGTCCATGATGGGTGAGCTGAAGTTCTTCCTTGGTCTTCAAATTCGTCAGCAAAGCAACGACATCTTCATATCTCAAGAGAAGTACCTTAAAGATTGCCTGAAAAAGTTTAGAATGCAAGACTGCAAAGGGTACTCGACGCCAATGCCTGCTAAACATCATCTGGGTCCCGACGCCAATGGTAAAGAGTTTGATCAACAGGTATACCGCTCCATGATTGGTTTTTTTACTTTATTTATGTGCATCTAGGCCAGATATTATGCTTAGTGTTTGCATGTGTGCTCGATATCAAGCGGCACCAAAGGGGTCGCATCACTTAGCTGTGAAGCGAATACTTCGATATTTGGCTTACACCCCAACACTAGGATTATGGTATCCAAAGGGCTCAGAGTTTGATCTAGTTGGATTTTCAGATGCTGATTATGCTGGTGACAAAGTTGATCGCAAGTCTACATCAGACACATGTCACTTTCTGGGACGATCACTTGTCTGTTGGTCTTCAAAGAAGCAGAACTGTGTATCACTCTCCACTGCTGAATCTGAATATATTGCTGCTGGATCTTGCTGCGCTCAACTTCTCTGGATGAAGCAAACACTCAAGGACTATGGAGTCCATTTGAAGCATGTGCCACTCTACTACAATAATGAAAGCGCTATCAAGATTGCCAACAACCCAGTTCAGCACTCGAAGACAAAGCACATTGAAATTCGTCATCACTTTCTGAGAGATCATGTCATGAAGGAAGATATTGATATCATACACGTCAACACTGAAGAGCAACTGGCAGATAACTTCACAAAGCCCTTGGATGAGAAAAGGTTTTGCAAGTTGCGGTGTGAGCTAAATATCTTAGAATCCTCAAATGTCGTGTAATTAGGCACACATCCTAACACTTATGCATATTGATGACTTAGATGTGCAACACACAAAGTAAAGTATATCTTCAATCAATGAAGACTTACATTCTAAGTGTGAATACATTAACATGGAATTTGACTTCGGAGCGCCACGATAATTGTGCGCCGTGTCTGGGTCTAATACTTCCTATACGGTGGGTAACGCCACCACCAAATTCTTGTTTGAAGTGTTTCTCGTGGTGTTACATTCGCAAAGTGTTCGCACTTGGTTTATCTTCATATAGGATATATATATACATAGTGTTGTGTTCTGTCCTCAACATCATTCACTTATAGCTATGTCTTCGTATTTGAATCTTTTGAACTAAGTGAATGTGATCGGACCCTAACCTATCTATGCTCTCTCATCTCACACTCTGTCTGTCCAAATCATATGCATTCTGTTGAAACTGTCGAGTATCTTCTCTGCATCCTTGTCAGCAGAAGATACGGAGACAAACTTTAAATCTGATTTTAATGCTCCATCCTTTGTGCCTGAAACCCGGAGAAGCCGGAACGACCACTCCGACAGTCGTGGTGAACGTGGGACAACTCCCAATGCGTTACATGACCGCCACGTGTCACTCGTACGTGAACCGTCAGGGGCACCTGCGTAATTGCGTTGTGCCGTCTCCCATGCCTATAAATACACGTCCCATCACGGTCAAAAGTTCTTCTACCACCTCTCCACCTCGACCAACCCTAGCGCCTCCGCTAGCTCTCGACGACGCCGGCGACAAAGCGCTTCGCTACCGCAACCTCGTCGACGCCGTCCTCACGCCGACTGCGGACATCTTCTACTCCGCCACCGCCGTAGCTGTCCTCCGTCGCCAAGTTAGGGCACAGAAGATCGAACTATTGGGCATCCAACTCCTCTCCGTCTAAGCAGTTCATCGTGTGGTAAATAAAACTTGCCTTTTACCATCTTCTTGATCCATAAAGATTCATCTCTTTTACCACAAGTGGTTTCTGCCTACATATATATATATAGATCTATCCTGTCTGCATCTCATATCCTGCCTAGTACATTCACATATGCTTCAAACATAGTTAGATTCCTCACTTGTACCTATTCGTGGATTCGTACAAATCTGGAACCAACTCTCATCATATGAGTGAATGTCTTCGCGCTACGAGGTCAAAGTCTTCAAAACTGTTTTTATCTTAAAAAACTTCTGAGAATGCATATGACCTCTTCCCCTTCCCTCGCATCTCTAATGCTGTCACAGGTACATGTCCGTGGGAGAATCCCTTGGTTCTCATAGTCTGCATTCATTTGCAGAATTTTTGCAGCGTCACATTCACTCCCCTGAAGACAGTTCCTGTCTGACCAGCAGACCGAAGCATTTGCCTGTTTTGAAGCCATTCAGTTTCAAGCCCTTCAGGTTGAAGCAAATGGCAACTGACAAGACATTTACAAAGGGTGGCAGACAGCGACGTGGCAACACCTCCATTGATTTGCCTCCTGATCTCATTGAGATGTACAAGACTGATCCAGAGGAGAATTATAATCAGAGGAAGACACAAATCCAATGGATTCGAAGATACTGGGCTGAACAGTGGTTCAAGTACAGGTTCGTGACCCAAGAGTATGCTGAGAAGAACACCATCAAGCATCCATGGGGAGATATCACCTATAAAAATCTTCCCCCCAAGACTTGTGCTGAAGCCATTGCTCAAGGCTTCTATCCTTGCATGGTCAGAGGGCCTCAGCCTGCTGATGCTGATCCTAGCTCTCTGCTCTGGTGTCGCGATGACAATCTGTTCAAGCGAAATCTTCAACACGCCAAGAACTCGGCCAAAGAGAACAAGAAGCATTGGGGATTAGACTTCAATCCTGGCCCCTCTGCACCCCGCGCTGATGGCACACGCGAAGCTGAACCAAACCTGGTTGGGCCCTTCTACAACTTAGAAGGCCTCATCAGTCACATCAGGGTTCAAGGGGCGGATGTGGATCCGCCTGCGGTAGATGCTGATTCTGAAGAAGCACCTGCAACACCGAAGCCCAAGAAGAAGAAATCAAAGGCTTCGAAGACCACTCCTCCAATGGCTTCTAGAGTGAAGCCTTTGGCCACTGCTCAAGCTGCACCAAGTGTGCAATCTGAGGAACACTCTCGTATCTCCAAGAGCAAACAACTGACGAAGAAGCCATCACGCAACCCCAGTTCAGCTCTCACTCCTGATGCTGTTCTGAAGACTGCACATGATGCCCTTGATCTCTCAAGTGATGAAGATCTTGGTGACGATGCTCTAGAGCTACTGATCAAGAGCAAGCAAGATGCTGAAATCTTCAATGATTTGCTGCTCTTTGACGTGGAAGTGCTCAATAACTTCATTGATGAATGGTTTGACACCCCCAACCTCAGGTTCGACGATCTTCAACTTCCAGTTGGCCTCAGCGTCTCCTTCCATGGCGCCATTGCTTCTGAGCTGGCTCAGGCTCAGAGAATTGTTGAGCTGAAGCAAAAGATCAACTATGAAAAGGCTCAGTTCAAGAAGCATGTGGACAAGCTCAGCGTACAAGAAATTCAAAACTTCAAGGTTATGATGCATGAGCTCAAGGAAGCCTTTCGCCAGAGGCGTGATGAAGCTAAAGGTTCTTGTGAGCGAATCAAGGACTTGGCTGCCAAATGCGTTCAAGAGTTCAATGAAGCTGAAAAGCGCAAGGCCCTTGGGCGTCCAGGCATTGACCCAAGGATGGATGCCAAGAAAAAGAAGAAGCAACCTGTGCGGCTGTGCCCGAAGCTGAAGAATCAGGGCAGGAAATGCCTCGCATAGTCTTCCCTGCTAGCATGACTGGCACAAAGCCTAAGGCAACCCCAACCGCTTCAAAGCTCAAGAAGACAAAGGTGGCTAAAGCTGAAGCTCGCAAGCGCAAGCAAACTACTGATGAAGCTCCACCCACCAAGAAGCGCAAAACCAAGAAGGATAAGGCTGCTTCCAAAGAGCCTATCTTTGTCGAGCCAATCTCAGTTGCTCGCCCTGCATCTGCCCAAAGAGAACGTCGAATGCCTGTTCATGAGACTGCTCCCACAGAGGCTGAAGACATTCCAGCTGTTGACCCCACCACAGCTGAAGACATTGGTCCTCATGACAATGTTGAAGATGATGAAGTCCTTCCTCAGATCGAGTACAACGTTGAATCTTTGCCTGTTCTTAAGAACAGCGAACGCATCAGCATTGGTCATCCATTGACACCAATTGCACAGGATGACTTGTGGGCTGATCACCCACAGGATACACCAGCCACACCTCAGCCAACTCAAGACACTAGTTCGGTGCTTGAAGATGAAGACTTTGAGGCCCAACAACCTCCATCTCCTCAGGCGTCGCCAGCTTTTCGCAGGCTTCGCAAAGGACCAAGGCCTCAAGTCGTCGCCCCATGTGTTCCAGAAGGAGTAGAGCAACCAGCTGTACATGACGCCGCTCCTACTGTGAACCCCTCAGAATCTGAAGCCAAAGCGGCTGAAGATAATCCAGCTGCATCAGCCGAAGAAGAACCACCCCAAGGAGAAGCACAACCCCAAGCGGAAGATGAACGTACTACCACACCCTCTGTTCTCGAGGAGAACGTGTCCGACCATCCAGCTCCTGAAGTGGAGGTTACAAACTCAGAGGCTGCCACCACCAACACTAAAGCCAATGACGTGGTCATGGCTGAAGCTAATGTGGCAACTAAAGACACAGTGGCACCTGAAGTGACTACGCCTGAAGCCAGTGCTGCGCCTGAAGCCAATGCTGCACCTGGAGCCAATCTGCAGCTTGAAGATAATGCCTCTGCTCCTATTCCGCCTCCAAGGCCCCATACCATCGAGCAAGCATTCAACAAATATGATCAGCTTGTTACTGTCCGGTGGCCCATTCTGATTCCACCACCTACTACTGGACCGCGTGCTGCTGGTCCTCAGTTTGATCATCATGTTGAGCACAGGCCCCAAGTCCAGAAGCCTAAGCCAAGACTGCCAAGGTTTCCAGGTATTGCAACCTCTCAAGGGTCATTCAATGCCAATAGCTTCACTGCGCACAACACCTTCTTTGACAGCGCCAAGAACCCATATTCCAAGCCAAGAATATCATCAGATAGGTTCTGGAGCCATCAGCAGCGCAACTACTACTCAAGAGTACTCTATGATCAAGGGCGCATTTTCCCTCATATGCGTCTTGACACTGAAGCTATTGCTAGTCTGCCTTGCCAGGAGGAAGCTCTTGACTGCTTCCGTGATGCTGGCCTGCTCAATTTTGTAACAGACAAAGAACATTGGAATGAAGAGCTGCTTCTGAAATTCTATGCAACCCTCCACATTCGAGGCTACAGCAGGGATCCGAAGACATGGGTCCTTGAGTGGATGACAGGCAATATCCATCATGAAGCTAAAGCCTTTGATCTCATTGAGCTTACTGGCCTGCCCACTCCAGGAGATCTGTATGAACCTGGCTGTCAATTGCACACTGAAGCCTTGGAGAGTATATTTCAGAAGCGCCAGCCCAACATGAGCCAAATGCTAAGCATGATGAAGCCTCTGCCTAGTGATGCTGAATATCCTAAGGAATTCTTTGTTGAAGACCTAGAGTACCTGCCGCGCACCATCTATCATATCATCAGGCGTACTCTATGGCCCGTCAAAGGACATTCTTCATCAGCCAAGCTTGAAGGCACTATGAAGACTTTGGTCTTCTATATCTTCAACGGCATCAACTTCAATGCTCAAGATTTCTTCATTAGGCAAATGGATATGTGTGGGTCTGATCTATTTGGCCTGAAATTCTATGCCCCTTGGATTATGCGCCTCATCAAGCTGCATTCAGCTGTCACCTATCAGCCCTCTGCTCGCAACCATCATATCTTCTTGCCTGAGGTTGATATGTCAGCTGAAGCCATCTACCAAGAGCCTGCCAAAGAGCCTATTAGTCTTCACAACGCTGATCACCAGAGCTTCACTCAGGAGATTGAAGGCGTTCCTGTAGTCTCACGCATTTATCCTCTGGCTGGCCGTACTCATCTACCTCGACACGCTGAAACCGAAGCCACTGAGAGCACCATCGCCCAAAGGCCTCAGAAGCGATCTCGTGTCCTGAATAACCGAGAGCTTCTGGTTGCCCTTCATCAGAAACAGGATAAGCATCACCTATGGCTAAAGCGTCAGATGCAAAGCCTCTTGGTGGATGTCAATCGCATTCGCAATCTTGCCACCAAGAACGCCTTTGTTGCTCATGAAACCTGTCGGAGGTCTTGGAAGAGTTTGACCTTGCTGAGTGCTGAAGCGGATCTTCAAGATGATGGCTTCACAGAGATATTCAAGTTTGACCACACTCCTCCAAGGACTGTTGTTATGCGTCGAACTCCATCTCTTGAAGATTCTGAATACTCCTCCTCTCCTGCAGCAATTGACGCTAGGGTGATCGATGATCAAGATGATGCTACCTCACCTCCTCCTACTTTAGCGCGCATCGACACTCCACCAACTACTTCTGCACCGCCAAACACCAACACCGACCCTGCATCCTCTCCTGCTCCAACTGGGAACGAGTAGGGGCTCTATGTCTTCAAACCTTTTTGGTCCTTACTGACAAAAGGGGGAGAAGCATATGAGTTGATAGTCTTCAAGCGGGTCCATATGGGCGTGTGCTTTATAATTTGCCTAGTGTTTACAACTCTCGTTTTTGCTATATTTGGTTCTTCGAGTTGTAACACTTAAACTGATGGTCGTCTGCTACGTTTTATGCTACTCTGTAATGCGATGATAAATTTCGCATCTGCCATCTTATATTCCGCACTTAGTCATTATTGTAGACGTCCATTTTTCATTATGCATGTCATTATCTTCGACATATCAATTGTGCATGATGAATTGTCTTCATAAGTTGAAGAGGATCTCCACAAGTACAACCTGCCATGTGCATTTGCATTCAAAGGCAAATCAACTACATGCACATCTTCAGGGGGAGCCTTTTGCTAATTACGAAGACAATACCTTTATCCTTTACAATTTCACATATCTCTATCCCCGTTGAAAACTTCAACCAGTTTGTCATCAATCACCAAAAAGGGAGAGATTGTAAGTGCATCTAGTGCCATCCCTAGTTGGTTTTGGAGTATTGACGACAAACCTGGTTGAGGGACTAATGTGTTTGTGAGAATTGCAGGATAACACAGGTAGTAGTCCCTCATTGATTCCGTTTACCTACCGGAGATGACCCCTAAAAATGTATGAAGACATTAATATCAGTGGTGGTATATGAATATAATCATATTGAAGACTATGACATGAGAAGACATTGTGTGAAGACTATGGAAAGCGAAGACGTAGATGTTTCGTTCCTTGTCTTCTTTGTTGAGTCATAGGAACCACCGTATTGTTAAGTGGGTTCCAAGTGAACTAAGTCAGGGTGATTGAAGTGATGCTCAACCAAAATCCTATGTCTTCGAGCGAAGACAATGAGAGCAAATCTTATCCAGAGCCGGATGAGTCAGCTTTACTTGTAGCTCAAGTAAAGTTGCCGTGTGTGTTTGAAATCTGACCATTGGAACACGTGTCAGTTCCTTAGTGACCCAGGGTCACTTCGGACAAATCAGGTCGGGTTGCCCAGTGGCTATAAATAGCCCACCCCCTGCACCATAAATTGGTGGCTGCTCAAAGTTATTGCATGACTTTTGTCGTTTGAGAGCAACCCACCTCCGAAGCATTTGAGAGAGAAATCCTTGCGAGGTCAAAGCCCAAACACCCAGAGCCAAAGAGTGTTAGGCATCATTGAAGTCTTTCTGTCTGTGTGACCTGAAGACTTATTACACTTGAGGACTGTGTTTCCTCCAGCCGGTTTGGCGTCGCGTTCTGAGCATCCAAGAGTCATTGTGGATCGCCGGTGAACGAAGTCTGTGAAGGTTTGGAAGTCTACCTTGAAGACTTACCAGAGTGATTGGGCGAGGACTAGGTGTCCTTAGCTCAAGGGGAACAAGGTGAAGACGCGGTCTTCTTAGTTAAATCTCAGCCTCCCTAACCAGATGTACAGTTGTCACAGCAACTGGAACTGGTCTAACAAATCACTGTCTTCTCCGAGCTACTGGTTCTATCCTTTCCTTTCCTTTACTTACTGCTCTATGTTGTGAAGTCATTGCATACTTGCCTTATCTGATTGGCTTCACTGATTATCTACTTATTGTGATTGGCTTCATTCCTTCTTCCATCATGATCCCTACTGCCTAGTTACTATTAGTCTTCGTGCTTTCACTTCATTGAATACATGACTATGGCTTATCTAGTGTAGTCCACTTTCCGCCGCATACTAATAGGATTGAGTTTATCTTTTGTCTTCGAAACTACCATGTTTTGAAGCATTTCATAACAATCGCCTATTCACCCCCCTCTAGTCGATATACTGCACTTTCACTACTGTATTCCAACTTCTCTATGATTCATACTTCCCAATACTACTCATAGATGCATTGAAATAAGCAAACAACACAGGAAAAACAGAATCTGTCAAAAACAAAACAATCTGTAGTAATCTGTAACTTTTGCATACTTCTGTAAATCCAAAAAAATTGAAATAAATTGGTAAACGTGAGGAATTTGTCTACTAATCATCTGCCAAAAGAATCAACTAAATAGCACACTCTAGTAAAATCTGGTGACCATTCTAGCGAGCGCTAATGATTCTGTTTTTCACAGCAAGATCAAATAAACATCACACAAGTCTTCCCAAAGGTTATACTTGGCACAAACACTAATTAAAACACAAAAACACATCTAATCAGAACCTAGATGCAATATTTATTCCTAAACATAAGCAAAAACAAAATAATATAAAATTGGGTTGCCTCCCAACAAGCGCTATCATTTTACGCCCCTAGCTAGGCACGATACAAAGATAGATCTAGGGAATGCCATCTTTGGAAGGCAATCCATTAGTGGCTCTCATAATAGATTCATATGGTAATTTGATTTTCTTTCTAGGAAAGTGTTCCATGCCTTTCCTTAACGGAAATTGGAATCTAATATTTCCTTCCTTCATATCAATAATTGCACCAGTCGTTCTAACGAAAGGTCTACCAAGAATAACATGACATGAAGGATTGCAATCTATATCAAGCACAATGAAATCTATGGGCACATAATTCCTATTGGCAACAATAAGAACAACATTAATCCTTCCCATAGGTTTCTTAATAGTGGAATCCTCAAGATGCAAATTCAAAGAACAATCATCAAGCTCACGGAACCCTAGCAAATCACACAAAGTTTTTGGGATAGTGGAAACACTTGCACCCAAATCACACAAAGCAAAGCATTCATGATCTTTAATTTTTATTTTAATAGTAGGTTCCCACTCATCATAATGCTTTCTAGTGATAGAAACTTCTAATTCAAGTTTTTCTTCATAAGATTGCATCAAAGCATCAACTATGTGTTTGGTAAAAGCTTTGTTTTGACTATAAGCATGCGGAGAGTTTAGTACATATTGCAACAAGGAAATACAATCAATCAAAGAGAAATTATCATAATTGAATCCCTTGAAATCCAAAGTAGTGGGTTCATCACTATGCAAAGTTTTAATCTCTTCACTCCCACTTTTAACAATTTTAGCATCAAGATCTAAAAACTCCGAATCATTGGGACACCTTAAAGTAGAATCATCTCCAATCCTATCTTTATCAAGATTTATACTAGAAAACAAGGATCTAATAGGAGACACAACAATAACTTTCAGATTTTCATCTTTATTTTCATGATAACGAGCAGAACACGCTTTTATATAATTCTCTCTTTTAGCATGCATCCTAGCGGTTCTTTGTTTGCATTCATCAATGGAAATTCTCATGGCTTTGAGAGACTCATTGATATCATGCTTAGGTGGGATAGATCTAAGTTTCAAAGAATCAACATCAAGAGTAATTCTATCCACACTTCTAGCCAATTCATGAATCTTAAGCAATTTTTCTTCAAGCATAGCATTGAAATACTTTTGCAAAATCATAAACTCCTTAACACTAGTTTCAAATTCAGAACGCATCTTTCCATAAGAGTTGTTGTAGGAATTTCCAAAATTATTAGAGGAATTACTAGGAAAAGGCCTAGGATTAAAGTTCCCTTTATAAGCATTGTTACCAAAATTATTCCTACCAACAAAATTCACATCCAAAGATTCATTATTATTTTCAGTCAAAGTGGACAAAGGCATATCATTAGGATCAGAAGAAGCACTTTTAGCAGCAAACAGTTTCATAAGTTCATCCATCTTTCCACTCAAAACACTAATCTCTTCAATAGCATGCACTTTTTTACTAGCAGATCTTTCAGTGTGCCATTGAGAATAATTAACAATAATATTATCTAGGAGTTTGGTAGCTTCTCCTAAGGTAGTTTCCATGACAGTGCCTCCTGCGGCCGAATCTTAATGATTTCTAGAAGCAAAATTCAAGCCAACATAAAAGTTTTGAATAATCATCCATAATTTCAAACCATGTGTAGGGAAATTACGTATCATTAATTCCATTCTCTCCCAAGCTTGTGCAACATGCTCATGATCTAGTTGCTTAAAATTCATAATATCGTTTCTAAGAGAGATGATCTTAGCAGGAGGGAAATACTTAGAGATAAAAGCATCTTTGCACTTATTCCACGAATCAATACTATTTCTAGGCAAAGAGGAAAACCAAGTTTTAGCACGATCTCTAAGTGAAAACGGAAATAACTTCAATTTAACAATATCTGTATCCCTTTTCTTTTGCATATCACACAAATCAACAAAGTTGTTTAGATGGGTAGCGACATCTTCACTAGGAAGGCCGGAAAATTGATCTTTCATGACAAGATTCAACAGAGCAGCATTGATCTCACAAGATTCAGCATCGGTAATAGGAGCAATCGAAGTTCTAATAAAATCATTATTGTTGGTATTTGAGAAGTCACACAATTTGGTATTGTTCTGAGCCATAGTGACAAGCAAGCAATCCAACATTCAAGCAAACAAGAAGCAAGCGAACGATAAACACACTGCAGAAGAAGGACGAATAAAACGGCAAGGGTGAAGTGGGGGAGAGGAAAATGAGAGGGAAATAAATGTAATGCGAAGGATAAAGGTTTGTGATAGGTACTTGGTATATGAATTTTGCGTAAGCCTCCCCTGCAACGGCGCCAGAAATTCTTCTTGCTACTTCTCGAGCTTGCGTTGTATTCCCTCGAAGAGGAAAGGGTGATGGAGCACAGTAGCGTAAGTATTTCCCTCAGTTTTTGAGAACCAAGGTATCAATCCAGTAGGAGAGCACGCGCGAGTCCCTCGCACCTGCACAAACAAATAAGAACTTCGCAGCCAACGCGATAAGGGGTTGTCAATCCCTTTACGGTCACTTACGAAAGTGAGATCTGATAGAGATGATAGTTTGATATTTTTGGTATTTTTGGATATATAAGAACAGAAAGTAAAAGCGGAAAAGTAAAGTAGATTGTAGATTGATATATTGAGTATAGACCCCGGGGCCATAGTTTTCTCTAGTGGCTTCTCTCATGATAGCGATATTCTACGGTGGGTAAACAAATTACTGTCGAGCAATTGATAGAAAAGCGGATACTTATGAGACTATCTAGGCATGATCATTATATATAGGCATCACGTCCGAAACAAGTAGACCGAAATGATTCTGCATCTACTACTATTACTCCACACATCGACCGCTATCCAGCATGCATCTAGAGTATTAAGTTCATAAGAACAGAGTAACGCCTTAAGCAAGATGACATGATGTAGAGGGATAAACTCAAACATAGCGATATAAACCCCATCTTTTTATCTTCGATGGCAACAATACAATACGTGCCTTGCTGCCCCCTACTGTCACTGGGAAAGAACACCGCAAGATTGAACCCAAAGCCAAGCACTTCTCCCATTGCAAGAACTATAGATTTAGTAGGCCAAACCAAACCAATAATTTGAAGAGACTTGCAAGGATATTATAATCATACATAAAGAGTTCAAAAAAGAACCAAATATTTCACATAGATAATCTTGATCATAAACCCACAATTCATCGGATCTCGACAAACACACCGCAAAAAGAGATTACATCGAATAGATCTCCTCGAAGACCGAGGAGAACTTGGTATTGAGATCCAAAGAGAGAGAAGAAGCCATCTAGATACTAGCTATGGACCCGAAGGTTTGTGGTAAACTACTCACAACTAAAGGTGAGGTGATGATGATGATGATGTAGAAGCACTCCGTGGTAGATCCCCCTCCGGCAGAGCTCCAGAATAGGCCCCAAGATGGGATCTCACGGGAATAGAAGGTTGCGGCGGTGGAACTAGGGTTTTCTCTGTTTTTCTGATGGTTTCGCTGTACGTAGGTATATATAGGAGGAAGGAGGGCACCGGGGGCCAGAAGGGGTGCCCACGAGGCAGGGGGCGTGCCCCACCTCAGCCCTATTCCGTGGTTCTCAAGTATCCCGTGCGTATTTTTCTCCAAAAATATCTCTCCCGAAGGTTTCATTCTGTTTGGACTCCGTTTGATATTCCTTTTCTGTAAAACCCTGAAATAGGCAAAAAAACAACAATCTGGACTGGGCCTTTGGGTTAATAGGTTAGTCCGAAAAATAATATAAAAGTGTATAACAAAGCCCATTAAACATCCAAAACATCTTAAATAATAGCACAGAACAATCAAAAATTATAGATACGTTGGAGACGTATCAAGGAGCACCTTTGCTCTCCGAAGGACTGATTCCGCTGGGGATACTTCCCTCCAGAAGGGGGAAATCGAAGCCATCGTCATCACCAACAACCCTCTCATCGTGGGAGGACCATCTCTATCAACATCTTCACCAGCACCATCTCATCTCAAACCCTAGTTCATCTCTTGTATTCAATCTTTGTGTCAAAACCTCAGATCGGTACCTGTGGGTTGCTAGTAGTGTTGATTACATCTTGTAGTCGATGCTAGTTGGTTTATTTGGTGGAAGATTATATATTTAGATCCATTATATTATTCAATACTCCTCTGACCTTGAACATGGATATGATTTATGAGTAGTTATGTTTGTTCTTGAGGACATGGGAGAAGTCTTGTCATAAGTAATAATGTGAATTTGATATTCGTTCGATATTTTGATGATATGTATGTTGTGATTCCCTTTGTGGTGTTGTGTGAACGTCGACTACATGACACTTCACCATCTTTGGGCCTAAGGGAATGCATTGTGGATTAGTTATTAGATGATGGGTTGCGATAGTGAGAGAAGCTTAAACCCTAGTTTATGCACTATTCCGTAAGGGGCTGATTTGGATCGATTTGTTTAATGCTATGATCATATTTTATCTTAATTCTTCTTTCGTAGTTGCGAATTCTTGCAAGGGGGGTTAATCATAAGTGGAGGCTTGTTCAAGTAAGAACAACACCCAAGCACCGGTCCACCCAGATATCATATTATCAAAGTAGCGAACGTGAATCAAACCAACATGACGAAAGTGACTAGAGGAAATTTCCGTGTGTCCTCAAGAATGTTTTGATTATTATAAGAGACCGTTCCGGCCTGTTATTTGCAACAAAAAGACTGGGCTACCTTACTGCACCTCTTGTTACTACTGCTACTTATCCTCGTTGGAAATTATCTTGCTATCAAACAACTTGTTACCACAATTTTAGTGCTTGCAGAAATTACCTTGCTAGAAACCGCTTGTCATTTCCTTCTGCTCCTCATTGGGTTCGACACTCTTACTTATCGAAAGGACTATGATTGATCCCCCATACTTGTGGGTCATCAAGACTCTTTTCTGGTGCCGTTGTCTAATGACCCACAAGTGTAGGGGATCTATCGTAGTCCTTTCTCATGGGGAACGTAGTATTTCAAAAAAATCCTGCGATCACGCAAGATCTATCTAGGAGAAGCATAGCAATGAGCGGGGAGAGTGTGTCTACGTACCCTCGTAGACCGAAAGCGGAAGCGTTTAGTAACGCTGTTGATGTAGTCGAACGTCTTCGCGATCCAACCGATCCAAGCACCGAACGTATGGCACCTCCGCGTTCAGCACACGTTCAGCTTGATGACGTCCCATGAACTCTTGATCCAGTTGAGGTCGCGAGAGAGTTCCGTCAGCACGCCGGCGTGGTGACGGTGATGATGAAGTTACCAGCGCAGGGCTTTGCCTAAGCACTACGACGATATGACCAAGGTGTGTAACTATGGAGGGGGCACCGCACACGGCTAAGAAATCAACTTGTGTGTCTATCGGGTGCCCCTGGCCACGTATAAAAAGTAGGAGAGGAGGAGAGGGCCGGCCCTCCTATGGCGCGCCCAAGGAGGGGAGTCCTACTCCCACTAGGAGTAGGATTCCCACTTTCCTAGTAGGAGTAGGAGAAGAAGGAAGGGGAGGGAGAGAAGAGAAGGAAGGAGGGGGTGCCGCCCCTCCCCCTAGGCTGCCTCTCTCTCTCCCCTAAAGCCCAATAAGGCCCATTAACTCCCTGGGGGGTTCCGGTAACCTCTCGTTACTTCGGTATTTATCCGATGATCCTCGGAACCCTTCCGGTGTTCGAATATAACCTTCTGCTACCTCTTGAGCTTGCGTTGTATTCCCTCGAAGAGGAAAGGGAGATGCAGCACAGTAGCGTAAGTCTTTCCCTCAGTTTTTGAGAACCAAGGTATCAATCCAGTAGGAGACCACACGTGAGTCCCTCGCATCTGCACAAACAAATAAGAACTTCGCAGCCAACGCGATAAGGGGTTGTCAATCCCTTTACGGTCACTTACGAGAGTGAGATCTGATAGAGATGATAGTTGATATTTTTGGTATTTTTAGTTTAATAAAACAACAAATAAAATCGATAAAAGTAAAGTAGATGTAGATTGATATGTTGAGAATAGACCCAGGGGCCATAGTTTTATCTAGTGGCTTCTCTCATGATAGCGATATTCTACGGCGGGTAAACAAATTACTGTCGAGCAATTGATAGAAAAGCGAATAATTATGAGACTATCTAGGCATGATCATTGTATATAGGCATCACGTCCGAGATCAGTAGATCGACTCCTGCCTGCATCTACTACTATTACTCCACACATCGACCGCTATCCAGCATGCATCTAGTGTATTGAGTTCATACGAACAGAGTAACGCCTTAAGCAAGATGACATGATGTAGAGGGATAAACTCAAGCAATATGATATAAACCCCATCTTTTTATCCTCGATGGCAACAATACAATATGTACCTTGCTGCCCCTACTGTCACTGGGAAAGGACACCGCAAGATTGAACCCAAAGCCCAGCACTTCTCCCATTGCAAGAACTATATATCTAGTAGGCCAAACCAAACCAATAATTCAAAGAGACTTGCAAGGATATTATGAGCACACATAAAAAGTTCAGAGAAGAACCAAATATCTTTCATAGATAACCTTGATCATAAACTCACAATTCATCGGATCTCGACAAACACACCGCAAAAAGAGATTACATCGAATAGATCTCGTCGAAGACCGAGGAGAACTTTGTATTGAGATCCGGAGAGAGAGAAGACGCCATCTAGGTACTAGCTATGGACCCGAAGGTCTGTGGTAAACTACTCACAACTCATGGTGAGGGCGATGATGATGATGATGAAGGCGTGCGTGATGGATCCCCCTCCGGTGGAGCTCTGGAACAGGCTCCAAGATGGGATCTCCATGGGAACAGAAGCTATGGCGGTGGATTTAGGGTTTTCTCTTTGTCTTCGGGGTTTCTGGTGTACGTGGACTTATATAGGAAGAAGGAGGGCACCGAGGGACGCTCGAGTGGGCCTCGAGCCCCCACCCTTGAGGGCCACTCGATGCTCCCCTAACGTGGTTCTCAAGTTCCTCTGGCGCGATTTTCTCCAAAAATATCTCTCGCGAAGGTTTCATTCCGTTTGGACTCCGTTTGATATTCTTTTTCTGCAAAACCCTGAAATAGGCAAAAAACAGCAATCTGGACTGGGCCTTCGGGTTAGTAGGTTAGTCCCAAAAATGATGTAAAAGTGAATGATAAAGCCCATTAAACATCCAAGACTTCATAAATAATAGCATGGAACAATCAAAAATTATAGATACGTTGGAGACATATCACCTTCCAATATATCAATATTTATGTCTCGACCATTTCGAGACTCCTCGTCATGTCCGTGATCACATCCGGGACTCTGAACTACCTTTGGTACATCAAAACACATAAACTCATAATACTGATCGTCATCAAACGTTAAGCGTGCGGACCCTATGGGTTCGAGAACTATGTAGACATGACCGAGACTCATCTCCAGTCAATAACCAATAGCGGAACCTGGATGCTCATATTGGTACCTACATATTCTACGAAGATCTTTATCGGTCAAACCGCATAACAAGATACGTTGTTCCCTTTGTCATCGGTATGTTACTTGCCCGAAATTCGGCCGGCGGTATCATCATACCTAGTTCAATCTCGTCACCGGCAAGTCTCTTTACTCGTTCCGTAATACATCATCTCATGACTAACTCATTAGTCGTTTGCTTGCAAGGCTTATTACGATGTGTATTACCGAGAGGGCCCAGAGATACCTCTCCGACACTCGGAGTGACAAATCCTATTCTTGATCTATGCCAACACCACAAACACCTTCGGAGACACCTATAGAGCATCTTTATAATCACCCAGTTATGTTGTGACGTTTGATTGCACACAGGGTGTTCCTCCGGTATTCGGGAGTTGCATAATCTCATAGTCATAGGAACATGTATATGTCATGAAGAAAGCAATAGCAGTAAAACTAAATGATCATAGTGCTAAGCTAACGGATGGGTCTTGTCCATGACATCATTCTCCTAATGACGTGATCCTGTTAATCAAATGACAACTCATGTCTATGGTTAGGAAACATAACCATCTTTGATTAACGAGCTAGTCTAGTAGAGGCATACTAGGGACACTCTATTTTGTCTACGTATTGACACATGTATCAAGTTTCCGATTAATACAATTCTAGCATGAATAAAAGACATTTATCATGATGTTTAAGGAAATATAAATAACAACTTTATTATTGCCTCTAGGGCATATTTCCTTCACTTTCGATAAGTAAGAGTGTCGAACCCAACGAGGAGCAGAAGGAAATGACAAGTGGTTTTCAGCAAGGTTTTCTCTGCAAGCACTGAAATTATCGGTAACAGATTGTTGTATGAAAGTATAATTCGTAACGGGTAACAAGTAAAACGAGTAATCAAGGTGAAGCAAGGTGGCACAATCCTTTTCGTAGCAAAGGACAAGCCTGGACGTACTCTTATATAAAGAAGAATGCTCCCGAAGACACATGGGAATTACTGCCAAGTTAGTTTTCATCATGCTCATATGATTCGTGTTTGGTACTTTGATAATTTGATATGTGGGTGGACTAGTGCTTGGGCGCTGACCTTCCTTGGTCAAGCCTCCCACTTATGATTAACCCCTCTCTCAAGCATCCGCAACTACGAAAGAAGAATTAAGATAAATCTAATCATAGCATGAAACACATGGATCCAAAACAGCCCCTTACTAACACTACAAGGAAACCCCCTATAAAGCAACAAAAATTCTGCAACGTTTCGAGTATATGTTGTAAAATTCAGAATAGATACACATATATGGGTTGTAGCATATGCGTTGCAGATTTGCAGCTCATAACCCTATCATGATTATTTATTATACATATATAACTAAAAATAATAGAGGAAATGAGAGGGGGACGCGCGAGAAATAGAGGCCACGACTCTCTCGTCTCTCCCGAATCGCCGCCACCATTGCCTCGTCTCCCTCCTCCAACCTGCCTCATCTTCCTTGCGCCGACCCTCCCACCTCGTAGCTCCGGAGGCTGCGAGATCCACGAAATCCCCACCCAACCGTCCCTCTCACGTCCCTTCCCGGTCTCTTCACGCGGCTCCTCGCGGCGGCTGCATCAGGTGTTGTCCGGCGAATCTCGCCACCGCGAAGCACTGCCTGAGATCCCTTCGCTCCGTGGAGCCCTCCCAGCTAGCTAGATCCATCACTTGCGGCCACCACAGCCCACCCGCAACCCTTCCCCCATGGCTAGGGTTTCAGGCGTCGGATCTGGTGTCGGTGGCCATGTCGTTGACGTAATAGTCTCATCCGGTGAGTGCGTCCCCTCCCCTGGCTTCATCCTCTCTCTCTCCCCCTTCTCTAACCTCTGCTCTTCACTTCTCATGTAGATGTGCGGGGAGGAACATCCCGTGGACTCCTATTCTTGCTGCGGCTCGGGATGAAGCAGCCACGAGCTTCCTCCTCCTACGGCTTCAGGTGAGTTGGTCCACTCCTCCCTCTACTCTGGTTCGTGGCAGATCGGGAAAAATTGTTGTTCTGGTGGTGTTAGGATTTTCTACTGATTGGGATCAAGTGCCTGCTAGTTGAGGTCAATTTGATTTTTTTGCTGCTGAAGTTTCAAAGCAGAGGACGACCACATGCTGGACTGAGTCCCGATGTGTGTGGAGGCTGGGAAGGTCGGCTTGGCCTACAACCATGGCAATACACCTACTATGTTGCTGCCTTGCAAGCAGTAGTGGCTAGAAATCAACCTCTAGCGGCATATTCTTTCTAGGGTAACATCATTGTATTGAGGAATTCTGGAGCCCATCTATGCAGTAACCAGTGTGTTTGAGGCAATTAGTAAAAAACACACACCTAGGTATAGTTAGAAACCAGGTTAGGGTCTAATTAATACCGTATGTATCTCCAAGGCTCTGGTTATTTTCTTTTCCAATCTTTAGTATTCTCCTATTTCAGGTTTTGACCATCGCCAACATGTATTCTTTTAGGCTAATTACCAAATCAATCTAATGATGGTTCATGTGGCAGCGGAGGTGTAGCAACGACAGTTTGAAGCAGATTAGGCGCCTGCAGGCGTCTTTGGCGGCGAGGCTGTAGAGTGAAGTAAATGGTGGTGTGGTGATTTGTGTTCTATTCTCCATCCTTTAAGCTCATAACAGAAGAAAGAACTATATAATCGACTTTATTACTATTGTTTTATTAAGAAAAAACATGTATTGTACGCATGTACTGATGAGTACTCCTCTTGACACGATTGTGTTGTAGGGAGTGAAAGCATCCAGTTGGGGTGGTCTGCAGCTTTGGTCGCCTCCAGCAGCACCACATAATCAAAGTTCCAAACAGTAGTGTTGCACTGCTGCCTCCAGCCAACCACAACATAATCATTGGATGTGTTATGTAGAAGATCTAGTGATGTACGTCTTTATTTCAGCCACATGGAAGCCAACACAGCATCACATGCACTATTTCTCAATTAGTTAGAAGTATGCTTCTTTTAAAATTTATGGTTTTATTTTTTTTCTTACATAAAAATGTTCTAGTTATACATGGCAAACTAAAATTGCGTGCAAACGCACTGGTTGATGACTAGTCTAGCTAACTCGGGGATAAATTCATTGAGTAAGATGTAATGTTGCCAAGATAGTAACTAGGACACATAGAACAGGACGAATATAGATTCTCTTCTTTTATTAAGTAGGAATAGAACTTGATGAAGCTTTACTTGTGTTTGCGCTGTACTAAAGATGCATGAGATACCTGTAACATTTCCCCCTTGGCTTTGCAGCTGCACGCACCAACTTGTTGTAGGGGGACACCATGGAAGGTATACACTGCCCCTCTCCCGACTATAGTACTGATCGTTGTGTCCATGACCATTAAGCCATGCTAGATTCTATGCTTGTTGTCGATGCAAATTTTGTAGGATTTGGGGCTGTAGGCTTCAGTAGATATATTTAGTAATAAATAAATCTGTCGGTTCACACAAAACTGTTTGACTGTGTAGGTGTACACAATTAGCAATGGATCTTTAGGCTGGTGATGACCATGTAAATTCGTTTCAGTGGATTGCGGGTTGTACGTTCGTTCCAAAGCGTGGTGAGCACCTGTAGGTTTGTCTATTTCCTGTTGGATGGCTGAAACCAGTTAGAGCTAATTGTTTTGGTTCAGTTTCAGATGACAAATTGTTTTGGTTCAGTTTGCTAATTAAATGGAGAAGAGAAGAGAAGTAGTACTATCACTCACTTTGCCTTTGAATGCACAATAGCGCTTAGGCTACTGTCCATATAATGTTATTGAGCCATGTTGTTCTGCAGGCTATGTTGTATATTGTGGCGTCTGGATTAGTCACCAAGGATCACTAACACTCATGCCGGTATATTTTCAGAATCATAATAGGGACGTAGTTCTTGCTACAATTCTAAGTTATGATCCTAAATTTAAACTTGATGGTGCTGAAACTAAAATGCATTTTGGGAAGTGTAATACAACACTTGCGAAAATTGAAGATTTGGTACATAGTCGAAAAAACTGCAATACTGTTGGTAATGAAGAAAAATTTATTGCATGGCCTTCGACCTTTGTACGTGTCTAATATTCTGCCTTTATCACTACTTGCATCATGTCAATGCATTATGTGTTAATAGTTCATTTTGTTATTTTCTTTGCAGATTGAAACGATATATGGGTGCGTAACAAGTATACTGCAATGATGATGATGACGATGATGGTGATGATGATATTCTGGTTCATGATGATATATGCTTTCAATTTTAGTTAAGCTGTGGGATGTTCCTGCTGGACGATGTTCGGCATATAGTTTTAGTTAAGTTGTAGGGATATTGATGGATGATATTAGTTTAGATTTTGCTGTCAAGAAAATATTAGATTATGCATCACATTTGGATGATGTTCCTCCTGTAATATCTATTATTGTAATCCAACAGTTTTATTCAATATATGATTTCCTCCTCTTGTGAGTATATTTTCTTATTTATTTTTCCACTTGATACACATAATTATCATCATTATGTGGAGCATTAGTTTAATTGATGGAATCATACATTATTATTCATATTATATATGCACCGACACATGAAGCCTTGCAAATTCTCTGTTGCATAGCAATCAGATTTAGATTCCTGTACATTAAGCACCAACGTATAAATGTGTTGTAAAAATCAGTTTTATGTGTTGTACTCTTGCAACGGTTCCTTTACCAACGGTAGTATAAGCGTTGCATTATGTGCTAGCAACGCCGGATAAGGCTACGCATCCCAATCCGTTGGTAAAGACCGTAGCAACGCATATATGGGCTTTTAGATACGGATAATAGCGTTGCTATAGGAGGGGTCATGTTGTAGTGTAAGCAACGCATAAACTAGGGTTTAAGCTTCTGTCACTCTAGCAACTCATCATCTACTTATTACTTCCCAATGCCTTCTCCTAGGCCCAAATAATGGTGAAGTTTCATGTAGTCGACGTTCACATAACACCACTAGAGGAAAGACAACATACATCTCATCAAAATATCGAACGAATACCAAATTCACATGATTACCTATAACAAGACTTCTCCCATGTCATCAGGAACAAACGTAACTACTCACAAAGCATATTCGTGTTCATGATCAGAGGGGTATTGAATAGGATTAAGGATCTGAACATATGATGTTCCACCAAATATACCAACTAGCATCCACTACAAGGAGTAATCAACACTACTAGCAACCCACAGGTACCAATCTAAGGATTTGAGACAAAGATCGGCTACAAGAGACGAACTAGGGTTTGAGAAGAGATGGTGCGGGTGAAGATGTTGATGAAGATTGACCCCCTCTCAATGAGAGGATCAGTCATGATGACCATGACTTCGATTTCCCCCTCCCAGAGGGAAGTATCCCCGGCAGAACAGCCTGCCGGAGCTCTAGATTGGTTCCACTCAAGTTCCACCTCGAGACGGAGGCGCTTCATCCTGAAACCCTCCTTCTTATTTTTTTTCTGGGTCAAAACACATTGATATAGCAGAAGAAGGGCGTAGGAGGCCAGCCAGGGGCCCACAAGGTAGGGTGGCGCGCCCCCACCCTTGTGGCTGGGTGGTGGCCCCCTGTGGTGCTTCTTTCGCCCATTATTTTTTATATATTCCAAAACTTGCTCCCATGAAGTTTCATGTCTTTTGGAGTTGTGCATAATAGGTCTCTAATATTTGCTCCTTTTCCAGTCCAGAATTCCAGCTGCTGGCATTCTCCCTCTTCATGTAAACCTTGTAAAATAAGAGAGAAAAGGCATAAGTATTGTGATATAATGTGTAGTAACAACCCATAATGCAATAAATATCAACATAAAAGCATGATGCCAAATGGACGTATCATTTCCGGGGAGTGAAGCGCCTTTGGTAAGCGGAATTTGGTAAGGAAAAATTTATATAACATGCTGAAATTTACTGTTACTTGCTACTATGGAAAATCATCCTTTGAGGGGTTTGTTCAGGGTATCTTCACCTAGACCGAAAGCACAAAGAATTGTCCCTCAACCTATTGAACATACTGAAAATATTTGTTATGAAATTCCTTCGGGTATGATAGAGAAATTGCTAGCTATTCCTTATGCGGGAGATGGAACACTACATCCTGATATGAACCTAATCTATCTTTCTTCCTCATCTACGGAGCAGAAGCGGTTCTCCCGCACGAGGTCAAGCATCGCCCCACACGGGTCTTGGCGTTTGACGAAGCCCGCCAGGACGCCACGCGGGTGGTAGACCTCGTGCTGGGGAGGAACACCGCCGTCAAGCCTCGCTCCGGGCGGCAAGGTACCAGCAGGCGCTGCGGCGGTAGCACTGCCGCAACATCCGCTCTAGGATGCTCAAGGTAGGCGACCTCGTCCTGAGGCGGGTGCTCTCCAGGGAAGGGTTGCATAAGCTCTCATCCATGTGGGAGGGCCCGTTCAGAATTTCTTGCGTCTCCAGGCCTGGCACTATACGCCTCGAGACGCAAGATGGAGTCCCCATCGAGAATGCCTAGAACATCCAACACCTCCAGAAGTTCTACCCATGAAGCAAGGCCCCATGCCTGTGAAGGTCTCCGCTCGTGACACTCTCATGTAATAATGAGTGGGGTTGTACACGCCCCGGAGTCTCCGGAGTGCCGCCCTTGGGCCTCGGGGGCTCCCTCCCACGTCCTAGTGGTAGCACTTAGCTCTGCGCTGGTGAGAAGACTAGACTAGGTGCCGGACGCGGCTGTTTCTTTGCTTGCTTTCTGTAGTAGGTTTGCGACCTCTTAATGGAATTTGGAGTTCTGGCGTTTCTTGATTGCCTAGTTGGGTTTTCCTCCTTTTTTATCTGCTCGCATTTTTGTCTCAGATCAGGGAGAATAACAGTCGCCCGTCGCTCTCCCTCGCGCGCCTCGCGCGGGGGCTACATAGGAAGGCATGTGCGTGCGCTGGGCTCACCCTCGTCGCAAACACACTTGCCAAAGCCCTGTCACCCTAGAGCTTCGGCTTTCTTTGACATATTGAGGCGCCCTCAAGTGAGCTCATGATTTGGACACCCTTTTTTTTAAAGTCCGTGCCCTCGAGTACCACGATGCGGTGCATTAAGCCACGGTTAGCCCATGCCCGAGGGCTCGCGCAAGGAAGGAGAAGATACCCGATGATTCTCCTAACAATCATGAAGCTTTATAATGCCTCCCAAGGCCGACAGCTACCGAGTCGACAACAACGGGGGCTTCACCGGAGGACGAAGGGCTCACCCTCACGAGGCGGGATGCTACCGCGAATTTACCGAGCTAAGTTACCCTACCGCACCGACTCGGAGCATGAACGGCGTAGCATAACACATAAACAGTAAACGTAGCATAGTAGCATAAGTGACATGGTTTATTACACGTACCGGTGGGACCCTCTACCTTTTTTTAAAATACAGGAGAAAGGAAAGGTCGTGGAATTAACACGGCAGATGTCCGATTTAGCGGACTTAGTCGTGAGGCCGCGCATCTATGTAGTAGCTTGAGAGGGGTTGAGCGGAATCGAGAGACGCGATGCAAGACAAGGGTTTAGACAGCTTCGGGCCCTGGGAAACATCATCCGGTAATAACCCTACGTGTTGTTTGAGGCTAGGTCTCATTATGATCCTCGTGGTGTCGCCGGTAAACCGGCTCTTGGTGTCTAACCCTAGAACTTGTGAGAACTCCTCTAAACTTGTCGCTTGTCCTGAACCTGTCTAAACTTGTCCCTCTTTGGGGAGCCCTGCCCCTCCTTATATATGTTGAAGGGGCGAGTTACATGACTAGTCCTAGTAGGATTAGGATTGATCTATTACAAGGAGTCCTAGTCTTGCTTCCTTTGTAAGATAATATTCCTTATCCTTTCTTCATAAACCGGCCCACCATGAACCGGCCTTCTAGGCCTTGGGCCTTGTCATCCGTGATCCGCCTACCGGGTTATCAGTAAATTGCCAAGTGTAAACCGTCTCAAGTAAACCGCCAAGTCCGGCCGGGTTATAATTCCAGCCGGGTTACGCCGCGGGGTATATCCCCGACATTAGCCCCCAGTTTAGCTTGGATTTATCCATGGTAAACTTATGCTGCAAAATAACCACAAGAACAAATTTGATAGGTTGTGCTCCGGGTTAAGAATTCTTGTAAACCGGCACCTGATCATCCTTATATCCTTGTCATTTCCTCCTTGATATGTATCCATGATCTCATAGCAAATCTCCTTAGCAGATATGTTCAAATATTACCAATGCAAAAATCCAGGCACATCCTCTGAAAATTCCGGGTCAATAGACCAGCTTCATAATCCGTTTGCTGACGTTGGTGTCTCATAGAGAAATATTGTAAGAGATAATCCACTTGAATCGGCTTCCAATGCTTAACAAAAAATATTGGTCTTTGAAATACTCCTCTTAATACTCAGCCGGCTTGAAGATGCCGGTTTATGATTACCACCATTGCCGGGTTATAAATACTGATGATCCCGGGTTATGATTGTTTATGAACACCGGGTTATGATTGTTGCAAACGCCGGGTCACACAACTAATCTTCCGGACTTTACCCAAAACTGAGAATTTGAAGATGTTCCTCCTTTATTTGCATATTACCTGTAACCCCCAAGTCTGAAGAGGAGAACATAGTGATATCTTAAGACTTGTTTCAATATAAATGTTGCAACCTTGAAGAAATCCAGATTTGTTCATCCTAGTCACTATGAAACTGAATATTCCATATTATGTAGCCCCCAAGTGCCGGGTCATTATGCAATAATGAGAAGGGACTTTTGAAAATATGATCATGTAAACTTGAACAGCAACATGTAGCCCCCAAGTGCCGGGTCAGTATGCAATAATGAGCAGGGACTTTGAAAATATGATCATATAAACTTGAACAGCAACATGTAGCCCCCAAGTGCCGAGTCATTATGTAATAATGAGTAGGGACTTTGTAGATATAATCATTGAAAATAACATTATATAATGTAACTTCCATCGTGGGGTTTGAACCCACGTCCACAAGGTTAAGAGCTTTGTGCTTTACCAACTGAGCAGTGGACCCTTCAATATAATGGATTAATACTTGTTTACCTTGAATTGTTGATAGGAGCGATCGGTAGCCCCCAAGGGCCGGCTCAATATGATGTGATGAGTCGGGTCTTCAATAAGGTGAGCAAAAAATGACTTTGCATTAGCCCCCAAGTGTCATGGTGCATGCTTGCAGCGACATGAGACTTGCATATGTGATGTAATCTTTAACTTGAATAATGTAGCCCCGAAGTGCCGGGTTGTAAGCCCGCAGCAACTCGGGACTATTCCTTTGTAGAATAAATTACTTCCATCGACAATATGATATCCATTGCGCTGAAGCAATTTTGAAAACCTCAATCATAACATAAAAATCCAGCCATGTTGGCTATTAAAGATTTGAATAATATAATCCGGTTTGAAAACCGGTTCCAGTGATATTTGATCACAACCAGGCCGGTTAATAAACACCGGTCATTATTTTATCTCATACTAGCGACTTATAGTCAAAAGCCAGGTCGGTTTAATAAACACCGGTCATTATCTTATCTCATACTGGCGACTTATAGTCGAAAGCCAGGCCGGTTTTATAAACACCGGTCATTATCTTATCTCATACTGGCGACTTATAGTCGAAAGCCAGGCCGGTTTAATAAACACCGGTCATTATCTTATTTCATACTGGTGACTTATAGTCGAAAGCCAGGCCGGTTTAATAAACACCGATCATTATAACTGATCATATACTACCAATCTATTTTCTGGCTCTTTGTCGGCTCATCATGAAGGCCGATCCGGGTTACGATGAACGCCGGTTTAAATCTCGCTGGTGTTCATGACCCAGACTTATAACTTTATAGATATATGGTCAACTTTGAAGTTGCCCAATTCCGGATCAAAAAACCTTAGAAAACATTTGAAAAAATCACAAAACACAAAACACAGTTTGCAAATAAGACCATGTAGTCGAGGCTTTTTGCGAGCTGCCAGGCTCCATATGTGCCAATCAATGGGTGCGACCCAAAGGGCTATGACTCTTTTCTTTTGCCATCAAAGGATGTACTCCAAGGGGCAGGAAATATTGCATCTGCCATCAAAGGAAGTACTCCTAGGGACAAGAACTTTTCTTTTGCCATCAAAGGGTATGTATCTTCCAAGTGGCAGGAAATATTGCATCTGCCATCAAAGGAAGTACCCTAGGGACAAGAACAGATTTTCTTTTGCCATCAAAGGGAATGATCAACCAAGGGGCAGGAAATATTGCATCTGCCATCAAAGGAAGGTTCCCTAGGGACAAGAACATGTTTTTTTCTTTTGCCATCAAAGGGAGTGATCAACCAAGGGGCAGGAAATATTGCATCTGCCATCAAAGGAAGGTTCCCTAGGGACAAGAACAGGTTTTTTCTTTTTCCATCAAAGGGAATGATCAACCAAGGGGCAGGAAATATTGCATCTGCCATCAAAGGAAGGTTCCCTAGGGACAAGAACAGTTTTTTCTTTTGCCATCAAAGGGAATGATCAACCAAGGGACAGGAAATATTGCATCTGCCATCAAAGGAAGGTTCCCTAGGGACAAAAACAGTTTTTTCTTTGGGATCTGTCGCCCTCTAGTGACCGCGGAGGTAGGGTACCTATAAGAAAGTTGCACTTGTATGTCACGTCCTGTTTGGTCCCTTATAGAATTATCCTGCATATCAAAATAGATAGATCAAAGCATTTTGTTTTCTTGATGAGAATGATATATATCAAGAGAAATAAACTTTGGATGGATATCACCTGAGTGAACTCCCATAAGACACTTATTTAGAAGAAAAAGGCTGATCCCCCGGTTTACCAGGGATGCCGGTTTGGGTATCCATAAGAACTTCTTGGCATGGAGAAGCCCCCATGTGACATATTTCTGAGCTGTGCTCGCCGGGCGCCTATGTCTGAGTTGTGCTCTGCAACAAACTCTTTTTGGCCCCCTTAATTTTTCTGAGAACTCGAACTTGCGAGAAACACTTCTTCTTGAATCGGATGTTAAACTGGATATTAGAAACTTAAAAGGCTTTGTGGGATCTTAAACCGGAATTATCATTTTCAGCCGGCCTTTAAATTTGCACCAGTATGGCGGTTCAGGGTCCTGCATTAGATAACTTTGCAAGACGGGGTAACTGCTCTTCTAAAGAAAGCAATATATAATAAAATATACTGAATGGATTTCACCTGATATGTTTAAGCCAGTATTTATCCGTTGCAGAGTTGATGATCACCATCGTGAAGCGGAAATCAATCATGGATGAATCCGCCGTAGGAGCCGACGGATTAGTCGGTCGCAATATTATACGCCGGTGCGGACGGGCAAATTGTCCTCCATGCTGTAAACTAGTGTGGACGCGTGAACCGGCCGTCCGTTCATCAAGTAATGTGACACAGAAGAAAATGCCGTTGTAGAATATTGCCAGTGCGTGTTTCCATCCGCAGTACAGCAATGATTTTACTTGTACATGAAAATACCAATAGGGTAGTATAATGGTGCTCATAGGAAATAAAACGTCTTGATAAAATATATAGGAAGGATAACACCTGATTTGCTCGAACAACGAATGGGTCGGCCGGCGTTGATAGGCTAATTATCCTCCTCATTGTAAGCCGGCGCGGATGTGAGAGACGGCCACGGCGTTGTAAACCGGCGCGGTCGCGAGAGATGGCCAAGGCGCTGTAAACCGGCGCGGTCGCGAGAGACGGCTGCGGCATTGTAAACCGGCACAGTCATGAGAGACGGCCACGGCGCTGTAAATCGGCGCGGGAGTCCTTGGAATAACGACGACCACTCGTGTCGAACGATGTTTGACGTGCCTCTACCTCCATGGTATAATATCGCTTTTGTAATGAATAATTTTTCTGCATGCAAAATACAGCAGGGCGAGGTATTTTTGCTCGGATGAATTAATATGTATTAAAAATAAATAGGATAGATATCACCTGATTCGCCTGGAGAATAGACGAGCCGGCCGCGTATTGATGTAAATGCAGCAACGGGGGTAACGACTCGCACGTGTATCCGCCGGGCGGCTTATGAGGATGGGTGCGGCACCGGCGTGTTAATGTAGACCGGACCGCGGAGGTGGTGGCGTGCGCACGTCCATTGGCGAGGGAGTCGGCCGCGGTGTTGGAGACCAGTGCGCGTGTGTGCGGACTGACGAGTCGGCCATAGCAGTGGTAGCCGATGCAGGCACGAGAATTGGCCACAACATTTAAACCGGTGCGAGTCTTATATTTATGTTGTCACTTTTGTAGTAGACTTTGTCCTGCATAAAATATATTGAAAGACAGAGTAATTGTTTCCAGAAGAATTAACATGTGCTAAAAATATTGAGAACAAATAGCACCTGATTTATTTTCCGGATGAATGCGGATACCAGTATTGGATAACATTGGACGTATTCTGGTGCAGCCCCATGTAAACAAGACCAGCAGACGGCCTTCGTATCAAGTATACTGATGATTTCCTGTTTTGCACAAGGTACGTGCATGGTCGGAGTTGTCCCATACGTAATACTGTGCTGGAAACTTGTGCCTTTGAGATGTTTGCTCCTTCGTGTATTAAAGGGATATAAAAAACTGATTTGATCTTTCTTCAGGCATCCGAATGCTAGCTGAAATCTTCGGTCTTCACGCCTTTGACCCGCCGTACAGCGGTCCCTGGCATGGCCGGCTTTTGAGGCCGCGGGGGCGCGTCCCCAGTAGAACGGCCGATGGAGACAGTCGCTCCTGGACAGGAGCTTCGGGCGTAGTGGCCGAGTTGTGCCGCGGTGGCGGCTCGGACGGTCGCAAGGGCGTACACGAGGCAGCGGAGACGAAGTCCTGTAGTAATCCGGATTGTAGCTGGCTCCGTTTCCGGGTCGTTGCCTTGGTCCGTTGAAAAGATCGGCAGTAGGCCTAGGGAACCACGCCATGCAGTAACAATGGAATATGACACTGATTTAGATTGGGATATGGAGAACGGAACCGTCAAATCCGTCGGCCTCGGCGACTTGGTCTGGTTTCCATCTTGGCTTCCATCCAGCACATCACAAGTAATTAATCCTTTGATTTGGGTATTCACGTGAGTACGTGGTAGGTAGCCCGATTGTTTTGCTCCCCAAACTCTGGGATTTGAAGCGAACCAGCATACGCCAGCTGCTCCCAATGTGATCTGTCCGTCGCAGTTTCCTCCTTGCACGTAACTCGGCAGATCGCAAAGAACGGACGAAAGAAATTTCTGGTCTGCCACACATGCTTCTTACACATCCTAATCTTTTTTGATCTTGAATCTTGTATATGCTCTTCGGGCTGCTCGTCGTTGATGGAGATCAGTTTATCTGGAAAACTACGAACTCTTCGATCCTTTGAAAAAGATCCCTTCAAGAACTCAACACCACCGTGCGCTGGCCCCACGGTGGGCGCCAACTGTCATGGAATTAACACGGCAGATGTCCGGTTTAGCGGACTTAGTCGTGAGGCCGCGCATCTATGTAGTAGCTTGAGAGGGGTTGAGGGGAATCGAGAGACGCGATGCAAGACAAGGGTTTAGACAGCTTCGGGCCCCGGGAAACATAATCCGGTAATAACCCTACGTGTTGTTTGAGGCTAGGTCTCATTATGATCCTCATGGTGTCGCCGGTAAACCGGCTCTTGGTGTCTAACCCTAGAACTTGTGAGAACTCCTCTAAAATTGTCTCTTGTCCTGAACCTGTCTAAACTTGTCCCTCTTTGGGGAGCCCTGCCCCTCCTTATATATGTTGAAGGGGTGGGTTACATGTCTAGTCCTAGTAGGATTAGGATTGATCTATTACAAGGAGTCCTAGTCTTGCTTCCTTTGTAAGATAATATTCCTTATGCTTTCTTCATAAACCAACCCACCATGAACCGGCCTTCTAGGCCTTGGGCCTTGTCATCCGTGATCCGCCTGCCGGGTTACCAGTAAATTGCCAAGTGTAAACCGTCTCAAGTAAACCGCCAAGTCCGGCCGGGTTATAATTCCAGCCGGGTTACGCCGCGGGGTATATCCCCGACAGAAAGGTTAAACAAAAGCAGCCCGCGGGACCATAGCAACCCCCAAGGCCCGACTCCCGAGACCCTCCAGGCTCAGTCTGAGCTCTCCTCCCGCTTCACCGTGGCGCCGCGGCAAGGCCCCTCATCGCCTCCCTCGAACCTGGCTCAGCGGAATGGCCGCTTACCGGAACCGTTGCTACTAGCGCTCTCCCTAGAGGAGGAGCCGTTGTTGCTGGAGGAGCTGCGGGCGTCACCAAGGGCAGGCTCGTCATCGTCGCTGTTGCCCTCGGGGCAGCACCCCGTGCGCCGGCCGTCCTCTCCAAACACCCTCACATAGAGGGTCGCGAGGCCGTCATACTTGAAGTGGAGGGTGCACCTCTCGTTCAAGCCCCGCGCGCGGGCGAACGTCTGCCACCCGCGGGTCAAGGACGTGCCGCCCTTGGCGGCAACCTTGACCCCCACCCACGAGGCCTTGCTGCAGCACCCGTCAGCTTGCAGCCATAGACCATCGAGCCTCCTCGACAGCGACGTCATGAAGAAGTGTGGGAGCAGAAGCTAGGTGCTGGCGGGCCTCACCGACCACACGACGAACTCCGGGAGGCGTCTGCCAAGCGGAAGTGCGTTCGTGAAGGCCGAATGGCCATGGCACGCTCTCCCTCGCCGCAGAGACCACCTCGTCCGCCGCGGCCCGCGCCGCGTGAAGAAGCGCCGTTGTGGCTCTCGGAGGCGACGACCGAGCATGGAGAAGCACGCCCGTGCCCCCGAGAGACCACGGATGGGGACACAACGTACTTACGGGGGTGCCCGCAGCCCCTTTTGATCGGAGGAGCGTTTGGGCCTTCGTTGGGGGCCTTGCCTTTCTCCGTGACGGAGAGCTTCCTTGGCGGCGCCATGGGTGCCAGGAGCGAGATGGAGCAAACAGCGAGGAGATGGAGATGAGCGGAGGGGGTCCTGCCCCTCCTCATTTATAGCAAGGGGGCGGCAAACCGTCAACCCCCACCATCACATGTAATGATGACCATTTTCCTTCATGTAGCAGGCTCCAGTCAAGTCGAACGGTTGCCGAGGCGACATGGGGAAGTGGAGACGCCCACCTCCAATCCAGGCGCCACGCGTCGACCAGGACCGCAGGCGATTAGGGGCAGCCTTGGGCCCAAGGGCTACTGTCGGCGTTCTGGGAACCAGGGTACGCAGACTTGCGTGCCTGCGGCTCGCGACGTGGCTCCTTTTTAGGCCTGGTACGGCCCATCTTCAACATTGACACTAAAGACCCTCGCGATAGACCAAGCCTCGCGGGGCGGACGACACCAAGACCTCCGGAAGGGGCAGCCTCGTCTGGCTTGCTTCCGAGGAGCGGAGAACTCTATGCAACCCCCACCTCGCAAGGTTTCCATGACGCAAGCCATGACGACCAAGGCCAAGTGGGTAGCAGCGGGTGCAGTACAGTAGTTTCCTCTTTGGTGCTAAGGAAGCACGCTCAGACGTAGAGTCCCGAGGAATCTGCCAAAGGTTTACATTCTAGTGCAACAAGACCAAGACCGCCAGGACGGTAGGACGGAGGTCATCATCGAGCCCACCATGGCGTCAGGATCAGAGGCTTTGCAGGCGAAGACCACCTTTAGTCAGGATAATATGTACTAGTTGTCCCCCTTCAAAATTGGCCGTTGTGGGATCCCTTCCCACCAAACATTTCGGGGAAGAGGACCAAGGCCACTATATAAGTAGGATAGCCACCACCTTAGGAGGGGGGGTGGGATCCCAGATCAGACGGATCATTCAGACCCTCTCCTCCATCTCCAAGCAAGAACACCTAACCTCCGGAGGTCGTTCACCCATTGTACTAGTTCATCCATAGCCCATCTCGAGGCTAATCCACCATACTGCTGGAGTAGGGCCACTCACCGCTAGGTGGGCTGAACCAAGATAAACTGCCTCGTGTCTCTTTTACACTCTTGTTCATTGAGCTAGTTCGTGAGACGACGAGTAGATAGATAGGCGAGGTTGAGATCTTCGCACGCACCCCAGAATTCGAACCTAGTAGGGTTTTGCGGAGCCCTGAATCCGGCACACCCAAGCAATATCCGTCACGGAGGTTCGACAGCCCTAGTACTGGATCCTATAATCGATGGATATCATCTTACTCGAGTCCTCATGGACGGCGGCGGCAGTCTCAACCTGATATACCAAGACACTGTCCGCAAGATGGGGATAGACCCGTCAAGGATTAAGCCTAGCAACACTACCTTTAAAGGAGTGTTACCCGACGTAGAGGCCCGCTGCACGGGCTCATTAACACTAGAAGTAGTATTCGGCTCTCGAGACAATTTTCTAAGCGAGGAGTTAATCTTCTATGTCGCTCCTTTCCGAAGAGGCTATCATGCACTACTCGGAAGAACAGCCCTCGCCCGCTTTAATGCAGTCCCGCACTATCCTTACTCGAAGCTCAAAATGCATGGACCATGCAGCGTCATCACGATCAATGGAAATATGGAGCGCTCCCTCCGTACAGAGCAGGTACCCTAGCAGCCGAAGTTCAAAGTGGCTTATTCAAGCCAAACAGTTCATCTGTTGTCAAGACCAGAGACACTACTAAACATGTCCGGCCTGCACTACAATGCGGCAGCTCAGAAGCCAGAGCCGGATTAGCAGTTACGCCTCCGCCGACTACCTTACAAGGTGGTAGCATACGTACCTCGCGTACATAACTACGCCCTTAAAATACATTTGGCTACGCCTGGGGCACACTGCATAAAAACAATCCATAGTTCGTCTTGACCCTATTTGGACTCTAAAATATATTTTCTTTAAAGGTTCATTAAAAGAACCCACCTTATCTACGGCAGTGCAGGGCATTCTTTTCCAGAGTTCCTGATAACCCACAAGTATATGGTATCAATTGTAGCCTCTTTTGATAAGTAAGAGTGCCGAACCCAACGAGGAGCTAAAAATAGAACAAATATTCCCTCAAGTTCTATCGACCACCGATACAACACTACGCACGCTTGACGTTCGCTTTACCTAGAACAAGTATAAAACTAGAAGTACTTTATAGGTGTTGTGGGATAGCTTTGCAAGAATATAAAGAGTACATAAATAAAAACTAAGGGATGTTTAAGTAAAGAAGCAATACAGTTAGTATAGTGAGTGTGGAAAAGTGGTGGTAGGGGTTGCGGAATTGTCCCTAAGCAATTGACTACGTTACTAGACCGATAGCAAGTTTTATGTGGGAGAGGCCACTGCTAGCATGTCATTCCTAACTTGGAATTCTATGCACTTATGATTGCAACTACTAACATTCATTAAGGTAAAACCCAACCATAGCATTAAGATATATTGGTCCCCCTTCAATCCCATATGCATCAATTTCTATGGTAGGTTGAAGCTTCTGTCACTCTTGCCCTCCAATAAATAGTCCTATCAACATACAACTAACCCAATGGTGTGATCCACGCGCGCGCTCATATGATGGGCACCAAAGGACAGCAACATAACCACAAGCAAATTAAACCAATCAGAACAATTTACCAATTACTGACAGGACAATGAAAATCTACTCAGACATCATAGGATGGCAACACATCATTGGATAATAATATGAAGCATAAAGCACCATTTTCAAGTAGAGGGTACAGCGGGTTGCGGGAGAGTGGACCGCTGTAGATAGATGGGGGAAGGTGAGGAAGATGTTGGTGAAGATGACGAAGATGTTGGTGTAGATCGCCGTCACATGATGATGGCCCCGGCGGCGTTCCGGCGCCATCGGGAGAGAGGGCGGAGAGCCCCCTCCTTCTTCTTCTTCCTTG
The DNA here is from genome assembly GCA_902687465.1 of Secale cereale. NCBI lineage: Eukaryota > Viridiplantae > Streptophyta > Magnoliopsida > Poales > Poaceae > Secale > Secale cereale. Next base: position 37,052,070 of record LR738712.1, read on the forward strand.
ACCTTCTCCCTAGATGGGAGAAGGGTTTTCCCTTTGGACCATGGCCTCCATGGCATGGGAGGGGTGAGAGCCCCTCCGAGATTGGATATGTCTCTCTGTCTCTCTCTGTTTCTGCGTTTTTGATTCTGGTCTTTCACCGTTTCTTATATTCTCGGAGTTACGTAACTCCGATTGGGCTGAAAGTTTAACACAATTTGTATCCGGATATTGGCTTTCTTGTGGCGAAAGAAGGCACCAACTGCTTTATGGGGTGGCCACGAGGGTCAGGGGTGCGCCCCCCCTACCTCGTGGCCCCCTCGGGCATCGTCTCGCGTTGATTCTTCTTCCCATAAATCACATATATTCCAAAAAAATCTCTGTAAGTTTTTATCCTGTTTGGACTCCGTTTGATATAGATTTTCTACGAAACAAAAAACATGCAACAAACAAGAACTGGCACTGGGCACTGGATCAATATGTTAGTCCCAAAAATAGTATAAAAAGTTGCCAAAAGTATGTAAAAGTTGTAGAATATTGGCATGGAACAATAAAAAAATTATAGATACGACGGAGACGTATCAGCATTCCCAAGCTTAATTCATGCTGGTCCTCGAGTAGGTAAATGATAAAAAAGATAATTCTTGATGTGGAATGCTACCTAGCATAATCTTCATCATGTAATCTAACCATGGCATGAATATTAAGACATGAGTGATTCAAAGCAATAGTCTATCATTTGACATAAAAGAATTTAATACTCGGGCATCCCAACAAACAATCAAGTCTTTCAAAATATCAATGCTAAAGAACATTATCCCTACAAAATCATATTGTCTTTTATGCTCCCTTTTCTTAACACAAGGTACCCTCATGCACATCCCGTTGTCAGCCAAGCAATTGTTTTCATACTTTACTTTTTCAAACCTTTTCAACTCTTCACGCAATACATGAGCGTGAGCCATGGACATAGCACTATGGGTGGAATAGAAGGTGGTGGTAGACAAAAGGAGGGAGAAAGTGACACATCGACTAGGCAAATCAGTGGACTATGGAGATGTCCATCAATTGATATCAATGTGAGTGAGTAGGATTGTCATGTAACGGATGCACTAGAGCTATAAGTGTATGAAAGCTCAAAGGAAAACTAGTGGGTGTTGTAAGTGCATCTAGTTCCACCCCTAGTTGGTTTTGGAGTATTGACGACAAACCTGGTTGAGGGACTAATGTGTTTGTGAGAATTGCAGGATAACACATGTAATAGTCCCTCATTGATTCGGTTAACCTACCGGAGATGACCCCTAAAAATGTATGAAGACATTGATATCAGTGCTGGTATATGTGAAGATAATCATATTGAAAACTATGACATGAGAAGACATTGAGTGAAGACTATGGAAATTGAATACATAGATTTATCGTTGTTTCCTTTTCTTCTTTGTTGAGTCATAGGAACCACCGCACTGTTAAGTGGGGTCCAAGTGAACTAAGTCAGAGTGACTGATGTGATGCTCAACCAAATCCTATGTCTTCGAGCGAAGACTATGAGAGCAAATCTTATCCAGAGGCGGATAAGTCAGCTTTACTTGGAGCTCAAGTAAAGTTGCCGTGTGTGTTTGAAATCTGACCGTTGGAACACGTGTCAGTTCCTTAGTGACCTAGGGTCACTTCGGACAAATCAGGTCGGGTTGCCCAGTGGCTATAAATAGCCCACCCCGTACACCATAAATTGATGGTTGCTCAGAGTTATTGCACGGCTTTTGTCGTTTGAGAGCAACCCACCTCCGAAGCATTTGAGAGAGAAATCCTTGCGAGGACAAAGCCCAAACACCCAGAGCCAAAGAGTGTTAGGCATCACTGAAGTCTTTCTGTCTGTGTGACCTGAAGACTTATTACACTTGAGGACTGTGTTTCCTCCAGTCGGTTAGGCGTCGCGTTCTGAGCATCCAAGAGTAATTGTGGATTGCTGGTGAACGAAGTCTGTGAAGGTTTGGAAGTCTACCTTGAAGACTTACCAGAGTGATTGGGCGAGGACTAGGTGTTCTTAGCTCAAGGGGAACAAGGTGAAGACGCGGTCTTCTGAGTTAAATCTCAGCCTCCCTAACCAGACGTACAGTTGTCACAGCAACTGGAACTGGTCTAACAAATCACTGACTTCCCCGAGCCACTTGTTCTATCCTTTCCTTCCTTTTACTTACAACTTTATGTTGTGAAGACATAGCATGCTTGCCTTATCTGATTGTCTTCACTGAGTATCTACCTGTTGTGATTGGATTCATTCCTTCTTCCTTTATGATCACTACTGCCTAGTTGCTATTAGTCTTCATGCCTTCACTTCATTGAATACATGACTATTGCTTATCTAGTGTAGTCCACTTTCCGCTGCATACTAATAGGCTTGAGCTTATCGTTTGTCTTCGAAACTACCATGTTTTGAAGCATTTCATAAAAATCGCCTATTCACCCCCCTCTAGTCGATATACTACACTTTCAATTGGTATCAGAGCAAGGTACTCCCTTGTTCTGTGTTATTCGGTTTAACCACCTGGAGTTTTAGCTATGTCGACTGCAGGGATAATCAAAGTCTCCGCTGCGTGCCCCGTCTTCGATGGCACCGAATATCTCTACTGGAAGAACAAGATGCGCATGCATCTTGAAGCCATTGACGTGGACCTCTGGTTTGTCGTCAAGCACGGCGTTCCCAAGACTGGTGAAGGTGTCACCGCTGCTGATGTCAAGAGGCTCGTTCAACTGGATTCAACTGCCAAGAACATCATCTGTGGTCATCTAACCAAAGGACAGTACGGTCGTGTGAGTGCACTGGTCACGTCAAAGGAAGTTTGGGACTGGCTCTCAAAGGTCAATGAAGGAGTCTCTACCCAGAGAGATCAAAGGATCAGCGTCCTTCGCAATCTCTTCAATCGCTTCAAGAGACATGACAATGAGAATGTCCAGCACACTTTTGATCGTCTCACTGACATCACAAATGAGCTTCAAGCACTTGGCGCCACTGAGATCACCAAGCATGAAATCGTCAAGACTCTTCTGAGATCACTCGACAGCTCATTTGATATCCTTGCATTGATAATTCAAGAACGCCCTGACTTCAAGACTCTCGATCCGTCTGATATACTTGAGAGGCTCAACACACATGAGTTTCAGCTGTCTGAGAAGCGTGACATCTATGGTCCCAACTATGGTCGATCTCGCGCGTTGAAGGCAAAAGTTGTTTCCTCATCTGAAGAAGAATCTGACTACAGTTATGATGATCCTGAAGACATTGGAAAGGAGCTTGCCATGCTTGTGAAGAAGTTCCAGAAATTCACTAGGACGAAAGGCTTCAGAAAGTCTTCAAGATCCAGCTCAAGAAATGATGAAGCATCTTCTCATGACTACAAGAAAAGAACATGTCATAAGTGCAAGAAACCTGGTCACTACATCTCTGAGTGTCCTTAGTGGGATAACGAGAAGAAGAAGAAGAAGAGCAAGGAATATGATTCTGATGACAAGAAAAAGAAGAAATACTCAAAGTCTTCTTCAAAGTCTTTATCAAAGTATTCATCACACAAGAAGAATTCATCTGGCAAGGCTCGTGCTTTTGTTGGCAAGGAGATGTATTCTGAGGAAGAGTCTGCTTCTGAAGAGGTGGAGGTGGAGTCGGAGGAGGAGTCTGATTCTGGTGCTGCAAGTCTGGCTTTAGCCACTGCCTACGTGGGCAAGTCTATCTTCAACACTGAAGACAATGGCCCCGTCAACAACAATGATGATGAGGACGACGACTCTGCACCCACCTTCTGCTTCATGGCACGCGGTGCCAAGGTAAAATCACGCGATGCTTACTTTCAAACATATAGTGAAGATGACTCTGATTGTGAATCAAAACCTAGCTACAAAACACTTGCTAAAATTGCCACTGAACAGCAGAAAGCCATGGAACATATTCAAAAACTGTTAGACAGAAGCGATGACCTGTTGGACGCAGAAATGACCCATTCTCAGTCCTTAATTGAAGACATAAAAAATCTTCATGTTAAGTACAAAGAACTTGAAGAGCTTTATGAATCACTTTCAAAAACTCATGAAAAGCTTTCCCACGATTACATTCAAAGGAAGCGAGAACTTGAGAAAGTGAAAGCGGCTCATGAAGATCTTCAAAAGGAGAATGAGTCACTCCGCGCACAACTGATCATCTCCACTCACGAAGAGTTTGAACCACCATGTCTAAAATGCATTGAACGTGATAATGCTACATCTGTCACTGAATGCTCTACTGCTGCCACTGTTGCAATATCTTCAACTATTGATGTGGTAACTAACCCCTCTGCTGAGGAAACCACTACTATTGCTGATGAAAATGCTAGGTTGAAGACTTTGCTTGAAACAGGGATGTACAAAAGCCTCAAAGGGCATCAGACTCTATGTGATGTCCTCAAAAAGCAGATATTGAACCGAAAACCCAGGAAAGAGGGTGTTGGGTTCGACAGGAAGATGAATGTTGATGGTTCATACTGGTAGCCTGAGCAGTATCCCAAAACCACATGGGTTGCTGCAAAGGGACCTTCAGTGGATTTATCTACCTTATCTGGCTTCACTTGTACTAATCCTGTTATCATTGATGAATCCTTTGATGCAAACTATAAACTGTTTAAGAATCAAAATGGTGAAGTGTTTGCCAGGTATATTGGTACTAACTGCAGGAATGGATCACCTATGAAGAAGATCTGGGTACCCAAAGGTTGTCTTGAGAAGCTCCCAGCAAATACTATCATGACACCCCCTGGGATGAAGAAAAACCCCAGACCAAAGGCTTCATATGGCCCTAAGGCTTCATACAGACAAAGGACTCACCTGAGTCACCCTAACACAAATGTTTTGCAGGGAAATCATACTCAGACCCATGAATATGAGTGTGTTTCTTCAAACCGCTATGTTCATAAATCAAAGAACTTTTCTCCCTATTCTTATGAGTATTATTCTCCTCCTGCAAAACTATTTGCTAGGGCCACAAAGCCAAAATTCTCAGATGCTGCTCTTAGACTCATTGCTTCTAAGCCACCCCTGAAGATATGGGTGGTTAAGAAGAACTAACTTTCTCTTGCAGGGAAAGGTCTACAGCCTGTAATCAAAGGCTTCTGATGTTATTGCTGGGGACCTAAAACACTTGTAGGGCACTAGATCAAATGTCCAAAATGACTTACTACACATACTATCCATAAATCACTTGCTCAAGATCTTATCAGTCCTAACTTACATCTGAAGCGTTCATAATCCACTTATGCATCAATTGTTTATGCTTCATAATGGCTTTTGGTGAAGCCTATCCTCCTAACTGCATTGTAGGGAGTAACACCAAAGTCTTCAGAATGGATTATGGATAGCGGATGCACAAATCATATGACTGGTGATCGAAATCTTCTCATGGACTCAACTTTACGTCCATCCAACAAGAGTCACATCACATTTGCTGATACTCGTAAAAGCAAAGTGTTGGGTCTAGGTAGAGTTGCAATCTCAAGAGATCGGCACATGGACAAAGTCATGCTTGTTGAATCTCTTGGCTTCAACTTAATGTCTGTCTCAATGCTTTGTGACTTAAACATGATTGTGATCTTTGGTAAATTTCGTTGCATTGTACTAATGGAATCTGACAAGTCTCTAGTATTTGAAGGATACAGAAAAGGTGATCTGTATATGGTAGATTTCTCAGCTGGACCACAGATGGCAGTATGTCTTCTAGCAAAAGCTTCAGAGTGCTGGCTCTGGCATCGGAGGCTAGGACATGCTGGCATGAGGAACTTGCACACTCTTGCAAAGAAGAAGCATGTCATAGGCATCGAGGAAGTCAAGTTCAAGAAAGATCATCTATGTGGTGCCTGTGAAGCTGGGAAGATGACTAGAGCCAAGCACCCCTCGAAGACAATCATGACGACATCCAAACCCTTCGAGCTGCTTCACATGGACTTATTTGGCCCTACTCACTACTCCACATTCTCTACCACAGCATGTCTCTATGGCTTCGTCAATGTTGATGATTATTTAAGATACACTTGGGTGCACATAATACTCAACAAGACTGAAGTGCAAGATGTCTTCAGACGCTTCGCCAACCGTGCCATGAACAATTATGGCATCAAGATCAAACACATCAGAAGTGATAATGGCACTGAATTCAAGAACACTGGCCTCGATCTTTATCTAGATGAGATGGGAATCACTCATGAATTTTCAGCCCCATATACAGCTCAGCAAAATGGGATCGTTGAGCGCAAGAACATAACTCTAATTGAGATGGCTCGAACGATGCTCGATGAGTACAAAACACCAAGAAGATTCTCGCCCGAAGCTATTGACACTGCATGCCATGTCATCAACCGTGTTTATCTTCACAAGCTTCTGAAGAAAACATCCTATGAACTCCTCACTGGAAAGAAGCCAAATGTAAGCTACTTCAGAGTATTTGGAGCTAAGTGCTGGATCAAGGATCCTCATCATAAGTCAAAATTTGCAAACAAATCTCATGAAGGCTTCATGCTCGGATATGGAAAGGACTCACACTCCTACAGAGTCTTCAACATTTTTCTCTATAAAACTGTTGAGACTGTGGATGTGAGGTTTGATGAGATAAATGGATCACAAAGAGAATCCCTACCAAATGTGCTAGATGAAGCTTCACCAAATGAATCCATCAAGCTAATGGGAACTGGTGAGATCATGCCTTCTGAAGCACAACCTGACGAGGAACTCATCATCACTGCTCCAAATCAACCTGACGACAATGCTCAGCCCGAAGACAATCCTCCTGATGAAGACAATGCACAACAAGAGCAAACTATTCGTCCAACTCATCCTCGTGTTGCAAATGAAGTACAAGTTGAGAAGATAATTGATAGCATAAATGCTCCTGGTCCACTCACTCGCTCAAGAGCAAGACAGCTTGCAAATTTCGTGGGCATTTTGCTTTTGTCTCAATATCTGAACCCAAGACAGTTGCTGAAGCTTTTATGGAGCCTTAATGGATTCAAGCAATGCAAGAAGAGCTTCAACAATTTGAGCTGAACAATGTGTGGGAACTTGTCAAGCGTCCTGATCGTCGAAAGCACAACATAATAGGCACAAAATGGATCTATCACAACAAGCAAGATGAGCATGGTCAAGTGGTCAGAAACAAAGCTCGTCTCGTTGCTCAAGGATACACTCAAGCTGAAGGGTTTGACTTCGATGAAACATTTGCTCCTGTGGCTAGACTTGAAGCTATTCGCATACTGCTAGCCTATGCAAATCATCACAACATACTTCTATATCAAATGGATGTAAAGAGTGCCTTTCTCAATGGAAGAATTGAAGAAGAAGTGTATGTTGCACAACCACCTGGCTTTGAAGACCCAAAACGTCCTGATATGGTATACAAGCTCAACAAGGCACTGTATGGCCTCAAACAAGCGCCTCATGCTTGGTATGACACCCTCAAAGACTTCCTGAAGAGCAAAGGCTTCAAACCTGGATCCCTAGATCCCACACTCTTCACGAAGACATATGATGATGAGCTATTTGTCTGCCAAATCTATGTGGATGACATTATCTTCGGCTGCACGGACAAGAAATACAGTGATGAGTTTGGTCACATGATGCAAGAACAATATCAAATGTCTATGATGGGTGAGCTGAAGTTCTTCCTTGGTCTTCAAATTCGTTAGCAAAGCAACGTCATCTTCATATCTCAAGAGAAGTATCTTAAAGACTGCCTGAAGAAGTTTGGAATGCAAGACTGCAAAGGGTACTCGACGCCCATGCCTGCTAAACATCATCTGGGTCCCGACGCCAATGGTAAAGAGTTTGATCAACAGGTATACCGCTCCATGATTGATTCTTTACTTTATTTATGTGCATCTAGGCCAGATATTATGCTTAGTGTTTGCATGTGTGCTCGATATCAAGCGGCACCAAAGGAGTCGCATCACTTAGCTGTGAAGCGAATACTTCGATATTTGGCTTACACCCCAACACTAGGATTATGGTATCCAAAGGGCTCAGAGTTTGATCTAGTAGGATTTTCAGATGTTGATTATGCTGATGACAAAGTTGATCGCAAGTCCACATCTGGCACATGTCACTTTCTAGGACGATCACTTGTCTGTTGGTCTTCAAAGAAGCAGAACTGTGTATCACTCTCCACTGCTGAATCTGAATACATTGCTGCTGGATCTTGATGCGCTCAGCTTCTATGGATGAAACAAACTCTCAAGGACTATGGAGTCCATCTGAAGCATGTGCCACTCTACTGTGATAATGAAAGCGCCATCAAGATTGCCAACAACCCAGTTCAGCACTCGAAGACAAAGCACATTGAAATCTGTCATCACTTTCTCAGAGATCATGTTATGAAGGAAGATATTGATATCATACACGTCAACACTGAAGAGCAACTCGCAGATATCTTCACAAAGCCCTTGGATGAGAAAAGGTTTTGCAAGTTGCGGTGTGAGCTAAATATCTTAGAATCCTCAAATGTCCTGTAATCAGGCACACATCCTAACACTTATGCATATTGATGACTTAGATGTGCAACACACGAAGTAAAGTATATCTTCAATCAATGAAGACTTACATTCTAAGTGTGAATACATTAACATGGAATTTGACTTCGGAGCGCCACGATAATTGTGCGCCGTGTCTGGGTCTAATACTTCCTATTCGGTGGGTAACGCCACCACCAAATTCTTGTTTGAAGCGTTTCTTGTGGCATTACATTTGCAAAGTCTTCGCACTTGGTTTGTCTTCACATAGGATATATATATATATATATATATATATATATATATATATATATATATATATATATATATATATATATATATATATATATATATATATAGTTGTGTTCTGTCCTCAACAGCATTCACTTATAGCTTTGTCTTCATATTTGAATCTTTTGGACTAAGTGAATGTGATCGAACCCTAACCTCTCTATGATTTCTCATCTCACTCTGTCTGTCCAAATCATACGCATTCTGATGAAACAATCGAATATCTTCTCTGCGTCCTTGTCAGCAGAAGATACGGAGACAAAACTATAAATCTGATTTTATTGCTACATCCGTTATGCCTGAAACCCGGAGAAGCCGGAACAACTACTCCGATAGTCGTGGTGTACGTGGGATCGTGGGACAACTCCCAAGGCATTACATGACCGCCACGTGTCACTCGTACGTGAACCGTAAGGGGCACCTGAGTAATTACGCTGTGCCGTCTCCCATGCCTATAAATGCACGTCCCATCACGGTCAAAAGTTTCTTCCACCACCTCTCCACCTCGAACAACCCTAGCGCCTCCGCTAGCTTTCGATGATGCCAACGACGAAGCGCTTCGCTGCCGCAACTTTGTCGACGCCGTCCTCACGCCGGCCGCGGACATCTTCCTCTCCGCCGTCGCCGTAGCTGTCCTCCGTCGCCAAGTTAGGGCACGGAAGACCAAACTGCTAGGCGTCCAACTCCTACTCCGTCTAAGCAGTTCATCGTGTGGTAAATAAACTAGCTTTTTACCATCTTCTAGATCCATAAAGATTCATCTACTTTACCACAAGAGGTTTCTGCCTACTTAGATATACAAATCTATCATGTCTGCATCTCATATCTTGCCTAGTACATTCACATATGCTTCAACTATAGTTAGATTCCTCACTTGTACTTATTCGTGGATTCGTACAAATCTGGAACCAACTCCCATGAGTGAATGTCTTCGCACTATGAGGTCAAAGTCTTCAAAATTGTTTTAATCTTCAAAACTTCTGAGAATGCATATGACCTCTTCCCCTTCCCTCGCATCTCTAATGCTGTCACAGGTACATGTCTGTGGGAGAATCCCTTGGTTCTCATAGTCTGCATTCATGGCAGCGTCACATTCATTCTCCTGAAGCTAGTTCCTGTCTGACCAGCAAACCGAAGCATTTGCCAGTTTTGAAGCCATTCAATTTGAAGCCATTCAGTTTGAAGCAAATGACAACTGACAAGACAGTAAGAAAGGGTGGCAGACAGCGCCGTGGCAACACCTCCCGTGATTTGCCTCCTGATCTCAGTGAGATGTACAAGACTGATCCAGAGGAGGATTACAATCAGAGGAAGACCCGAATCCAATGGATTCGAAGATACTGGGCTGAACAATGGTTCAAATATAGGTTCGTGACCCCAGAGTATGCCGAGAAAAACGCCATCAAGCATCCATGGGGAGATATCACTTATAAGAATCTTCCCCCCAAGACTCGTGCTGAAGCCATTGCTCAAGGCTTCTATCCTTGCATGGTTAGAGGGCCACAGCCTACTGATGTTGATCCAAGCTCTCTGCTCTGGTGTCGCGACGACAATCTGTTTAAGCGAAATCTTCAATTCGCCAAGAACTCGGCCAAGGAAAATAAGAAGATGTGGGGATTAGACTTCAATCCTGGCCCCTCTGCACCCCGCGCTGATGGCTCGCGCGAAGCTGAACCGAATCTGGTTGGGCCCTTCTACAACCTAGAGGGCCTCATCAGTCACATAAGGGTTCAAGGGGAAGATGTAGATCAGCCTGAAGCAGATGACGACTCTGAAGAAGCACTTGCAACGCCGAAGCCCCAAAAGAAGAAATCAAAGGCTTCAAAGGCTACTCCACCAAGAGCTTCAAAAGTGAAGCCTTTGGCCACTGCTCCTCCTGCACCAAGTGTGCAATCTGAGGAACACTCTAGAATCTCCAAGAGCAGACAGCTGAAGAGGAAGCCAACGTGTAATCCCAGTCCAGCTCTCACTCCTGATGTAGTACTGAAGACTGCCAATGATGTCCTTGATCTCTCAAGTGATGAAGATCTTGGAGATGATGCTCTGGAGCTACTGATCAAGAGCAAGCAGGATGCCGAAATCTTCAATGATTTACCGCTCTTTGACGTTGAAGTGCTTAATAACTTCATTGATGAATGGTTTGACACTCCCAACCTGAGCTTCGACGATCTTCAACTTCCAGTTGGCCTCAGCGTCTCCTTCCATGGTGCCATTGCTTCTGAGCTAGCTCTGGCTCAAAGAATTGTTGAACTGAAGCAGAAGATAGATTATGAAAAGGCTCAGTTCAAGAAGCATATGGACAAGCTCAGCGTGCAAGAAGTTCAAAACTTCAAGGTTATGATGCAAGAGCTCAAGGAAGACTTTCGCCAGCGGCGTGAAGAAGCTAAAGGTTCACGTGAGCGCATCAAGAACTTGGCTGCAAAATGCGTTCAAGCATTCAATGAAGCTGAAAAGCACAAGGCACTTGGGCGTCCTGGCATTGATCCAAGGATGGCTGCCAAGAAGAAGAAGAAGCAGTCTGTGCCCGAAGCTGAAGCATCTGGGCAGGAAATGCCTCGCATAGTCTTCCCTGCTAGCATGACTGGCACGAAGCCTAAGGCAACTCCAACCGCTTCAACGCTCAGGAAGACTAAGGTGGTTGTAGCTGATGCTCGCAAGCGTAAGCAATCTACTGATGAAGCTCCACCCACCAAGAAGCGAAAGACCAAGAAGGATAAGGCTGCTTCCAAAGAGCCTATCTTTGTCGAGCCTATCTCAGTTGCTCGCCCTGCTTCTGCCTAGAGAGAAAGAAGACTGATTGTTCATGAGCCTGCTCCCATAGAGGCTGAAGACATTCCAGCTGTCGACCCCACCGCAGCTGAAGACATTGGTCCTCAAGACAATGTTGAAGATGATGCCCTCCTTCCTCAGACCAAGTACAACATGGACTCTTCGCCTGTTCTCACGAACATCGAACGCATCAGCATTGGTCGTCCATTGACGCCAATTGCTCAGGATGACTCGTGGGCTGATCAACCACAGGAAACCCAAGACACTCCCCAGCAAACTCAAGACACCAGTATGGTGCTTGAAGACGAAGACTGTGAGGCCCAACAACCTCCATCTCCTCAGGCGTCGCCAGCTTTTCGCAAGCTTCGCAAAGGACCAAGGCCTCAAGTCACTGCCCCAAGTGCTTCAGAAGGAGTAGAGCAACCATCTGCACCTGATGCTGCTCCTACTAGAAGCCACTCAGAATCTGAAGCCAAAGTGGCTGAAGATATTCCGGTTGCATCAGCCGAAGAAGAACCACCCCAACAAGAAGAAGAACAACCCCAAGTTGCTGAATAAAGTACTGCCGCACCACCTGTGCTCGAGGAGAACGTGTCCGACCCTCCAACTCCTGAAGTGGAGGTAACAAATTCAGAGGCTGCCACCACCAACACTGAAGCCAATGACGTGGTCATGGCTGAAGCTTTTGTGGCACCTGAAGATACTGTGGCGCCTGAAGAACCTGCGCCTGAAGTTACTACTCCTGAAGCCAGTACTGTGCCTGAAGCCGTCACTGTGCCTGAAGCTAATGCTGCACCTGACGCCAATCTGCAGCTTGAAGAGAATGCCTCTGCTCCTGTTCCGCCTCCACGGCCTCACACAATTGAGCAAGCATACAACAGGGATGATCAGCTTGTTACAGTCCGGTGGCCAATTCTGATTCCACCACCTACAACTGAACCACGTGTTGTTGGTCCTCAGTTTGATCATCATATTGCGCACAGGCCCCAAGTTCAGAAGCCTAAGCCAAGACTGCCAAGGCTTCCAGGTATTGCAACATCTTCCGGGTCATTCAATGCCAATAGCTTCACTGCGCACAACACCTTCTTTGACAGCGCCAAGAACCCATATTCCAAGCCAAGAATATCATTAGATAGGTTCGGGAGCCATCAACAGCGCAGCTACTACTCAAGAGTACTCTATGGTCAAGGCCGCATTTTCCATCATATGCGTCTTGACACTGAAGCTATTGCTGGTCTGCCCTGCTTGGAGGAAGCTCTTGACTGCTTCCGTGATGCTGGCCTCCTCAATTTTGTCCTGGATAAAGAGCATTGGAATGAAGAGTTGCTTCTGCAATTCTATGCAACACTCCACATTCGAGGCTACAGCAGGGATCCGAAGACATGGGTCCTTGAGCGGATGACACGCAATGTGCATCATGAAGCTAAAGCCTTTGATCTCATTGAGCTTATAGGCCTGCCCACTCCAGGAGATCTCTATGAACCTGGCTGTCAACTGCACACTGAAGCCTTGGAGAGCATCTTTCAGAAGCGTCAGCCTAACATGAGCCAAATGCTCAGCATGATGAAGCCTCTGTCAAGTGATGCTGAATATCCTAAGGAATTCTTTGTTGAAGACCTTGAGTACCTGCCGCGCACCATCTATCACATTATAAGGCGTACTCTATGGCCAATCAAAGGACAGTCTTCATCAGCCAAGCTTGAAGGCACTATGAAGACTTTGGTCTTCTATATCTTCAATGGCATCAGCTTCAATGCTCAAGATTTCTTCATCAGGCAAATGGCCATGTCTGGAGCTGATCTATTTGGACTGAAATTTTATGCCCCTTGGATAATGCGCCTCATCAAGTTGCACTCAACTGTCACTTATCAACCCTCTGCTCGCAACCATCAGATTTTCTTGCCTGAGGTTGATATGTCAGCTGAAGCCATTTACCAAGAGCCTGCTAAGGAGCCAGTTAGTCTTCACAACGCTGATCATCAAAGCTTCACTCAGCAGATTGAAGGGGTCCCAACAGTCTCTCGCGTCTATCCTCTGGCTGGCCGTACTCGTCTACCTCGACACGCTGACACCGAAGCCACTGAAAGCACTATCGCTCAAAGGCCTCAGAAGCGTTATCGTGTCTTGAACAACCGAGAGCTTCTTGTAGCCCTTCATCAAAAACAAGACAAGCATGACCTCTGGTTAAAGCGTCAGATGCAGAACCTCTTGGTGGATGTCAATCGCATTCGCAATCTTGCCACCAAGAATGCTTTTGTTGCTCATGAAACATGCAGGCGGTCTTGGAAGAGTTTGACTTTACTGATTGCTGAAGCGGATCTTCAAGACGATGGCTTCACTGAGAGATTCAAGTTTGACAACAATCCTCCAAGGACTGCTGTTATGCATTGAACTCTATCCCTTGAAGACTCTGCGTACTCCTCCTCCGCTGCAACAATTGACGCCAGGGTGATCGATGATCAGGATGATGCTACTTCACCGCCTCCTACTTCAGAGCGCATCGATATTGCACCAACTACCTCTGCACCGCCAAACGACAACACCGACCCTGCATCCTCTTCTGCTCCACCTGGGATTGAGTAGAGGCTCTATGTCTTCAAACCTTTTTGGTCCTTACTGACAAAAGGGGGAGAAGCATATGAGTTGATAGTCTTCAAGCGGGTCCATATGGGCGGGTGCTTTATAATTTGCCTAGTGTTTACAACTCTCGTTTTGCTACATTTGGTTCTTTGAGTTGTAACACTTAAACTGATGGTCGTCTGCTACGTTTTCATGCTACCTTGTAACGCGATGATAAATTCCGCATCTGCTACCTTGAAATTCCGCACTTAGTCATTTTTGCAGACGTCCATTTTTCATTGTGCATGTCATTATCTTCGATATATCAATTATGCATGATGAACTGTCTTCATAAGTTGAAGAGGATCTCCACAAGTACAACCTGCCATGTGCGTTTGCATTTAGAAGCAAATCAACTATATGCACATCTTCAGGGGGAGCCTTTTGTTACTTATGAAGACTGAAGGAAATATGCCCTAGAGGCAATAATAAAGTTGTTATTTTATATTTCCTTATATCATGATAAATGTCTTTTATTCATGCTAGAATTGTATTAACCGGAAACTTAGTACATGTGTGAATACATAGACAAAACAGAGTGTCCCTAGTATGCCTCTACTAGACTAGCTCATTGATCAAAGATGGTTATGTTTCCTAACCATAGACATGAGTTGTCATTTGATCAATGGGATCACATCATTAGGAGAATGATGTGATGGACAAGACCCATCCGTTAGCTTAGCAACTTGATTGTTTAGTATGTTGCTATTGCTTTCTTCATGACTTATACATGTTCCTATGACTATGAGATTATGCAACTCCCGTTTACCGGAGGAACACTTTGTGTGCTACCAAACGTCACAACGTAACTGGGTGATTATAAAGGTGCTCTATATGTGTCTCCGAAGGTACTTGTTGGGTTGGCGTATTTCGAGATTAGGATTTGTCACTCCGATTGTCGGAGAGGTATCTCTGGGCCCTCTCGGTAATGCACATCATAATAAGCCTTGCAAGCAAATGACTAATGAGTTAGTCACGAGATGATGTATTACGGAACGAGTAAAGAGACTTGCCGGTAATGAGATTGAACTAGGTATGATGATACCGACGATCGAATCTCGGGCAAGTAACATACCGATGACAAAGGGAATAACGTATGTTGTTATGCGGTTCGACCGATAAAGATCTTGGTAGAATATGTAGGAGCCAATATGGGCATCCAGGTTCCGCTATTGGTTATTGACCAGAGAAGTGTCTCGGTCATGTCTACATAGTTCTCGAACCCGTAGGGTCCGCACGCTTAAACGTTCGTTGACGATATAGTATTTAATGAGTTATGTATGTTGGTGACCGAATGTTATTCGGAGTCCCGGATATGATCACGGACATGACGAGGAACTCTGGAATGGTCCGGATATAAAGATTAATATATGGGATAATAGTGTTTGACCTCCGGAACGGTTCCGAAATTCACCGGAAGGGGTTCCGGATGTTTCCCGAAGTGTTTGGGTACGAGAACACTTTATTTGGGCCAAAAGGGAAAGCACACAAGGTTTTTGGAAGGCGCAAAAGGAAGTTTTGCGGAGTCCAGGGGCCAGACGCCATGGTCCCTGGCGTCTGGGTCCAGACGCCGGGAACCCTGGCGTCTGGCCCTGGAGTCCGAGAAGGACTCTTGCCTTTCGGGTGAAACCGACTTTGTGAAGGATTTTACTCCAAGTTTCGACCCCAAGGCTCAACATATAAATAGAGGGGTAGGGTTAGCACCCAACAGACATGAAGATACACCAAGCCGTGTGCCGGCTACCCCGACCCTCTAGTTTATCCTCCGTCTAGTTTCTGTAGTGCTTGGCGAAACCCTGCAGAGATTGTTCTTCATCAACAACCGTCACCACGCCGTCGTGCTGCCGGAACTCATCTACTACTTCACCCGTCTTGCTGGATCAAGAAGGCGAGGACGTCATCGAGCTGAACGTGTGCTGAACGCGGAGGTGCCGTACGTTCGGTACTAGATCGGGACGGATCGTGAAGGTGCACGACTACATCAACTGCGTTGATAAACGCTTCCGCTTTCGGTCTACGAGGGTACGTAGACACACTCTCCCCTCTCGTTGCTATGCATCTAGTAGATAGATCTTGCGTGATCGTAGGAAATTTTTGAAATACTACGTTCCCCAACAGTGGCATCATGAGCCAGGTCTATGCGTAGATGATATACACGAGTAGAACACAATGAGTTGTGGGCGATACTAGTCATACTGCTTACCAGCATGTCATACTTTGCTTCGGCGGTATTGTGAGATGAAGCGGCCCGGACCGACATTACGCGTACGCTTACGCGAGACTGGTTTCACCGTTATGAGCACTCGTTGCTTAAAGGTGACTGGCGGGTGTCTGTCTCTCTCACTTTAGCTGAATCAAGTGTGGCTACGCCCGGTCCTTGTGAAGGTTAAAACAGCACATACTTGACGAAACATCGTTGTGGTTTTGTATACGTAGGTAAGAACGGTTCTTGCTAAGCCCATAGTAGCCACGTAAAACTTGCAACAACAAAGTAGAGGACGTCTAACTTGTTTTTGCAGGGCATGTTGTGATGTGATATGGTCAAGACATGATGAGTTATACGGTGTTGTATGAGATGATCATGTTTTGTAATGTTATCGGCAACTGGCAGGAGCCATATGGTTGTCGCTTTATTGTATGAAATGCAATCGCCATGTAATTGCTTTACTTTATCACTAAGCGGTAGCGATAGTCGTAGAAGCAATAGTTGGCGAGACGACAACGATGCTACGATGGAGATCAAGGTGTCGCGCCGGTGACGAAGGTGATCATGACGGTGCTTTGGAGATGGAGATCAAAAGCACAAGATGATGATGGCCATATCATGTCACATATTTTGATTGCATGTGATGTTTATCTTATTATGCATCTTATTTTGCTTAGAACGACGGTAGCATTATAAGATGATCCCTTACTAAATTTCAAGGTATAAGTGTTCTCCCTGAGTATGCACCGTTGCGAAAGTTCGTCGTGCCGAGACACCACGTGATGATCGGGTGTGATAAGCTCTACGTTCAAATACAACGGGTGTAAGCCAGTTTTGCACACGCAGAATACTCGGGTTAAACTTGACGAGCCTAGCATATGCAGATATGGCCTCGGAACACTGGAGACCGAAAGGTCAAGCGTGAATCATATAGTAGATATGATCAACATAAGATGTTCACCATTGATACTACTCCATCTCACGTGATCGGACATGGTTTAGTTGATTTGGATCACGTGATCATTTAGATGACCAGAGGGATGTCTATCTAAGTGGGAGTTCTTTAACTAATATGATTAAATTGAACTTTAATTTATCATGAACTTAGTCCTCGTAGTATTAGCATATCTATGTTGTAGATCAATAGCTCACGATGTTGCTCCCCATTTATTTTTTATATGTTCCTAGAGAAAACTAAGTTGAAAGATGTTAGTAGCAATGATGCGGAATTGTTCCGTGATCTGAGGATTATCCTCATTGCCGCATAGAAGAATTATGTCCTTATGCACCGCTAGGTGACCGACCTATTGCAGGAGCAGATGTAGACGTTATGAATGTTTTGACAAAAGCTCAGTATGATGACTACTTGATAGTTTAAAGTGCACCATGCTTTAAGGCTTAGAACCGGGACTTCAAAAACGTTTTGAATGCCATGGAGCATATAAGATGTTCCAAGAGTTGAAATTAGTATTTCATACTCATGCCCGTGTCGAGAGGTATGAGACCTCTGACAGTACTTTGCCTACAAGATGGAGGAGAATAGCTCAACCAGTGAGCATGTGCTCAGATTGTCTGTGTACTACAATTATTTGAATCAAGTGGGAGTTATTCTTCCAGATAAGATAGTAATTGACAAAGTTCTCTAGTCACTATCACCAAGTTAGTAGAACTTCGTGATGAACTATAATATGCAAGGGATGACGAAGGTAATTCCCGAGCTCTTCGCGATCCTGAAATCGGCGAAGGTAGAAATCAAGAAAGAGCATCAAGTGTTTATGGTTAACAAGACCACTTGTTTCAAGTAAAGGGCAAGGGGATAGAAGGGGAACTTCAAGAAGAATGACAAGCAAGTTGTCACTCCCATGAAGAAACCCAAAGCTAAGCTCAAGCCTGAAACTAAGTGCTTCTACTTCAAAGGAAATGGTCACTGGAAGTGGAACTGCCCTAGATATTTGGCGGATAAGAAGGATGGCAAAGTGAACAAAGGTATATTTGATATACAGATTATTGATGTGTATTTTACTAGTGTTCATAGCAACCCCTCAGTATTTGATAATGGTTCAGTTGCTAAAGAGTAGTAACTCGAAATCAGAGTTGCATAATGAACAGAAACTAGTTAAAGGTGAAGTGACGATGTGTGTTGGAAGTGGTTCCAAGATTGATATGATCATCATCGCACACTCCCTATACTTTCGGGATTAGTGTTGAACCTAAATAAGTGTTATTTGGTGTTTGTGTTGAGCATGGATATGATTTGATCATGTTTATTGCAATACGGTTATTCATGTAAGTTAGAGAATAATTGTTGTTCTGTTTACATGAATAAAACCTTCTATGGTCATACACCCAATGAAAATGGTTTGTTGGATCTCGATCGTGTGATACACATATTCATAATATTGAAGCCAAAAGATGCAAGGTTAATAATGATAGTGCAACTTATTTGTGGCACTGCCGTTTAGGTCATATTGGTGTAAAGCGCATGAAGAAACTCCATAGTGATGGACGTTTTGGAATCACTTGATTATGAATCACTTGGTGCTTGCGAACCATGCCTCATGGGCAAGATGACTAAAACTCCGTTCTTCGGAACTGTGGAGCGAGCAACAGAGTTGTTGGAAATCATACATACTGATGTATGCAGACCAATGAGTGTTGAAGCTCGCGGCGGGTATCGTTATTTTCTGACCTTCACTGATGATTTGAGCAGATATGGGCATATCTACTTAATGAAGCACAAGTCTGAAACATTTGAAAAGTTCAAAGAATTTCAAAGTGAAGTGGAGAATCATCGTAACAAGAAAATAAGAGTTTCTACGATATGATCGTAGAGGTAAAATATTTGAGTTAGCGAGTTTGGCCTTCAGTAAAAACAATGTGAAATAGTTTCACTACTCACGCCATCTGGAACACCACAGTGTAATGGTGTGTCCGAACGTCATAACCGTACTTTATTAGATATGGTGCGATCGATGATGTCTCTTACCAATCTATCACTATCGCTTTTGGGGTTATGCATTAGAGACAGCTACATTCACGTTAAATAGGGCACCATCTAAATCCGTGGAGATGACACCGTATGAACTATGGTTTGACAAGAAACCTAAGCTGTCATTCCTTTAAGTTTGGGACTGCAATGCTTATGTGAAAAAGTTTCAACATGATAAGCTCGAACCCAAATCGGAGAAGTAAATCTTCATAGGATACCCAAAAGAAACTGTTGGGTACACCTTCTATCACAGATCCGAAGGCAAGGTCTTTGTTGCTAAGAGTGGATCCTTTCTAGAGAAGGAGTTTCTCTCGAAAGAAGTGAGTGGGAGGAAAGTAGAACTTGATGAGGTAATTGTACCTTCTCCCGAATTGGAAAGTGGAACATCACAGAAACTATTTCCAGTGATTCCTACACCAATTAGTGAGGAAGCTAATGATGATGATCATGAAACTTCAGATCAAGTTTCTGCTGAACTTCGTAGATCAACCAGAGTTCGTTCCGCACCAGAGTGGTACGGCAACCCGGTTCTGGAAGTCATGTTACTGGACCATGATGAACCTACGAACTATGAGGAAGTGATGATGAGCCCAGATTCCGCAAAATGGCTTGAGCCATGAAATCTAAGATGGGATCCATGTATGAGAACAAAGTATGGACTTTGGTTGACTTGCCTGATGGTCGGCAAGCCATTGAAAATAAATGGATCTTTAAGAGGAAGACTGACGCCGATGGTAATGTTACTGTCTACAAAGCTCGACTTGTTGCGAAAGGTTTTCGACAAGTTCAAGGTGTTGACTACGATGAGATTTTCTCACCCGTAGCGATGCTTAAGTCTGTCCGAATCATGTTAGCAATTGCCACATTTTATGAAATCTGGCAAATGGATAACGAAACTACGTTCTTTAATGGATTTATTAAAGAAGACTTGTATATGATGCAACCAGAAGGTTTTGTCAATCCTAAAGGTGCTAACAAAATGTGCAAGCTCCAGCGATCCATCTATGGACTGGTGCAAGCATCTCGGAGTTGGAATATACGCTTTGATAAGTTGATCAAAGCATATAGATTTATACAGACTTGCGGTGAAGCCTGTATTTACAAGAAGTGAGTGGGAGCACTACAACCTTTCTGATAAGTATATGTGAATGACATATTGTCGATCAGAAATGATGTAGAATTTTCTGGAAAGCATGAAGGAGTGTTTGAAAGGAGTTTTTCAAAGAAAGACCTTGGTGAAGCTGCTTACATATTGGGCATCAAGATCTATAGAGATAGATCAAGACGCTTGATAAGACTTTCGATGAGTACATACCTTGATAAGATTTTGAAGTAGTTCAAAATGGATCAGTCAAAGAAGGAGTTCTTCCCTGACTTGTAAGGTGTGAAGTTGAGTAAGACTCAAAGCCAGACCACGGCAGAAAAATATAGAGAGAATGAAAGTCATTCCCTATGCCTCAGCCATAGGTTCTATAAAGTATGCCATGCTGTGTACCAAACATGTTGTGTACCTTGCCATGAGTTTGTCAAGGGGGTACAATAGTGATCCAGGAGTAAATCACTGTACAGCGGTCAAAATTGTCCTTAGTAACTGGATGACTAAGGAAATGTTTCTCGATTATGGAGGTAATAAAGAGTTCGTCGTAAAGGGTTACGCCGATGCAAGCTTTGACACTAAATCCAGATGACTCTAAGTATCAATCTGGATGCGTATTGAAAGTGGGAGCAATTAGCTAGAGTAGCTCTATGCAGAGCATTGTAGACATAGAAATTTGCGAAATACATACGGATCTGAATGTGACAGACCCGTTGACTAAACTTCTCTCACGAAGCAAAACATGATCACACCTTAGTACTCTTTGGGTGTTAATCACATAGAGATGTGAACTAGATTATTGACTCTAGTAAACCCTTTGGGTGTTGGTCACATGGCGATGTGAACTATGGGTGTTAATCACATGACGATGTGAACTATCGGTGTTAAATCACATGGCGATGTGAACTAGATTATTGACTCTAGTGCAAGTGGGAGACTGAAGGAAATATGCCCTAGAGGCAATAATAAAGTTGTTATTTTATATTTCCTTATATCATGATAAATGTCTTTTATTCATGCTAGAATTGTATTAACCGGAAACTTAGTACATGTGTGAATACATAGACAAAATAGAGTGTCCCTAGTATGCCTCTACTAGACTAGCTCATTGATCAAAGATGGTTATGTTTCCTAACCATAGACATGAGTTGTCATTTGATCAATGGGATCACATCATTAGGAGAATGATGTGATGGACAAGACCCATCCGTTAGCTTAGCAACTTGATCGTTTAGTATGTTGCTATTGCTTTCTTCATGACTTATACATGTTCCTATGACTATGAGATTATGCAACTCCCGTTTACCGGAGGAACACTTTGTGTGCTACCAAACGTCACAACGTAACTGGGTGATTATAAAGGTGCTCTACAGGTGTCTCCGAAGGTACTTGTTGGGTTGGCGTATTTCGAGATTAGGATTTGTCACTCCGATTGTCGGAGAGGTATCTCTGGGCCCTCTCGGTAATGCACATCATAATAAGCCTTGCAAGCAAATGACTAATGAGTTAGTCACGAGATGATGTATTACGGAACGAGTAAAGAGACTTGCCGGTAACGAGATTGAACTAGGTATGATGATACCGACAATCGAATCTCGGGCAAGTAACATACCGATGACAAAGGGAATAACGTATGTTGTTATGCGGTTCGACCGGTAAAGATCTTTGTAGAATATGTAGGAGCCAATATGGGCATCCAGGTTCCACTATTGGTTATTGACCAGAGAAGTGTCTCGGTCATGTCTACATAGTTCTCGAACCCGTAGGGTCCGCACGCTTAAACGTTCGTTGACGATATAGTATTTAATGAGTTATGTATGTTGGTGACCGAATGTTATTCGGAGTCCCGGATGTGATCACGGACATGACGAGGAAATCTGGAATGGTCCGGAGATAAAGATTAATATATGGGATAATAGTGTTTGACCTCCGGAACGGTTCCGGAATTCACCGGAAGGGGTTCCGGATGTTTCCCGAAGTGTTTGGGTACGAGAACACTTTATTTGGGCCAAAAGGGAAAGCACACATGGTTTTTGGAAGGCGCAAAAGGAAGTTTTGCGGAGTCCAGGGGCCAGATGCCAGGGTCCCTGGCGTCTGGGTCCAGACGCCGGGAACCCTGGCGTCTGGCCCTGGAGTCCGAGAAGGACTCTTGCCTTTCGGGTGAAACCGACTTTGTGAAGTATTTTACTCCAAGTTTCAACCCCAAGGCTCAACATATAAATAGAGGGGTAGGGCTAGCACCCAACAGACATGAAGATACACCAAGCCGTGTGCCGGCTACCCCGACCCTCTAGTTTATCCTCCGTCTAGTTTCTGTAGTGCTTGGCGAAGCCCTGCAGAGATTGTTCTTCATCAACAACCGTCACCACGCCGTCGTGCTGCCGGAACTCATCTACTACTTCGCCCGTCTTGCTGGATCAAGAAGGCGAGGACGTCATCGAGCTGAACGTGTGCTGAACGCGGAGGTGCCGTACGTTCGGTACTAGATCGGGACGGATCGTGAAGGTGCACGACTACATCAACTGCGTTGATAAACGCTTCCGCTTTCGGTCTACGAGGGTACGTAGACACACTCTCCCCTCTCGTTGCTATGCATCTAGTAGATAGATCTTGCGTGATCGTAGGAAATTTTTGAAATACTACGTTCCCCAACAAAGACAATACCTTTATCCTTTACAATTTCACATATCTTTATCCCCGTTGAAAACTTCAACCAGTTTGTCATCAATCACCAAAAATGGAGAGATTGTAAGTGCATCTAGTGCCACCCCTAGTTGGTTTTGGAGTATTGACAACATACCTGGTTGAGGGACTAATGTGTTTGTGAGAATTGTAGGATAACACAGGTAATAGTCCCTCATTGATTCGGTTAACCTACCGGATGACCCCTAAAAATGTATGAAGACATTGATATCAGTGGTGGTATATGTGAAGATGATCATATTGAAGACTATGACATGAGAAGACATTGAGTGAAGACTATGGAAAGCGAAGACGTAGATTTATCGCTGTTTCCTTTTCTTCTTTGTTGAGTCATAGGAACCACCGCACTGTTAAGTGGGGTCCAAGTGAACTAAGTCAGAGTGACTGATGTGATGCTCAACCAAATCCTATGTCTTCGAGCGAAGACTATGAGAGCAAATCTTATCAAGAGGCGGATAAGTCAGCTTTACTTGGAGCTCAAGTAAAGTTGCCGTGTGTGTTTGAAATCTGACCGTTGGAACACGTGTCAGTTCCTTAGTGACCCAGGGTCACTTCGGACAAATCAGGTTGGGTTGCCCAGTGGCTATAAATAGCCCCCTACACCATAAATTGGTGGCTGCTGAGAGTTATTGCACGGCTTTTGTCGTTTGAGAGCAACCCACCTCCGAAGCATTTGAGAGAGAAATCCTTGCGAGGACAAAGCCCAAACACCCAGAGCCAAAGAGTGTTAGGCATCATTGAAGTCTTTCTGTCTGTGTGACCTAAAGACTTATTACACTTGAGGACTGTGTTTCCTCCAGTCGGTTAGGCGTCGCGTTCTGAGCATCCAAGAGTAATTGTGGATTGCTGGTGAACGAAGTCTGTGAAGGTTTGGAAGTCTACCTTGAAGACTTACCAGAGTGATTGGGCGAGGACTAGGTGTTCTTAGCTCAAGGGGAACAAGGTGAAGACGCGGTCTTCTGAGTTAAATCTCAGCCTCCCTAACCAGACGTACAGTTGTCACAGCAACTGGAACTGGTCTAACAAATCACTGACTTCCCCGAGCCACTTGTTCTATCCTTTCCTTCCTTTTACTTACAGCTTTATGTTGTGTAAACATAGCATGCTTGCCTTATCTGATTGTCTTCACTGAGTATCTACCTGTTGTGATTGGATTCATTCCTTCTTCCTTTATGATCACTACTGCCTAGTTGCTATTAGTCTTCATGCCTTCATTTCATTGAATACATGACTATTGCTTATCTAGTGTAGTCCACTTTCCGCTGCATACTAATAGGCTTGAGCTTATCGTTTGTCTTCAAAACTACCATGTTTTGAAGCATTTCATAAAAATTGCCTATTCACCCCCCCTCTAGTCGATATACTGCACTTTCAGGTGTGCATCAACTTGCTTGCTCATGAAGACCTAGGGCAATTTGAGGAAGCCCGTCATTGGAATATACAAGCCAAGTTAACGAAAAATTCCCACTAATATATGGAAGTGACAACATAGGAGACTCTCTATCATGAAGAACAATGTGCTATGATGAAGCACAAGTGTGGTAAAAGGATAGTAACATTGCCCCTTCTCTCTTTTTCTCTCATTTTTTTGTTTTATCTTTTTTTGACGGGCTTCTCTGGCCCCTCCTTTTTTTATTTAGGCTTCTTTGGCCTTTTTTTTCTCACACGGGGCAATGCTCTAATAATGATGATCATCACACTTTTATTTACTTACTTACAACTCGATATTACAACTCGATACTAGAACAAAAATATGACTCTATATGAATGCCTCTGGTGGTGTACCGGGATGTGCAATGATCTAGCATAGCAATGATATAAAAAAACGGACAAGCCATGAAAACATTGCTACTTCTCGAGCTTTTGTTGTATTCCCTCGAAGAGGAAAGGGTGATGCAACAAAGTAGCGTAAGTATTTCCCTAAGTTTTTAGAACCAAGGTCTCAATCCAGTAGGAGACCACGCGTGAGTCCCTCGCACCTGCACAAACAAATAGGAACCTCGCAGCCAACGCGATAAAAGGGGTTGCCAATCCCTTCTCGGTCACTTACGAGAGTGAGATCTGATAGATATGATAAGATAATATTTTTGGTATTTTTGGTATAGAGATTGAAAGTACATAATGCAAATTAAAGTAAATAGTTGATGGAAGATTAATATGATGAGAATAGACCCGGGGGCAATAGGTTTCACTAGTGGCTTCTCTCATGATAGCAGAATTCTACGGTGGGTGAACAAATTACTGTCGAGCAATTGATAGAAAAGCGCATAGTTATAAGAATATCTAGGCAGGATCATTTTATATAGGCATCACGTCCGTGACAAGTAGACCGAAACGATTCTGCATCTACTACTATTACTCCACACATCGACCGCTATCCAGCATGCATCTAGAGTATTAAGTTCATAAGAACAGAGTAACGCCTTAAGCAAGATGACATGATGTAGAGGGATAAACTCAAGCAATATGATATAAACCCCATCTTTTTATCCTCAATGGCAACAATACAATACGTGCCTTGCTGCCCCTTCTATCACTGGGAAAGGACACCGCAAGATTGAACCCAAAGCCAAGCACTTCTCCCATTGCAAGAACTATAGATCTAGTAGGCCAAACCAAACCAATAATTAGAAGAGACTTGCAAGGATATTATAATCATACATAAAAGATTTCAGAAATGAATCCAATATTGTTCAAAGATAATCTTGATCATAAACCCACAATTCATCGGATCTCGACAAACACACCACAAAAAGATTACATCGAATAGATCTCCTCGAAGATCGAGGAGAACTTTGTATTGAGATCCAAAGAGAGAGAATAAGCCATCTATCTAATAACTATGGACTCGAAGGTCTGTGGTAAACTACTCACAACTCATCGGAGAGGCTATGGTGTTGATGTAGAAGCCCTCCTTGCTCGATGGCCCCTCCGACGGAGCTCTGGAATAGGCCCCAAGATGGGATCTCACGGGTACAAAAGGTTGCGGCGGTGGAATTAGGGTTTTGTCGATTGCCTCGATGTTTTCAGGGTATGAGAGTATATATAGGCTGAAGAGGCACAACAGGGGAGCCAGAGGGGGCTCACGAGGGTGGGGGTGCGCCTACCCCCCTGGGCGCGCCCCTGCCCTCGTGGCCGCCTCTCTTGCTTCCAGGCGTGTACTCCAAGTCTTCTATGTTAATATCGTTCCAAAAATAACTCTCCCGAAGGTTTCATTCCGTCTGGACTCCGTTTGATATTCCTTTTCTGCGAAACACTGAAATAGGCCAAAAAACAACAATTTGCACTGGGCCTTGGGTTAGTAGGTTAGTCCCAAAATAATATAAAAGTGTATAATAAAGCCCATTAAACATCCAAAATTGAATATATAATAGCATGGAACAATAAAAAATTATAGATACGTTGGAGACTTATCAAACATCATGCTTGATGTCTTACGATCATGCAAAGCAATATGACAATGATGGTGCGTGTCATAATAAATAGAACAGTGGAGTTACATGGCAATATATCTCAGAATGGCTATGGAAATGCCATAATAGGTAGGTGTGGTGTCTGTTTTGAGGAAGGGTATAAGGTGATTTGATGCACCGGCGAAAATTGCGCAGTACTAGAGTGGCTAGCAAGGTGGAAGGGTGAGAGTGCGTATAATCCATGGGCTCAACATTAGTCATAAATAAATCACATACTTATTGCGAAAAATCTATTATCCCTCGAAGAAAAAATACTACGACGCATGCTCCTAAGGGGGAGGTTGGTAGGAATTAACCATCGTGCGCTCCCAACCTTCACGGAAAGATAAACAGTCAAAATACAATGCGCGCCAATTTGGTTACATAGTTAGGAGACCATACGTGCATGCTTCGGGAATTACAAACCTTAACACCAATATTTTTACAAAACCAAAAGCATTCATTAGTTCCTCCCACATATTAGCATCTCTATATCGCAAAACTATTGCAAGGAATCAAACATATCCTATTCAGCGATCTACAAGTTCAGGTAGGATTTTATGACTAACCATGTGAATGACCAATTCCCGTCAACTCTCTAAATAGATATAAGTGAAGCTAGAGAGTTTAATTCTTTCTACAAAAGATATTCCAACGCTCTAACAAATATAAGTGAAGCAAAAGAGCATTCTACAAATGTCGGTTTTCTATGTGAGGAGAAACAGGCAATCCAAACTTCAAATGATATAAGTGAAGCTCATGAAACATTCTATAAAGCCATACTCAAAAGATATAAGTGAAGTGCAAAGAGAATTCTATAAATCAACCAAGGACTAGCTCATACCAGCATGGTGCATTTAATAAAAGAAAAAGAAAAATCACACGACGCTCCAAGAATTTACGCATATCATGTGAACGAAACGAATCTAAAAACATACCGATGCTTGTTGAAGAAAGATGTGATGCCTTCCGGGGCATTCCCAAGCTCAGACGCTTGAGTCTCCTTGAATATTTATTTGGGGTGCCTTGGGAATCCCCAAGCTTGAGCTCTTGCCTCTCCTCCTTCTCCTCACATTGAGACCTCCTCGATCTTCGAACACTTCATCCACACAAAACTTAACCAAACTTTTAGTAGCGGGGTTAGTGCATATGATCAATGAAATCCCATCATGTACTGCTCTAACATTATTGTATAATTATGAACAAACATTACCCACTGTATGCTATCACAATTCTATGGGGCCAAGTCAAGGAGGCTTCAAGAAGAATTCAAACATATGCAAATAATGAAGTTATAACATCAATCTATGAGTACAGGACAGTCTGTAAAGACTTGAAGATTCACCATACTTCTGTAACTCTAAAAATTCTGGAAAAATTATGAAGAATCAACAATTTTTATAGCAAGACTGTGCAAAAAGTTTCATGTCCTTTCAACGTTCGAGTAAAAAATGTAAAATCATGTACTACAGCCAAAGTTTCTGTTTTTGCACCGCACAAACCAACAAGCAGTTTAATCATCCTAAAAGAAACTCTTGGCACATTATTTTTATAATACAATGGAATTGTACAAGGGGATAATTATTTTTGTTGAAATGTTTCTGTAATCAAGGTTCACAAAGTTTCCATGGGCATGAACAAAGTTCAAAGCTAGCTCCCATTTTAACAATGCTCATCTTTCTCACTTTCGCTTTTCTTTTTGGAAAACTTTTAGGTTCCCCTCTTTATTTATTTTTTGGTTTTAAACTTTATAAAAGCACACAACAGAAATAAATGACTCTCTAAAAATTCCGGGTTGTCTCCCTGGCAGCGCTTTCTTTAAAGCCATTAAGCTAGGCATATAGTGCTCAAGTAATGGATCCACCCGGATCCCAGGGTATATCAAAGCCAATTTCAATTAACAATGATTTGTGATTTAGTAGTGAGCAAGAAATAACATATATCATGCAACAATGAAGTCTAACTCTCTTCCTATGCATCGGCATGTCATAAAAGAACAATTCATGCACACATAGTAAAGGCCAATGCATAGTATAAACAGTTTCTTGCAATTTTATCATATTGGAAACATAGAGAGGCGGAGATGTAGTTCCTCTCTCATAATATTTGCAAGTAGGAGAAGCAAGCACATGCATATTATATCTATCAAAATCATCATCTGTAGTAGTAAGACGCAACCCATCAATATAATCCTTAATAAGAGCAAACTTCTCCGATATAGTGTAGTTGAGAGAATTCAAAGAGATAATAGGACTATCAGGTGTGGGTGCAATAGCAACAATTTCATTCATAACATAAGGAACTATAGCAAGTTCATCTCCATAAGCATAATTCATATTGGCATCATGGCCACAAGCATAGCAAGCATCAAGTTCATCAAAAATGGATATTTCAAACAAAACAAAGGGATCATAGCAATTATCATAGCAATCATCCTTCGGTAAGCACGAAGGGAAATTAAACAATGTATGAGTTGAAGAGTTACTCTCATTAGAAGGTGGGCACGGGTAGCTAATACGCTCTTCCTCCTTTTGTTATTCGCTCTCCTCCTCATATTTTTCATCTAATGAGCTCACAATGTCATCAATTCCTTCTTCCATAGTTTCCTGCAAAATATTAGCCTCTTCTTGGACAGAGGAGACCTTCACAATAAATGCATCAATATTGGCATTGTATTTCTAATCCAAATAGCAATATTTCAATATAGCAAGATTTTCAGGTCTATAAACAACATCATCATAATTTTCATACTTTTCAAACAAACATTTAATTTCACAAGCACCCTGAAAAGCAACAAATTCTTCTATTTGTTCAATATCATAGTAATCATATATACCATTAGCATAAGATGCTAAGGTTTCATTATCATTAAATTTGCATGAAAAGGGAAGGTGTGGAGCCTTCATCCTAGAGCAACAAGTATAATCATATCTCAAGCATGGTTGCCGAGCATACCAATGCAACATATGAATTTGATCCCATAACAATTTCCCTTTATGAGTCAAGCGATAATCCTTAAAGTATTCACGTTGATCCAACATTACTCCCATTATATAGTTGAATGGGGTTTTCTCAGGATTACCAAAGTAGTACATAATATCTTTCACATAATGAGCATCGAGGGTTTTAGGAGGTTCCCAATCTCCATGAGTAGCAAGTACACCTAATTTTTTTGGTATTTCGTGTTCCATATCCATAACTAAAGATAGAGAACAACTTAGAACAACAAATAAAATCTACTTAGTGATAAAGCAAACAAGCACACACGAGAATATTCACCCTACGCTATTGCTCCCCGGCAACTGCGCCAGGAAAAGTTCTTGATAAACCACAAGCATAGGGGATCAATTGTAGACTCTTTCGATAAGTAAGAGTGTCGAACCCAACGAGGAGCTAAAGGCAGAACAAATATTCCCTCAAGTTATATCGACCACCGATACAACTCCACGCACGCTTGACGTTCGCTTTACCTAGAACAAGTATAAAACTAGAAGTACTTTGTAGGTGTTGTGGGATAGGTTTGCAAGAATATAAAGAGCACGTAAATAAAAACTAGGGCCTATTTTGGTAAATAAGCAATAAAGTTAGTATAGCGAGTGTGGAAAAGTGGTGGTAGGAGTTGCGAAATTGTCCCTAAGCAATTGGCTACGTTACTAGACCGATAGCAAGTTTTATGTGGGAGAGGCCACTGCTAGCATGCCATCCCTGACTTGGAATTCTATGCACTTATGATTGGAACTATTAGCAAGCATCCGCAACTACTAACTTTCATTAAGGTAAATCCCAACCGTAGCATTAAGATATATTGGGCCCCCTTCAATCCCGTATGCATCAATTTCTATGCTAGGTTGAAGCTTCTGTCACTCTTGCCCTCCAATACATAGTCCTATGAACATACAACTAACCCAATGGTGTGATCCACGCGCGTGCTCATATGATGGGCACCAAAGGACAGCAACATAACCACAAGCAAACTAACCAATCATAGCAATTCACCAATTACCGATAGGACAACGAAAATCCACTCAGACATCATAGGATGACAACACATCATTGGATAATAATATGAAGCATAAAGCACCATGTTCGAGTAGAGGGTACATCGGGTTGTGGGAGAGTGGAACGATGTAGATAGATGGGGGAAGGTGATGAAGATGTTTGTGAAGATGACAGAGGTGTTGGTGTAGATCGCCGTTACACGATAATGGCCCCGGCGGCGTTCCAGCGCCACCGGGAGAGAGGGGGGAGAGCCCCCTCCTTCTTCTTATTCCTTGACCTTCTCCCTAGATGGGAGAAGGGTTTCCCCTCTTGCACATGGCCTCCATGGCATGGGAGGGGCGAGAGCCCCTCCGAGATTGGATCTGTCTCTCTCTGTTTCTGCGTTTTTGATTCTGGCCTTTCACCGCTTCTTAAATTCCCGGAGATCGGTAACTCCGAATGGGCTGAAATTTTAACACGATTTGTATCTGGATATTGGTTCTCTTGCAGCGTAAGAAGGGCACCAACCGCCTTACGGGGTGGCCACGAGGGTCAGTGGCGCGCCCCCCTACCTCGTGGCCCCCTCGGGCATCGTCTCGCGTTGATTCTTCTTCCCAAAAATCACATATATTCCAAAAAACAACTCCGTAAGTTTTTATCCCATTTGGACTCCGTTTGATATGGATTTTATGGGAAACAAGAAACATGCAACAAATAGGAACTGGCAGTGGGCACTAGATCAATATGTTAGTCCCAAAAATAGTATAAAAAGTTGCCAAAAGTATGTAAAAGTTGTAGAATATTGGCATGGAACAATCAAAACTTATAGATATGACGGATACGTATCAGTTCCCCTTCCTTTTTTTGTAGCCGGCCATCATAACTCCCCCCTTCATGGACGTGTTACAAAGGAGAAACGGCACATACGTGCAGCAGGACCTCCTTCGAAATTTCTTTTTCGTTAGGTTTAGGTTCTGTGTAAACCTTTTCCCTTTTCATTTCTTTCTATTTTCCCTTTTTTGGCATGTAAAATGCCCAAGATGTTATTGGCATTATCTATAACCACGCGGTTCACCGTATTAAATGGGATATAAAAGTGGCAGTATGGTTCCACATTGTTTGGAGTTTATTTTTTTACCACCTGCATTTTCTGCCCACTTCAGATTGCCACATGTGCCTCAAATCTGGATTTAATACCAGGGGCTGTATTCGGCCTGGCACACCGCCAAGTCCGAACACCAATAGGGAACTGTTTGGCATCCCGGATACTGTGCTAAATGCATCGACTCTGAATCATGTCTTGGGTCTATAGTTGGGTTGCCCGGCTCCTGCGCTTGCTACCTTACGTTCCGCACTGTTATGCTAAGGTAGTAAAGGGGGAACTACTGCAATTGTATTTCTTGTTCATTGAGTAAAGTACCTCAGTAGAGAAAGCCGAAAACTGACTGTCATGATAAGCAAGAGCTGGTCGGCGATTCGGCGACTTTACTATGATCATTAGCGATCCACTCTGTGTTATAGGAGGGGCTGGTCTTCGCCCAGCCGCCTAAAGTGGGCACCGTAATCCAGAGAGCCGCACACACACCAGGGGCTAGTACTTAGCCCCACAAGTCAAGCTCCTATGGCTAAGTGAAAGCAATAAAGCCGCATAGTCTGATTGCCTAGTTCGCTCCACGGACACCTCCTTTGTGGACCAAGACGTTTGATAAAGAGTGATCACGCGCAATACCGAACACCCCTGTAGTATCTACATGGGGGCAGAAGCCGACGGCTGGAAACTTTCAGACATAATAAATGGCCGCACAGGAGGAAAAGTCGCTTGAAATATAAAGCGCAAAATTATACATATCGGTTCATAAGCTTGGTCTCTACAATCCGAACACAATTACTCAAAGGCCACGTCCTTTGTGCACTGGCCCTTTACAATGCGGGCTCCTTCTAGGACATCATCGAAGTACCTTTCTGGCCTCCGATGATCCTTGCCCTCTAGCGGGCTAGCAGTTGCCACTTCGGCGGCCTTCATCTTGGTCCAGTGCATCTTGACGGGGGCAAAGGCCATCCGTGCACCTTCTATGCAGGCCGACCGCTTCACAGCATCGACTCACGGCATCGCATCGATGAGCCACTTCAGCAATCCAAAATAGCTACTTGGGATTGGCTCAGCGGGACAGAGCCAAATTATCAAGTCCCTCATGGCTGCACCCGCCATGTTATGCAGCTCGACCAGCTGCTTCAACTGGTCGTTCAAGGCTACTGGATGTTCTGGCGCAACGAATTGCGACCAGAACAGCTTCTCCGTGCAATTCCCCTCCTGGGCCCTGAAGAATTGGGTAGCGTCGGTGATGCTCTTCGAGAGATCCGCAAACGCGCCTGGAGAACTCCACAATCGCGTCAGCGCAAGATACCTCTTACCTCCAAATATACTCTGAAGAAGAAAGGCCTTACCAGTCGCTATCTGTCGTGCTTGCTTAATCTCCTGCACGTACTTCGCGACTCGATCCGCGCCTCCTTGCCAACATTGACTGCCTTGTCGAATTCTTGTTCTGCTCCAGCTCCTCGCACTTGCGAATAGCATCTCGCGGTTCTTGTTCGACTTCGGCCACCGGAGACTCATGTCGCCGGCGGGAGGCATGTTCGACCTCCAGATCGGTAGCCGCTTTGTCACCAGCCACCTTGCTATCCCGGCCTCCTTGGCCTCTACAAGTGCGCCCTTGAGGGTCTCGACCTCGGCTGCACCAACTATGACATAATACACAACACAATGAGTTCATACTCTTATAATCAAACACATTGTCTTTTTACATAATTATTCTTTGAAAGTCCGCATACCTTGCGTTTCATCAAACCACTTGTTGACGCGGTTAAGCTCCTCATCAGCTAATTGAAGCTTTCGACTGAGCTCGGAAACCTCTGCGGCCTGGGCGGATGCCGCCACCAGGGAAGCATGTTCAACAATAAACACAATATTAGCTGACACTGTATAGATCCTCTGTCTGATTCTTTTCAGAATCAAAAAGAGTATCAGGGGCTACTGTCCGTATACAGGTTTGTTTCCTTGTACAAATAAAACATGAAGTTCTTTTAGAATATTACATTGCATACCTCAAAGACTATCAGAAGGCTGTTGAAGGCTTCATTCAGTCTGCACTTGGCGGACTGAATCTTTCCCATGACCGCACCCATGAGGGTGCGGTGTTCCTCCATGATGGAAGCACCTTGTAGTACTTCCTCCAGCGTGTTCGGCGCCTCCGGATTAGTGGAGGACGCCGCTGGAGCTGATGCTCCTCCCCCTATCGTAGGGGGCTGACTTCCCAATTCCGGAGTCATACTGGCCTCCAGAATAGTGTTCGGCGGGGGCCCGAGTTGCTTGGGCTCCCCGTCGTCAGTCGCCATAGGGATTGCTCCCCCTTGGCTGAAGGTGGTCGAGGTGTTGGCCTCTGGTGCCTTCTCATCTGCCCCGCTCCCACCTGCTCGCGCATGGGACGCTCGTAGGAAGACCACTTTAGTATCCCCTAGGACGGGTGATTGAGCCCGCATTGGCGTGTCACTCTCCATCATTTCAGCTGGCAGAGAAGTCCCTGACGATAGTGAAGCGCTAGGGAATGTGCGGCGAGGGCTGCAAGATAAACGAATTGAAGGAAATATGCCCTAGAGGCAATAATAAAGTTGTTATTTATATTTCTTTATATCATGATAAATATTTATTATTCATGCTAGAATTGTTTTAACCGAAAACTTAGTACATGTGTGCATACATAGACAAAACAGAGTGTCCCTAGTATGCCTCTACAAGACTAGCTCGTTAATCAAAGATGGTTATGTTTCCTGACCATGGACATGTGTTGTCATTTGATGAAAGGGATCACATCATTAGAGAATGATGTGATGGACAAGACCCATCCATTAGCTTAGCATAATGATCGTTTAGTTTTATTGTTGTTGCTTTCTTCATGACTTATACATGTTCCTCTAACTATGAGATTATGCAACTCCCGAATACCGGAGGAACACCTTGTGTGCTATCAAACGTTACAACGTAATTGGGTGATTATAAATATGCTCTATAGGTGTCTCCAAAGGTGTTTGTGGTGTTGTCATAGATCAAGATTAGGATTTGTCACTCCGAGTGTCGGAGAGGTATCTCTGGGCCTCTCGGTAATGCACATCACAATAAGCCTTGCAAGCAATGTAAATAAAGAGTTAGTTGCGGGATGATGCATCACAGAACGAGTAAAGAGACTTGCCGGTGACGAGATTGAACTAGGTATGATGATACCGACGATCGAATATCGGTAAAGTAACATACCAATGACAAAGGGAACAACGTATGTTGTTATGCGGTTTGACCGAGAAAGATTTTCGTAGAATATGTAGGAGCCAATTTGAGCATCCAGGTTCCGCTATTGGTTATTGACCGGAGATGATTCTCGGTCAAGTCTACATAGTTCTCGAACCCGTAGGGTCCGCACGCTAAACGTTCGATGACGATTTGTATTATGAGTTTATCTGATTTGATGACCGAATGTTGTTTGGATTCCCGGATGAGATCACGGACATGACGAGGAGTCTCGAAATGGTCAAGACATAAAGAATGATATATTGGATGATGTTATTCGGACACGGATGAGTTCTGGGGGTCACTGGATAAATATCGGAGTGCGAGGGGTTATCGGAACCCCCGGGGGAACTAATGGGCCACCATGGGCCTTATTGGCGAGAGAGAGGAGGGCAGCCAGGGCAGGCCGCACACCCCCTCCCCCCTTAGCAGTCCAAATTGGACAATGGAAGGGGGCGCCCCCTTTCCTACTCCCTCTCCCTCTCCTTCCTTCCCCCTCTCTTCCCCTTGTTGGAAACCTACTAGGAATAGGATTCCTAATAGGAATCCTACTTGGGGGCGCACCCTAGGAGGGCCGGCTGGCCTCCCCCTTGCTCCTTTATATATGAGTGCAGGGGGCACCCTAGAACACACAAGTTGACAATTGTTTTAGCCGTGTGCGGTGCCCCCCTCCACAGTAACATACCTCGGTCATATTGTCGTAGTGCGGCGAAGCCCTACGCCGGTAACTTCATCATCACCGTCACCATGCCATCATGCTGACAAAACTCTCCCTCGTCCTCAACTAGATCAAGAGCTCGAGGGACGTCATCGAGCTGAACGTGTGCTGAACACGGAGGTGGCGTACGTTCGGTGCTTGGATTGGTTGGATCGCGAAGACGTTCGACTACATCAACCGTGTTACTAAACGCTTCTGCTTTCGGTCTACGAGGGTACGTGGACACACTCTCCCCGCTCGTTTCTATGCTTCTCCTAGATAGATCTTGCGTGATCGTAGGGATTTTTTTGAAATACTACGTTCCCCAATAGTGGCATCATGAGCCAGGTCTATGCATAGATGATATGCTCGAGTAGAACACAAATGAGTTGTGGGCGTGAGTATATATATTGCTTGCCGTTACTAGTTAATTCTTGATTCGGCGGTATTGTTGGATGAAGTGGCCCAGACCGACATTACATGACCGCGTTCATGAGACTGGTTCTACTGACGTGCTTTGCACACATGTGGCCAGCGGGTGTCAGTTTCTCCAACTTTATTTGAATCAGATTCAATGAACAGGGTTCTTTTGAAGATCAAAAAGCAATCGCTATACTACGTTGTGGTTTTGCATAGATAAGAACCGTTCTTGCTAGAAGCCTGTAGTAGCCACGTAAAACTTGCAACAACAAAGTAGAGGACGTCTAACTTGTTTTTGCAGGGTATGCTTGTGATGTGATATGGGCAAGACGTGATGAGTTGTACAATTATGTATGAGATGATCATGTTTTGTAAGTTATCGGCAACCGGCAGGATCCTTATGGTTGTCTCTTTATTGTATGAATTGCAAAAGCCATGTAATTGCTTTACTTTATCACTATGAGTTAGCAATAGTAGTAGTAGCAAAAGTTGGCGAGACGACCACGACGCTACGATGGAGATCAAGGTGTCAAGCCGGTGACGATGGAGATCATGACGATGCTTTGGAGATGGAGATCAAAAGCATAAGATGATGATGGCCATATCATGTCACATATTTTTATTGCATGTGATATTTATCTTATTATGCTTCTTATTTTGCTTAGAACAACGGTAGCATTATAAGATGATCCCTCACTAAAATATCAAGGTACAAGTGTTCTCCCTGAGTATGAAACGTTGCGACAGTTCGTTGTGCCGAGACACCACGTGATGATTGAGTGTGATAAGCTCTACGTTCAAATACAACGGGTGTAAGACAGTTTTGCACATGCAAAATACTCGGGTTAAACTTGACGAGCCTAGCATGTACAAACATGGCCTCGGAACACTGGAGACCGAAAGGTCGAGCGTGAATCATATAGTAGATATGATCAACATGAGATGTTCACCATTGAAAACTACTCCATCTCATGTGATGATCGGACATGGTTTAGTTGATATGGATCACGTGATCATTTAGATGACTAGAGGGATGTCTATCTAAGTGGGAGTTCTTAAGTAATATGATTAATTGAACTTTAATTTATCATGAACTTAGTACCTGGTAGTTTTTGCATGTCTATGTTGTTGTAGATCAATGGCCCATGCTACCATTCCTTGAATTTTAATGCATTCCTATGAAAGCTAAGTTGAAAGATGATGGTAGCAATTAAACGGACTGGGTCAGTAACTTGAGGATTATCCTCATTGCTGCAAAGAAGAATTATGTCCTCGAAGCACCGCTGGGTGTACCACCTGCACCGGTAACTGCAGACATTATGAATGTCTGGCAGTCGCGTGTTGATGACTACTCAATAGTTCAGTGTGCCATGCTTTACGGCATAGAAACGGGACTTCAAAGATGTTTTGAACGTCATGGAGCATATGAGATGTTCCAAGAGTTGAAGGTAATATTTCTAGCAAATGCTCGTGTTGAGAAATATGAAGTTTCCAACAAGTTCTATAGCTGCAAGATGGAGGAGAATAGTTCTGTCAGTGAACACATACTCAGAATGTCTGGGTATCATAACCACATGACTCAGTTGGGAGTAAATCTTCCAAATGATTGTGTTATTGACAGAATTCTCCAATCACTACCACCAAGCTATAAAGGCTTCGTGATGAACTATAATATGCAAGGGATGGAGAAGTCTATTCCCGAGCTCTTCACAATTCTCATGGCTGGGGAGGTAGAAATCAAAAAGGAGCATCAAGTGTTGATGGTTAACAAGACCACTAGTTTCAAGAAAAAGGGCAAGGGAAAGAAGGGGAACTTCAAGAAGAATAGCAAGCCAGTTGCTGCTCCCGGGAAGAAACCCAAGTCTGGAGCCAACCCTGAAACTGAGTGTTTCTACTGCAAAGGAACTGGTCACTGGAAGCGGAACTGCCCCAAGTATTTGGCGGATAAGAAGGATGGCAAAGTGAACAAAGGTATATTTGATATACATGTTATTGATGTGTACCTTACTAATGCTCATAGTAGCACGTGGGTATTTTATACTAGTTCGGTTTCTCATATTTGTAACTCGAAACAGGGGCTACGGATTAAACGAAGATTAGCTAAGGCCGAGGTGACGATGCACGTGGGAAATGGTTCCAAAGTAGTTGTGATCTCCGTCGGCACGCTACCTCTACATCTACCATTGGGATTAGTTTTAGACCTGAATAATTGTTATTTAGTGCCAGCGTTGAGCATGAACATTATAGCTGGATCTTGTTTGATGCGAGATGGTTATTCATTTAAATCAGAGAATAATGGTTGTTCTATTTATATGAGTAATATCTTTTATGGCCATGCACCCTTGATGAGTCGTCTATTTTTACTAAATCTCGATTGTAGTGATACACATATTCATAATATTGAAGCCAAAAGATGCAAGGTAATAATGATAGTGCAACTTATTTGTGGCACTGCCGTTTAGGTCATATTGGTGTAAAGCGCATGAAGAAACTCCATGCAGATGGACTTTTGGAATCACTTAATACTTGCGAACCATGCCTCATGGGCAAGATGACTAAAACTCCGTTCTTCGGAACAATGGAGCGAGCAAGTAACTTATTAGAAATAATACATACCGATGTATGCAGACCAATGAGTGTTGATGCTCGCGGTGGGTATCGTTATTTTCTCACCTTCACTGATGATTTGAGCATATATATGGGTATATCTATTTGATGAAGCACAAGTCTGAAACATTTGAAAAGTTCAAATAATTTCAGAATGAAGTAGAGAATCATCGTAACAAGAAAATAAAGTTTCGATCTGATCGCGGAGGCGAATATTTGAGTTATGAGTTTAGTCTTCATTTGAAACAATGTGTGATAGTTTCATAGCTCATGCCACCTAGAACACCACAGCGTAATGGTGTGTTCGAACATTGTAATCGTACTTTATTAGATATGGTGCGATCTATGATGTCTCTTACTGATTTACCGCTATCGTTTTGGGGTAATGCATTAGAGACAGCTGCATTCACGTTGAATAGGGCACCATCAAAATCCATTGAGACGACGCCATATGAACTGTGGTTTGGCAAGAAACCAAAGTTATCGTTTCTTAAAGTTTGGGGTTGCGACGCTTATGTGAAAAAGCTTCAGCCTGATAAGCTCGAACACAAATTGGAGAAGTGTGTCTTCATAGGATACCCAAAAGAAACTGTTGGGTACACCTTCTATCACAGATCCGAAGGCAAGATTTTTGTTGCTAAGAATGGATCCTTTCCAGAGAAGGAGTTTCTCTCGAAAGAGGTGAGTGGGAGGAAAGTAGAACTTGATGAGGTAATTGTACCTTCTCTGGAATTGGAGAATAACACATCACAGAAAATTGTTCCTGTTATGCCTACACCAATTAGTGAGGAAGCAAATGATCATGATTATGAAACTTCGGATCAAGTAACTACAGAACCTCGTAGGTCAACTAGAGTACGTTCCTCACCAGAGTGGTACGGTAACCCAGTTCTGGAAGTCATGTTACTAGACCATGACGAACCTACAAACTATGAGGAAGCGATGATGAGCCCAGATTCCGCAAAATGGCTTGAGGCCATGAAATCTGAGATGGGATCAATGTATGAGAACAAAATGTGGACTTTGGTTGACTTGCCCGATGATCGGCAAGCCATAGAAAATAAATGGATATTTAAAAAGAAGACTGACGTTGACGGTAATGTGACTGTTTACAAAGCTCAAATTATTGCAAAAGGTTTTTGACAAGTTCAAGGAGTTGACTACGATGAGACTTTATCACCCATAGCGATGTTAAGTCTGTCCGAATCATGTTAGCAATTTCTGCATTTTATGATTATGAAATCTGGCAAATGGTTGTCAAAATTGCATTCCTT
This sequence comes from Secale cereale, assembly GCA_902687465.1. Lineage (NCBI taxonomy): Eukaryota > Viridiplantae > Streptophyta > Magnoliopsida > Poales > Poaceae > Secale > Secale cereale. The sequence continues at coordinate 37,091,996 of LR738712.1, forward strand.
AATGGATATATTAAAGAAGAATTGTATATGATGCAACCAGATGGTTTTGTCGATCCTAAAAATGCTAACAAAGTGTGCAACCTCCAGCGATCCATCTATGGACTGGTGCAAGCATCTCGGAGTTGGAATATACGCTTTGATGAGGTGATCAAAGCATATGGTTTTATACAGACTTTTGGAGAAGCTTGTGTTTACAAGAAAGTGAGTGGGAGCTCTGTAGCATTTCTGATATTATATGTGGATGACATATTATTGATTGGAAATGATGTAGAATTTCTGGATAGCATAAAAGGATACTTGAATAAGAATTTTTCAATGAAAGACCTCGGTGAAGCTTCTTATATATTGGGTATTAATATCTATAGAGATAGATCAAGACACTTAATTGGACTTTCACAAAGCACATACCTTGATAAGAATTTGAAGAAGTTCAAAATGGATCAGTCGAAGAAAGGGTTCTTGCCTGTATTACAAGGTGTGAAATTGAGTCAGACTCAATGCCCGACCACTGCAGAAGATAAAGAGAAAATGAAAGTCATTCCCTATGCCTCAGCCGTAGGTTCTATCATGTATGCAGTGTTGTGTACTAGACCTGATGTGTGCCTTGCTATAAGTCTAGCAGGGAGGTACCAAAGTAATCCAAGAGTGGATCACTGGACAGCGGTCAGGAACATCCTAAAGTACCTGAAAAGGACAAAGGATATGTTTCTTGTTTATGGAGGTGACAAAGAGCTCGTCGTAAACGGTTACGTCGATGCAAGCTTTGACACTGATTCGGGTGATTCGAAGTCACCAACCGGATACATATTTTTGTTGAACGGTGAAGCTGTCAGTTGGTGCAGTTCCAAGCAGAGCGTCGTGGCGGGATCTACGTGTGAATCAGAGTACATAGCTACTTCGGAAGCAGCAAATGAAGGAGTCTGAATGAAGGAGTTCATATCCGATCTTGGTGTAATACCTAGTGCATCGGGTCCAATGAAAATCTTTTGTGATAACATTGGATCAATTGCCTTAGCGAAGGAATCCAGGTTTCATGGGAGAACAAAGCACATCAAGAGATGCATCAATTCCATCCACGAACAAGTCATGGAGGGAAATAGAGATTTGCAAAATACATACGGATCTGAATGTGGCAGACCCGTTGACTAAGCCTCTTCCACGAGCAAAACATGATCAGCACCAAAACTCCATGGGTGTTAGAATCATTACTATGTAATCTAGATTATTGACTCTAGTGCAAGTGGGAGACAGAAGAAATTAGGCCCTAGAGGCAATAATAAAGTTGTTATTTATATTTCCTTATATCATGATAAATGTTATTATTCATGCTAGAATTGTATTCACCGGAAACATAGTAGATGTGTGAATACATAGACAAAATAGAGTGTCCCTAGTATGCCTCTAGTAGACTAGCTCGTTAATCAAAGATGGTAATGTTTCCTGACCATAGACATGTGTTGTCATTTGATGAATGGGATCACATCACTAGAGAATGATGTGATGGACAAGACCCATCCTTTAGCTTAGCATAATGATCGTTTAGTTTTATTGTTGTTGCTTTCTTCATGACTTGTACATGTTCCTCTGACTATGAGATTGTGCAACTCCCGAATACCGAAGGAACACCTTGTGTGCTATCAAACGTCACAACGTAACTGGATGATTATAAAGATGCTCTACAGGTGTCTCCAAAGGTGTTTGTGGTGCTGGCATAGATCAAGATTAGGATTTGTCACTCCGAGTGTCGGAGAGGTATCTCTGGGCCCTCTCGGTAGTGCACAACACTATAAGCCTTGCAAGAAATGTAACTAATGAGTTAGTTGCGGAATGATGCATCACGAAACGAGTAAAGAGACTTGCTGGTGACGATATTGAACAAGGTATGATGATACCGACGATCGAATCTCAGGCAAGTAACATACCGATGACAAAGGGAACAACGTATGTTGTTATGCGGTTTGACCGATAAAGATCTTCGTAGAATATGTAGGAGCCAATATGAGCATCCAGGTTCCGCTATTGGTTATTGACCGGAGATGAGTCTTGGTCATGTCTACATAGTTCTTGAACCCATAGGGTCCGCACGCTTAACGTTCGATGACGATTTGTTTTATGAGTTTATGTGATTTGATGACCGAATGGTGTTCGGAGTCCCAGATGAGATCACGGACATGATGAGGAGTCTCGAAATGGTTGAGACATAAAGAATGATATATTGGACGATGTTATTCGGATACCGGATGAGTTTCGGGGGTCACTGGATAAATATCAAAGTGTCGGGGGTTATCGGAACCCCCGGGGTAACTAATGGGCCATCATAGGACTTATTGGAGAGAGAGGAGGGCAGACACGGCAGGTCTCCCCCCTTAGCAGTCTGAATTGGACAAGGGAAGGTGGCGACGCCCCCTTTCCTACTCCCTCTCCCTCTCCTTCCTTCCCCCTCTCTTCCCCTTGTTAGAAACCTACTAGGAATAGGATTCCTAGTAGGAATCCTACTTGGGGCGCGCCCTAGGAGGGTCGGCCGGCCTCCCCCTTGATCCTTTATACACGAGGGCAGGGGGCACCCTAGAACACACAAGTTGACAATTGTTTTAGCCGTGGGCGGTGCCCCCCTCTACAGTAACGCACCTTGGTCATATTTTCGTAATGCTTAGGCGAACCCCTGCACCGGTAACTTCATCATCACCATCACCACGCCGTCGTGCTGACGAAACTCTCCCTCGTCCTCAACTGGATCAAGATCTCAAGGGACGTCATCGATTTGAATGTGTGCTGAACGTGGAGGTGTCGTACGTTCGGTGCTTCGATCGGTTGGATCGCGAAGACGTTCGACTACATCAACCACGTTACTAAACGCTTCCGCTTTCGGTCTATGAGGGTACGTGGACTCACTCTCCCCGCTCATTTCTATGCTTCTCCTAGATAGATCTTGCGTGATCGTAGGAAATATTTTGAAATACTATGTTCCCCAACACGAATTAAGGTACTTAAACAATGGTAGCTGATTAAATCGAGCACAACAGCGAAAGTCATAATACTTGCAATTCGGCGAGGGGCTTGATCCTGGGCTATACCTGGAAACTGTGCTAGGATGTTGAGTCCGAGCTGTCCGAGATATTCAATTTCTTCCTAGGCGCCCCCTTGCCCGCGTCTACGGGGGCCACCCTATTCTTCCCCCTTGCCTTGATGGGGGAATCGCTCTCCTCCCCCTCCTCTTCCTCTTCTTCTTCGTCGTGGGAAGAGGGGGCGTCGGTTTCTGTGGACACTGTGTCCGTAGGACCCTTGGGGGGTCACTCTTGACCTCCTTACCCTTCGTCTTGACCTTCTTCTCCGGTGCCTTGTACGGCGCTGGAACCAGCATCGCCGTCAGCTGAGGCGTGGCTGGGTGTCGAGCAACGGAGCCGGACAGTTGATCCGCTCCGCTTTCTTCGTCCAGGCCTGAATGGAACGTAGGAGTTCTAATTCCTGTTATAATTGAAATATGGGCAGGATACGAATTCAGTGAAATTGTGCTTACCTCTGAGGCCGAAGCCACGTTGTTATAGCCCTTGTCTCCGGTCTCCTTAGGCCACGCCTTCTGGGCCTTGAAGAGCTGCTTCCAAATCTCTTCGTAAGTAGTGCCGAAGAAACGCTTCAAGGTCCATGGTTCCTCCGGGTTGAACTCCCATAGGTGGGAGGACCGGAGTTGGCAGGGAAGAGTGCGGTGGAAGAGCATCACCCAAATCACATCAGTGAGGTGGGTGCCCTTTGCCATCATGCTGGAGATGCGGTTTTGGAGAGTCTTCACCTCCGTCTGAGACCCCAAATCAAGGCCCTTGGCGGTCCATGAGGTGAGTCTCTCAGGGGGTCCGGGTCTGAATCCGGGCTTAGCTGCCCACTTGGAATCGCGGGGTTCAGTGATATAGAACCACTCCTGCTACCATATCTTGTTTGTCTCCACCAAAGCCCCCTTAGGCCAGGTGGTGTTCGGAAGCTTACTTACCAAAGCTCCCCAGCAGTCCGCGTGTTGCCCGTAGACCACCTTCGGCTTCAGGTTGAAGGTTTTGAGCGATATTCCGAAGTGTGGGGGGGACGTGGAGGAAAGCCTCACACATGACTATGAAAGCCGATATGTGGAGGATAGAGTTCGGGGCCAGATCGTGGAAATCTTGCCCGTAAAATAATAGGAGACCCGGAACAAAGGGATGAAGCGGAAACCCCAGCCCTCGGATAAAGTGAGGGATGAATACCACCCTCTCACTCGGCTCGGGGACGGGGATCACCTGATCCTCATCTGGTATCCGGTGCGCTATGTCGTTGGCCAGGTAGCCCGCACTCCGGAGACTCTTCACGTTCCTCTCCGTGACCATGGAGGCCTCCCACTTGCCCTTGGAACCGGACCCGACCATTGCTGGAGAAGGATACGGTGGTGAAGGAGATGGGAGTTGCGGGCATGGGGGCTGTGGGCATTGGAGCTTAGAGATTGGGAAGCAAGGGCATGAGGAGAGCATGAGCTAAAAGGGGAAGGATCTATGTCCTTTTATAGACGGTAAATACCAAACGTCCCCCACTCCAGCCGTAAAACTCGCCGGTTCCCAACGTAATCGTGCGTAAGGCGTGGTTGGGTTACCCATGTCATATTGATGAGTATCCCATAATAAGCGGGCACGATCTCTGCTTCCACAAGACGTGCCAATGGGGGCTATGCCTCGAAATGTGAAACCAGAGCCAATAAAACAGTTCGAAAAATTAAAGGGTCAGATATGATGTTTCGCTAGAAAAGTTGTCAGTGAAGACACAATGTTTGTTTTGACACAATGCCTTTGTGGCTAAGGATTGTACTAATCATGCAGAGTCGGACATAGTTCCTTTATGTAGGAAATAACACTTCATATGTTCGGAAGGAAGAACCCGCCTTGCAATGCCGAAGATAGTGCGCGTGCCGAACTCGTCATCATCGAAGACTGGTTTAGGGGCTACTAAGGGAGTCCTGGATTAAGGGGTCCTCGGGTGGCCGGATTACTCGTTATGGGCCCGACTGGTGGGCCGTGAAGATCATCGCTGAAGATTATCCCCCATATCCAGATAGGACTCCTATGTGTAGAATGGCAAGTTTAAAGTCCGGGTGTAATGTTTCCTTCCTCTACAAGATGATCGTGTACAACCCTAGGTCCCTCCGGTGCATATATAAACCAGAGGGTTTAGTCCGTAGAGACAAAATCACAACATCATAGGCTAGACTTCTAGGGTTTTGTCATTACGATCTCGAGGTAGATCAACTCTTGTAACCCCATATTCATCAAGATCAATCAAGCAGGAAGTACGGTATTACCTCGGTAAAGAGGGCATGAACCTGGGTAAAACATCGTGTCCCCAGTCCCATGTTACCATCGATCCTCAGACACACAGTTCGGGACCCCCTACCCGAGATCCGCCGGTTTTGACACTGACAACTACATCACGTCCCTTCGAGCTACTTCACATGGACTTATTTGGCCCTACTCACTACTCTACTCTTTCCACTACTGCTTGTTTATATGGCTTCGTGATAGTTGAGGATTATTCTAGATATACCTGGGTGCACATAATTCTCTATAAGACTAAAGTGTAGGATGTCTTCAGGCAGTTTGCCAATCGTGCCATGAACAACTATGGCATCAAGATCAAGCACATCAGAAGTGACAATGGAACTGAGTTCAAGAACACAGGGCTCGATACTTATGTTGACACATTGGGCATCACGCATGAGTTCTCTGCTCCATACACACCTCAACAGAATGGCGTCGTGGAGTGCAAGAACAGGACCCTCATTGAGATGGCACGTACTATGCTCGATGAGTACAAGACTCCAAGAAAGTTCTGGCTTGAAGCCATTGATATTGCATGTCATATCATCAACAGAGTTTATCTTCACAAGTTCTTCAATAAAACGTCATATGAACTTCTGACTGGTAAGAAGCCAAACGTTAGCTATTTCAAGGTCTTTGGTGCTAGGTGCTGGATCAAAGATCCACATCGCACTTTCAAATTTGCATCGAAAGCACATGAAGGTCTTATGCTTGGTTACGAAAAGGACCCGCACACCTACCGGGTCTTCAACCTCTTTGACTATAAAGTGGTTGAAACCGTAGATGTGCGGTTCGATTAAACTAACGGCTCACAAAGAGAGCACCTGTCAAATGTACTAGATGAAGCTTTACCTAGTGAATCTATCAAGCAAATGGGTACTGGAGAAATCATACCCACCGAGGAACAGACTGAAGAGGAAATCATCATTTCAGCATCTAATCAACATGAAGACAATGCTCAGCCTGAAGCCAATTCTGCACATGAAGATAACCAACAGCAAGAGCAAAGTCTTCACCCTGTTCTTCCTCGGGTGGCAAATGAAGTACAAGTGGAGAAGATTATTGATAGCATCAATGCAACTAGTCCACTCACTCGTTCAAGAGAAACTCACCTAGCAAACTTTTGTGGACATTCTGCATTCGTTTCAATATCTGAACCCAAGAAAGTTGATGAACCCTTTATGGAACTTGAATGGATTGAAGCTATGCAAGAAGATCTTCAACAGTTTGAGCTGAATAATGTCTGGGAGCTAGTCAAACGTCCTAATCCCCGCAAGCACAATATCATTGGCACCAAATGGATCAATCGCAACAGGCAAGATGATCATGGTCAAGTTGTCAAAAACAAGGATCGTCTTGTTGCTCAAGGTTACACACAAGTGGAAGGAATTGACTTCGATGAAACCTTTGCTCCTGTGGCTAGGCTTGAAGCCATTCGCATACTGCTAGCCTATGCTAACCACAACAACATACTTCTGTATCAAATGAATGTGAAAAGTGCCTTCCTCAACGGCAAAATTTAAGAAGTGTATGTTGTGCAACCTCCTGGTTTTGAAGATCCAAAGCATCCTGATATGGTGTACAATCTTAACAAGGCACTGTATGGCCTCAAACAAGCACCTCCCGCTTGGTATGACACACTCAAGGACTTCCTGAAAAGCAAAGGCTTTAGACCTGGTTCTCTAGATCCCACTCTCTTCACGAAGACATATGATGGTGAATTGTTTGTATGACAAATCTATGTGGATGACATCATCTTCGGATGCACTAACAATAGATACAGTGTTGAGTTTGGATACATGATGCAAGAGCAATATCAGATGTCCATGATGGGTGAGCTGAAGTTCTTCCTTGGTCTTCAAATTCGTCAGTAGAAAAATGGCATCTTCATATCTCAAGAGAAATACCTCAAAGGCTGCCTAAAGAAGTTTTGAATGCAAGATTGCAAAGGGTACACGACGCCAAAGCCAACCAAAGGTCAACTGGGCTTCAACGACAATGGTAAAGAGTTCGATCAAATGGTATACCGCTCCATGATTGGTTCTTTACTCTACTTATGTGCATCTAGGCCTGATATAATGCTTAGCATTTGCATGTGTGCCCGATTCCAAGCGGCACCAAAGGAATCGCATCACCTTGCAGTGAAGCGAATTCTTCGATATTCGGCTCACACCCCAACACTAGGATTATGGTATCCCAAGGGCTCTTATATTTGATCTAGTTGGATTCTCATATGATAATTATGCTGGTGACAAGGTTGATCGCAAGTCCACATCACGCACATGTCACTTTCTTGGACGATCTCTTGTCTGTTGGTCTTCAAAGAAGAAGAACTCTATGTCTCTCTACACTGCTGAAGCTGAATACATTGCTGTTGGATCTTGTTGCGCTCAGCTCCTCTGGATGAAGCAAGCAAACTCTCAAGGATTATGGCATCAACATGATAAAAATGCCTCTCTACTGTGACAATGAAAACGCCATCAAGATTAATCACAATCCAGTTTAGCACTCAAAGACAAAGCACATTCAAATTCGTTAGCACTTTTTGAGGGATCATGTGATCAAGAAATACATTGAGATCATTCACGTCCATGTTGAAGAGCAACTAGCAGATATCTTCACGAAGCCATTGGATGATAAAAGGTTTTGCAAGCTACGGTGTGAGCTAAATATCCTAGAACCCTCAAATGTCCTATGAATGGACACACATCCTAACGCTTATGCATATTGATGACTTTGATGTGCAACACACGAAGTAACGTATGTCTTCAACTCATGAAGACATACACTCTAAGTGTGAATACATTATTGTGGAATTCGACTTCGGAGCGCCACGATAATTGTGCGTCTATACGGTGGGTAACGCTACCACCAAACTTTCTTGAAGATATTCATTTGGCGTCATGACTGCATTATCTTCACATTTGGTTTGTCTTCAACATTGATTTGACTTCAGAGTTTATCTTCGCAATGTTGATTTTGTCTTTTGTGATCTCTCTCTCTCTC
>LR738712.1:37100400-37117812 GCA_902687465.1 Secale cereale
GTGTGTGTGTGTGTGTGTGTGTGTGTGTGTGTGTGTGTGTGTGTGTGTGTGTGTGTGTGTGTGTGTGTGTGTGTGTGTGTGTGTTCTATCCTCTACAGCATTCACTTATAGCTATCTCTTCAAACTTTTTTCCTGAGCTAAGTGAATGTGATCGGACCCTAACCCCTTATGTGCTTCCTTCTCAAATTCTTTCTATCTCTTCATATGCATTATATTGACATGTTTCGAATGTTTTCACTGTATCCTTGTCAGTTGAATATATAGAGGCACACATTTAAAATTCTTTTAAAATGCCTTATCTCTTTTGCCTAAAAACTGGAGAAGCTGAATGACCATCCGACAAACCAGGCGCGCGTGGGATCGTGGCTCAACTCTCCATAAGTTACATGCATGCCACGTGTCCTTCAGATGTGAACTGCCAGGGGCACCTGTGTAATTGCGATGCGCCTCCCCTTCTCCTTATAAATATTCCACCCGTGCGGTCATTATTCCTCTCCCACCTCGCCATCTCGCTCAAACCCTAGCGCCACCGCTAGCTCTAGTCGACACCGAAGTTGAAGTGCTTAGCTGCCACGACTTCCTCGACACCGTCTTCTCGCCAGCCGCGGACCTCGTCTTCTACGCCACCGACGTAGGTGTCTTCCGCCACCAAGTTAGGGCATGGAAGATTGAACTGCTTGGCATCCCCCTCGTCTCGTCTAGCAGTCCCTCGTGCGGTAAATAAATCTCATTTTTTACCGTCGTTTTGATCCGTTGAAACCATGTATCTCCACCAAAAGTGGTTTATGATCTCCTAAAAGTTGATTCTTTTTTATTCTTCATCTCATATCATGCAAGTATGTTCACTTATGCATCATAACTAGTTAGATTCCTCACTTGTACCTATTCTTGGATTCGTACAAATCTGGAACCAACTCACTCCAAATAAGTGAATGTTTTCGCACTATGAGGTCAATGTCTTCAAACTGTTTTATCTTCAAAATCTTCTGAGAATGCATATGACCTCTTCCCCTTCCATCGCATATCTAATGCTATCACAGGTACATGTCCGTGGGAGAATCCCTTGGTTCGCATAGTCTGCATTCATTTGCAGAATTCTTACAGCGTCATATTGTATCTCCTGAAGTTAGTTCTTGTCTGACCAGTCGTCGGAAGACAAACTCCTTTGTGAAGCCCTTCTGCCTTAACTCAATGGCCTATGAAAAACCTTCAAAGAAGGGTGGCAGAAAGAGACACACTGATACTGCCAAGGATATTCCTCCTGATCTGTTCACGTTGTACAAGTCTGACCCTGAAGAAACCTATGGTGAACGTAAGTCCCGAATCCAATGGATTCAAAGATATTGGGCGGAGCAATGGTTCTTATATCGCGTCATCACTCCAGAGTATGCAACCAAGAATGTTATACGCCCTCCATGGGATGATGTCGTCTACAAGAAGCTTCAGCCCAAGAACAAGGCGGAAGCCATTGCCAAAGACTTATACCCTTGCATAGTTAGAGGACCTATGCTAGAGAATGCCGACCCATCTAGTCTTCGATGGTGTCGTGATGATGATGTTTTTGAAGAGAACTATAAGTTTTCCAAGAACTCTGCAACGCAAAACAAGAAGGAGTTTGGTCTTAACTTCAATCCTGGCCCAGCTCAGCCTCGTTCTGATGACACTCGTGAAGCCAATCAGAATCGAATTGGCCCCTTCAATGGCCTTGATGGGCTACTCTCCCACATAACTGCTCAACCGGCTACTGTGGAATATGTTGTTGCTGATGAGGAACCGGAAGATGTTCCTGAGCCTATGAAGTCAAAGAAGAAGTCAAAGGCTACAAAACCTTCAGCTGCCCCAAAAGCTTCAAGTGTGAAGCCATTAAAAATTGTACCTCCTGAATCAAGTGTGCAGTCTGAGGACCACTCTCGCATCTCTAAGAAGTCCAAACAGCTTATGAAGCCATCAGGTCAAGGTCTCACTCCTAGAAGCATTCTGTGCAATGATGAAGACATTATTGATCTATCCAGTGACGAAGACCTTGCTGATGACACCCTTGAGATGTTGATCAAGAGCAAGCAGCAAGCCGAAATCTTCAGTGATCTGCCTTTGTTCGATGCTGATATAATCAATAACTTCATTGATGAGTGGTTTGAGGATACCTCTCTCTCCCTCGACAATCTCCAGCTCCCTATTGATATTAGTGTGACCTTTTTAGGGATATATTGCCGAAGAACTAACAATTTCACAAAAGTTCATTGAGCAGAAGAACAAGATTGGCCATGAAAAGGTTCTCTCAGCGCTCAAGAGGTACAACATATGGCCAATCTCAGCACTCAAGAGGTTCAAAACTTCAAAACCATGATGGCAGATCTCAAAGCTGAATTTGTCAAGCGCCGTGATGTTGCAAAGGGTTCACGAGAGCGTCTCAAGCACTATGCTGAGAAATGTGTTCAGGATCATAATGAAGTCGTGAAGCGTAAAGCACTTGGCCGTCCAGGCATTGACCCCGAGATGGCTGCCAAGAAGCCTAAGAAGAAGAAGCCCACTACTATTGACACTGAAGTTCCTCGGTGGTAAATACCAAGCATTCTCTTCCCTACCAGTATGACTGGCTCGAAGTCAAAGGTCCCTTCAGCGGCTTCTGATCAAAAGAAAACTCGACAGGATGAAGCTGAAGCCAAGAAGAGAAAGCATCTTGATGCTTCTGATGTTGCTCCCTCCAATAAGAAGATAAAGACATGGGCTTCAAAGTCTTCTCATAAGCATTGCGATATCTCCCAAGAACCTCTAGTCGTCGAACCAATTTCTATTGATTTGCTTGCCTCCTCCAACCGTGAGCGTCATCTCGTTGTGCATGAGCCTTCTCCCATAGAGGCTCATGAGTCTGAAGAAATTCCACCTGCTGACTCTGCCGCAGCTTAAGACATTGGTCGTGATGACAATGTTGTTGATGATGAAGTCCTTCCTCAACTCGATCCCCAATATGTATCATCGCCTTCTCACACGAGCAGTAAACTCATTAGCATTGGCGGTCCCACGACGCCAATTTCCCAAGATGAATTTTGGGAAGAGCAACACCCAAACATCCCCTTGCATGAAGTGATTCCCCACACACCACTGTCTCATGTCACCACTCTGGTGCTTGAGACTCCCCAAGATACACCTGAACATGATATGGAGCTTACCACTACTTCACCAATGGCGTCGCCCAAATTTAGAAGGCTTCGCAAAGGCCCCAGGCCTTGATGACCCACAAGTGTAGGGGATCTATCGTAGTCCTTTTGATAAGTAAGAGTGTCGAAGACAACAAGGAGTAGAAGGAAATGATAGGCAGTTTTCAGTAAGGTATTCTCTGCAAGCACTGAAATTATCGGTAACAGATAGTTTTCTGATAAGGTAGTTGGTAACAAGTAACTAATAGTAAAAGTAAATAAGGTGCAACAAGATGGCCCAATCCTTTTCGTAGCAAAGGACAAGCATGGACAAACTCTTATATGAAGGAAAGCGCTCCCGAGGACACATGGGAATTATCGTCAAGCTAGTTTTCATCACGTTCATATGATTCACGTTCGTTACTTTGATAATTTAGTATGTGGGTGGACCGGTGCTTAGGTGCTTCCCTTACTTGGACAAGCATCCCACTTATGATTAACCTCTGTTGCAAGAATCTGCAACTACAAATGAAGTATTAAGGTAAACCTAACCATAGCATGAAACATATGGATCCAAATCAGCCCCTTACGAAGCAATGCATAAACAAGGGTTTAAGCTTCTGTCACTCTAGCAACCCATCATCTACTTATTACTTCCCAATGCCTTCCTCTAGGACCAAGCAATGGTGAAGTGTCATGTAGTCAACGTTCACATGACACCACTAGAGGAAAGACAACATACATCTCATCAAAATATCGAACGAATACCAAATTCACATGACTACTTATAGCAAGACTTCTCCCATGTCCTCAGGAACAAACGTAACTACTCACAAAGCATATTCATGTTCAAAATCAAAGGGATATTAATATGCATAATGGATCTGAACATATGATCTTCCACCAAGTAAACCAACTAGCATCAACTACAAGGAGTAATCAACACTACTAGCAACCTTATAGGTACCAATCTGAGGTTTTGATACAAAGATTGGATACAAGAGATGAACTAGGGTTTGAGAGGAGATGGTGCTGGTGAATATGTTGATGAAGATAACCCTCCCCAAGATGGGAGAGTTGTTGGTGATGACGGCGGTGACGATTTCCCCCTCCCGGAGGGAAGTTTCCCCGGCAGAACAGCTCCACCGGAGCCCTAGATTGGTTCCGCTAAGGTTCCGCCTGGAGACGGCGGCGCTTAGTCCCGAAAGCCTCCTTATGATTTTTTTCTAGGTCAAAACACCTCATATAGAAGAAGATGGGCATCGGGGGGGGTCACCAGGTGGCCCACGAGGCAGGGGCGCACCCAGGGGGCACGCCCCCACCCTCGTGGACAGTGGGTGGCCCCCCTCTTATACCTCTTTCGCCAGATATTTTTTATATTTTCTGAAATGGAGTTTCGTGGAGTTTCAGGGCTTTTTGAGTTGTCCAGAATAGGTCTGCAATGTTTGCTCCTTTTCCAACCCAGAATTACAGCTACCGGCCTTCTCCCTCTTCATGTAAACCTTGTAAAATAAGAGAGAAAAGGCATAAGTATTGTGACATAATGTGTAATAACAGCCCATAGTGCAATAAATATCAACATAAAAGCATGATGCAAAATGGACATATCAACTCCCCCAAGCTTAGACCTCGCTTGTCCTCAAGCGAAAGCCGATATCGAAAAATATGTCCACATGTTTAGAGATAGAGGTGTCGATAAAATAAAATACGGACATGAAGGCATCATGATCAACCTTATAACAGCAACATATTTATATTGTCATATGACTCTTATGCTAACGTAACAATCTATTCACAATGTCAAGTATGAATGAGAAACTTCATTAAGAACTAACAAACTATGATCTCGGTCAATGAAGCAATTGCAATTTATCGTAACATCGGAAAGAGTCAAAATAAGAGCTTTTCAGCAAGTCCACATACTCAACTATCATTTAGTCTTTCACAATTGCTCACACTCACGCAATACTTATGGGTATGGAGTTTTTAATCGGACACAGAAAAAGATAGGGGCTTATAGTGTTGCCTCCCAACCTTTTACCTCAAGGGTAATGTCAACAATAATAGATCATGATAGCTTACATCCAATTGGGTATATATGTCAGGATCTTTCCAACACAATGTGCTTGCCAAAGGATAAAATGTAACAAGGAAAGGTGAAGATCACCATGACTCTTATAGGGTAAGAATAATAGATAGGCCCTTCGCGGAGGGAAGCAGAGGTTGTCATATCTTTTATGGTTGGACGTACAAAATCTTAGCGCAAAAGAATGTCACTTTATATTGCCACTTGTGATATGGACATTTATTATGCAGTCTGTCGCTTTTATTGCTTCCATATAACAAGATCGTACAAAATTTATTTTCTCCACACTAATAGATCATACATATTAAGAGAGTTGCAACAATGACAACTTACTTGAAGGATCTTACTCAATCCATAGGTAGGTATGGTGGACTCTCATGGTAAAACTTGTTTCAAGGATGTATGGAAGCACAAGTAGTATCTCTACTTGGTGCAAGGAGTTTTGGCTAGCATGAGGGGGAAAGGCAAGCTCAACATGTTGGAGGATCCATGACAATATACTTTATTTCACATATAAGAAGACATAACCCATTACGTTGTCTTCCTTGTCCAACATCAACTCTTTAGCATGTCATATTTTGATGAGTGCTCACAATCATAAAATATGTCCAAGATAGTATATTTGTATGTGAAAACCTCTCTTTCCTTATTACCTCCTATTAATTGCAACGATGACTAAAACTATGTTTGTCAAATCTCAACAACTTTTATTCATCATACTCTTTATATGTGAAGTCATTACCGTCCATAAGATCAATATGATCTCTTGATACTTTTTATATTTTCTTTTCTTCTCTCATGATCATAGCGAGATAATCAAGCCCTTGACTCAAAACTAATCTTTATTATATATATAGCTCACGGACTCGATTACAGAGATAGGGATCGTAAAGCGAAGCTCACAACTAGATCATACTAAACTTTATTCTACTAGATAAAGATATTACCAAAAAGGTCGAACTAAGAAAAATGGTAAAGATAGGAGTGTGACGGTGATACAATACCGGGGCACCTCCCCCAAGCTTGGCAGTTGCCAAGGGGAGTGCACATACCCATGTGATTATGTCTCTTTCTTGGGAGGTGGTGATGAAGGAGTTGTTGATGACATAGGCTTGTCGTCCATCTTCCAAGGCATGGGCTCATCATCGTAGAAGGATGATCGAGTCTCCAGGATCCTCAAATCTGCAGCCAAACTCATCTTCTTGAATCTATATTCATACTCACTGCTTTGGTTTAGCAGGTCATAGATCTAGGCTTGGAGGTGCTCAATTTTCTCGTGAATCTTGAAGATGGCCTCCCTAATGGTCCTGGCGTCCAGCATGTGGTTGTTGGTGATCTCTGTGATCATCATGTGGTTGGCGTTGAGTCCTCGTTCCACCATACCTTAGCACTTGAAAACTTGCTGCTCCATGGCTTCGGGTCTTGTCTCCACGCTTCCGGTCCTTCTTGGTCCCTCAACATCGTGGATGTGCAGCACACCCTCACGCACCTTGATAGCTTGAGAGTGTTGCAGCACCTCCGCAAGGTAGGGGTTGATGACCTTCTCGAAGAACTTGTCCTTGCGGGTGCTTGAAGACGTCATGGTGATCTAGATCTGTCAGATACACGGCTCGAAACAAAAGCAGAGGATATTCACGTGGTGCGGTGGTCAAAACCTTCGGGAGAATATATAGATATTTTTTACCGACTGAAAGAAGTAATGTGCAAGAAAATAGAGTCCGGGACGTGGACGCCTCCACCCTCGTGGACGCCTCGTGTCCTTTCCGGACTGCCTCTTATTTTTCTATTTTTCTAAATATTCCAAAACGGAGAAAAAATGCCATTAGAACTGTTTTGGAGTCGGTTTACTTACCGTACCACATACCTCTTCCTTTTCGGAGTGTGAATCATTCTTGAAAGTATCCCTTATGTATTCCTCCGGGGTTATGGTTTCAATAACATTGGTTTCAACATTTATAGGATTACCTGAGATATAATGTTTGATTCTTTGACCGTTCACCACCTTCGGATTTGTGCCTTCGAAGTTGTTGATTTTTATGGCACCGGAACGATAGACCTCCTCGATAACGTAAGGACCTTCCCATTTAGAGATAAGTTTTCCTGCAAAAAATCTTAAACGAGAGTTGTATAGCAAGACATAATCACCTACGTTAAACTCGCGCTTTTGTATCCTTTTGTCATGCCATCTTTTAACCTTTTCTTTAAACAGGTTGGCATTCTCGTAAGCCTGGGTTCTCCATTCGTCAATGAGCTGATGTCAAATAACCTCTTCTCACCGGCAAGCTTGAAATCATAATTGAGCTCTTTACTAGCCCAATATGTCTTATGTTCTAGTTCAAGAGGTAAGTGGCATGCTTTTCCATAGACCATTTTATAAGGAGACATACCCATAGGATTTTTGTATGCAGTTCTATAGGCCCATAATGCATCATCAAGTTTCTTGGACCAATTCTTTCTAGACCTATTAACAGTCTTTTGCAAAATTAATTTCAGCTCTCTGTTACTTTGTTCTACTTGACCACTAGACTGTGGGTGGTATGGGGATGCAATTCTATGATTCACATCGTACTTAGCAAGCATCTTACGGAAAGCACCATGAATAAAATGTGAACCACCATCAGTCATTAAGTATCTAGGGACTCCAAACCTTGGAAAAATAACTTCTTTAAGCATCTTAATAGAGGTGTTGTGATCAACACTACTAGTTGGAATAGCTTCTACCCACTAAGTAACATAATCAACAGCAACTAAAATATGTGTATACCCATTAGAGGAAGGAAACGGTCCCATATAATCAAAGCCCCAGACATCAAATGGTTCAATGACAAGCGAATAATTCATAGGCATTTCTTGACGTCTACTGATGTTACCAATTCTTTGGCATTCATCACAAGATAAGACAAACTTACGGGCATCCTTCAAGAGAGTAGGCCAATAAAAACCAGATTGCAATACCTTATGTGCAGTTCTATCTCCAGCATGGTGTCCCCCATAAGCTTTGGAGTGACACTTGTGTACGATCTGTTCCTATTCATGCTCAGGTACACAACGTCTAATAATACCATCTACTCCTTCTTTATAAAGGTGTGGGTCATCACAGAAGTAATGTATCAAATCATAGAAGAACTTTTTCTTTTGCTGGTATGTGAAACTAGGTGGTATAAATTTAGCAACAATATAATTAGCATAATCAGCATACCTTGGAGCAGTACGAGAGGCATTTATGACAACTAATTGTTCATCAGGAAAGCTATCATCAATAGGTAGTGGGTCATCAAGAATATTCTTTAACCTAGACAAGTTGTCTGCAACGGGGTTCTCAGCTCCCTTTCTATCAGTAATATGCAAATCAAATTCTTGTAGCAGGAGAACCCATCTAATAAGTCTAGGTTTAGCATCTTTCTTTTCCATAAGGTATTTGATAGTAGCATGATCAGTGTGAATAGTTACTTTAGAATCAACAATATAAGATCTAAACTTATCACAAGCAAATATGACTACTAAAAATTCCTTCTCAATAGTAGCATAATTTCTCTGGGCACTGTCTAGAGTTTTACTAGCATATTGGATAACATTCAACTTCTTATCAACTCTTTGTCCTAAAACAGCACCTATAGCATAATCACTAGCATCGCACATAATTTCAAAGGGTAAATTCCAGTCAGGAGGCTGGACAATAGGTGCAGAGATCAATGATTTCTTAAGTATTTCAAATGCTTCTACACAATCATCATCAAAGACAAAAGGAACATATTTTTGTAAGAGATTAGTCAAAGGCCTATAGATTTTGGAGAAGTCCTTAATGAACCTCTTATAAAACCCGGCATGACCAAGGAAACTTCTTATACCTTTGATGTCCTTGGGACATGGCATCTTTTCAATACCATCAACTTTAGCTTTATCAACTTCAATACCCCTTTCGGAAATTTTATGCCCCAAGACAATACCTTCACTAACCATAAAGTGGCACTTTTCCCAATTCCAGACAAGATTAGTTTCTTCACATCTCTGCAAAACTCGATCAAGGTTGCTCAAGCAATCATCAAAAGAAGTTCCATAAACGGAAAAATCATCCATGAAAACCTCAACAATCTTTTCAAAAAAAATAGAGAATATAGCCATCATGCATCTTTGAAAGGTAGCAGGTGCATTACATAAACCAAAAGGCATACATCTATAAGCAAAGGTACCGAAGGGACAAGTAAAAGTGGTATTTTCTTGATGCTCTTTTGACACAGGTATTTGAGAGAAACCAGAATATCCATCTAGAAATCAAAATGAGTATGTTTGGATAACCTTTCTAGCATTTGATCAATAAAAGGTAAAGGGTAATGATCTTTCTTAGTAGCTTTATTTAATTTGCGGAAATCAATTACCATCCTATAACCTGTAAGAATTCTTTGCGGGATCAATTCATCTTTATCATTAGGAACAACAGTGATATCTCCCTTCTTAGGGACACAATGGACATGACTTACCCACTGACTATCAGCAACTGGATAAATTATACGTGCCTCTAGAAGCTTCAATATTTCCTTTCTTACCACTTCATTCATCCTAGGATTTAACCGTCATTGATGATCAATAACCGGTTTAGCATCCTTTTCCAATTTTATCTTGTGTTGGCATAGAGTGGGACTGGTGCCCTTAAGATAATCAAGAGTATATCCAATAGCAGCATGGTGCTTCCTCAGAGTTTTCAATAATTTATCTTCTTCCTGCTCTGAAAGGTTAGCACTAATAATAATAGGATATATCTTCTTTTCATCAAGATAAACATACTTAAGAGTATCAGGTAATGGTTTGAGTTCAAACATGGAATCACCCTTGGGTGGAGGAGGATCACCTAGAATTTCAATAGGCAAGTTGTGTTTCGATAAGGGCCCCTGTTTAAAGAATATTTCATCTATTTCCCTTCTCTCATTCATATATAGGGATGAAAACGGAGTGGAAACAGACAGAACTGAGTGCTGCCATATTTGTTTTCATATATTTTTGCAGAAGCGGAAACGAATACAGAAACCCCGGAAATGAGTACAGAAACAGATACTACCGGAAACGGACACGGAGCGAATACAAAGCGAACACGAAAACAGAAGTGGGTGTTGACTGGAAGTTAAAAAACCCTTGAATCATAGATAAATACACACAAAACACAAACAAATTTAATAAATTGTTAACATGGATACAAAATATTTTCATTATGTTAGAAACTTAGCATAGTATTGTACTACTACTGGACAATTGCGTATAGGGTCAAGCTGAGTACATATGTGGTAGTAGAAGTTGGGCTCAAATGATCCATTCTACTCATTGTATAATTGTGTGTTGTTTGGTGGTTGGACTACAAAGCAACTATAGGACTATAGTAAAACAATACTCCCTCTGTTCCATAATGTAGTGCCTATAGATTTTTACACAAGTCAAACATTACAAACTTTGACCATATTTGTAGAGAAAAGTATGTACATCTAGAATACCAAATTGCACATCATTGGATACATCATGAGTTATATTTTCAGAATGTTCATGTTTGGTATTGTAGATGTAGACTGTTTTCTCTATACACTTGGTCAAAGTTGGCAAATTTTGACTTCCTCAAAAATCTATAGGCACTACATTGTGGAATGGAGGGAGTAGGAAATTCCATATGTTCACGAAAACGGAAAGTTCCGCTCCACGTCTGTTCCACCGGAAAACAACATTTCGTTTTTGTTTCCATTTCCGCATAAAAAATTCCATTTCCACTTTCGTTTTGCAAATTTCCATTTCCGTTTTCATATTTCATCTCCGTTTCCATTTTTCCTCCGGAAAAACGAAAAGTTTCCATTCCATTTTCATCGCTATTCATATACGTATCATTTTCATGGTGTAGCAGATATTGTTCTAAGGGATCGTTAGGAGGTACAACAATAGAAGCAAGACCAATAATTTCATCCTTACTAGGCAATTCTTTATCATGGGGTTGTCTACGAAATTTAGCAAAGTTCAAATCATGAGACATATCCCCTAATCCAATAGTAACAATATCCTTTTCGCTGTCTATCTTAGCATTAACAATGTTCAAGAAGGGTCTACCAAATATAATGGGGCAAAATCATCTTGTGGGGAACCAAGAACAAGAAAATCAGCAGGGTATTTAACTTTCCCACACAAGACTTCAACATCTCTAACAATCCCCATTGATGAAATAGTGTCTCTATTAGCAAGCTTAATAGTAACATCAATACATTATAGCTCAGCAGGTGCAATATCGTGCATAATTTCTTCATATAAGGAGATGGGTATTACACTCTCACTAGCACCTACATCGCATAAACCATGGTAGCAATGATCTCCTATTTTAACAGAAATAACAGGCATGCCTACAACAGGTCTATGTTTATTCCTAGTATCAGGTTTGGCGATTCTAACAGCTTCCTCATGGAGGTAAATAACATGCCCATCTATATTATCGACCAAGAGATCCTTAACCATAGCAACACTAGGTTCAACCTTAATTTGCTCAGAGGGTGTAGGTGTTCTAGTATTACTCTTATGAACCACAGTTGAAGCTTTAGCATGATCCTTTATCCTAACAGGGAAAGGTGGTTTCTCAATATAGGCGGTAGGAACAATAGGATCAACATTATAAGTGATAGTCTTTTGTTCAACTTTAACAAGTTCAACTACTTTTACTTCAATGGTAGGATGAACTTTAAACCACTTTTCCTTAGGGAGATCAACATGAGTAGCAAATGATTCACAGAAAGAAGCTACTATCTCAGAGTCAAGTCCATATTTAGTGCTAAATTCACGGAAAACATCGGTATCCATAAAATATTTAACACAATCAAACTTAGGTGTTATACCTAACTCCTTACCTTCGTCGAGATCCCAATCTTCAGAGTTGCGTTTAATTATTTCCAGTAAATCCCATTTGAATTCAATAGTCTTCATCATAAAAGAACCGGTACATGAGGTATCGAGCATGGAGCGATTATTGAGAGAAAGCCGAGCATAAAAATTTTGAATGATCATTTCTCTTAAGAGCTCATGATTGGGGCATGAATATAACATTGAATTAAGCCTCCCCTAAGCTAGAGCGATACTTTCTCCTTCGCGGGGCCAAAAATTATATATATAATTACGATCACCATGAACCTAATGCATAGGGTAGAACTTCTGATGAAATTCCAACTTCAATCGATTGTAGTTCCATATTCCAATATCATCGCATAGCCTAAACCATGTCAATGCCTCTCCCTTCAAAGATAAAGGAAGACCTTCTTCTTGATCACATCCTCGGGCATACCTGCAAGCTTAAATAATCCACAAACTTCATACACATAGATTAGGTGCAAATCGGGATGCAGTGTTCCATCTCCTGTAAAGGGATTAGCTAGAAGTTTCTCTATCATACCCGAAGGAATTTCAAAGAAAACATTTTCAGTAGGTTCAGTAGGTTGAGGAGCAACTGTTTGCTCTACTGGTCGGGGTGTACATACCCCGAACAAGCCCCTCAAAGGATTAAGTTCCATAGTAACAAGTGACAGTAAATTTCAACACACTATATACATTTTTCCTTACCAAATTCCACTAACCAAAGGCGCTTCACTCTCCGGCAACGGTGCCAGAAAAGAGACTTGATGACCCACAAGTGTAGGGGATCTATCGTATTCCTTCCTATAAGTAAGAGTGTCGAACCAAACGAGGAGCAGAAGGAAATGATAGGCAGTTTTCAGTAAGGTATTCTCTGCAAGCATTGAAATTATCGGTAATAGATAGTTTTGTGATAAGGTAGTTGGTAACAAGTAACTAGTAGTAAAAGTAAATAAGGTGCAGCAAGATGGCCCAATCCTTTTTGTAGCAAAGGACAAGCCTGGACAAACTCTTATATGAAGGAAAGCGATCCCGAGGACACATGGGAATTATCGTCAAGCTAGTTTTCATCACGTTCATATGATTCGCGTTCGTTACTTTGAGAATTTGGTATGTGGGTGGACCATTGCTTGGGTACTGCCCTTACTTGGACAAGAATCCCACTTATGATTAACCTCTATTTCAAGCATCCGCAACTACAAAAGAAGTATTAAGGTAAACCTAACCATAGCATGAAACATATGGATCCAAATCAGCCTCGTACGAAGCAACGCATAAACTAGGGTTTAAGCTTCTGTCACTCTAGCAACCCATCATCTACTTATTACTTCACAATGCCTTCCTATAGGCCCAAACAATGGTGAAGTGTCATGTTGTCGATGTTCACATGACACCACTAGAGGAAATACAACATACATCTCATCAAAATATCGAACGAATACCAAATTCACATGACTACTTATAGCAAGACTTCTCCCATATCCTCAAGAACAAACGTAACTACTCACAAAGCATATTCATGTTCAAAATCAGAGGGATATTAATATGCATAATGGATCTGAACATATGATCTTCCACCAAGTAAACCAACTAGCATCAACTACAAGGAGTAATCAACACTACTAGCAACCTTATAGGTACCAATCTGAGGTTTTGATACAAAGATTGGATACAAGAGATGAACTAGGGTTTGAGAGGAGATGGTGCTGGTGAAGATGTTGATGAAGATAACGCTCCCCAAGATGGGAGAGTTGTTGGTGATGACGGCGGTGATGATTTCCCCTCCCGGAGGGAAGTTTCCTCGGCGGAACAGCTCCGCTAGAGCCCTAGATTGGTTTCGCCAAGGTTCCGCCTCGAGACGGCGGCGCTTCGTCCCGAAAGCCTCCTTATGGTTTTTTTCCAGGTCAAAACACCTCATACAAGAGAAGATGGGTATCGAGGGGTCACCAGGTGGCCCACGAGGCAGGGGCACGCCCAGGGGGGCGCGCCCCCCACCCTCGTGGACAGTTGGTGCCCCCCCCCCTCGTACCTCTTTCGCCAGATATTTTTTATATTTTCTGAACCGGGGTTTCGTGGAGTTTCAAGGCTTTTTGATTTGTGCAGAATAGGTCTCCAATGTTTGCTCCTTTTCCAGCCCAGAATTCCGGCTGCCGGCATTCTCCCTCTTCATGTAAACCTTGTAAAATAAGAGAGAAAAGGCATAAGTAGTGTGACATAATGTGTAATAACAGCCCATAGTGCAATAAATGTCAACATAAAAGCATGATGAAAAATGGACGTATCAGGCCTCAGGTCTCCATGTCAAGCATTCCTGAAGAAGATGTGTAACACACAAGCTCAATAGCACGTCAAGTGTTCCCTGAAGCCATCCCTTCAGTGTCTGCTCCAGAATATGAAGCCAAACTGGCTGAAGACATTCCGGCTGCATCAGCCAATGAAGAAAAATGAGAAGAATGTGGAGCTACTCCCCCTACTGTTGAAACTGTTGTGCAAGAAGAAGAGCCAGTTGTGCCAGAGCCCCTTGTTCAAGAAGCCATTGATGGTGAAGCAAATGTGGCTACCACTCACACTACCAATGAAGCCAATGACGACCTCATGGTTGAAGACACTGTGGAGCCCGAAGTCAATGTTGCCACGGATGTAATTGCTACTCCCCCTGTGCCTCACACCATGGCCCAAGCCTTCAATCATGATGGAGAGCTCGTCACTGTTAGGTGGCCAGCATTGACGCCTCCCACTACTCCTGGTCCTCAATATGAATATAATGTGGAGCAAAGGCCTCAGACGCAGAAGCCAAAGCCCAGGCTGCCAAGGCTTCCAAGTGCTATAACAGCACAAGGTTCTTTTAGTGTGTGAAGCTTCAGAGTGCTGTAACAACGCAGAAGCCAAAGCCCAGGCTGCCAAGGCTTCCAAGTGCTGTAACAACACAAGATTCTTTGACTCTGACAAGAACCCATACAAGAAGCCAAAGATCACCTCGGATAGGTTCTGGAGCTTCCAACAACACAGCTACTATTCCTGCATTCTGTACAACCAAGCCAGGATTTTTTTCACACCAACGTCTTGATTGTGATGCCATTGTTGGGCTGCCATGCCTTAAATAGGCCCTTGACTACTTCAGGGATGTTAGGTTGCTTCCTTTTGTCACAACCAATGAGCATTGGAATGAAGAGCTTCTTCTGCAATTCTATGCTACTCTTCACATCAGAGGCTACACCAGGGATCCAAAGACATGTGTCCTTGAGTGGATGACAGGAGATGTTCATCATGAAGCCAAAGCTCAGACTCTTCTCGAGCTCACTTCCATGCCCACTCCTGGTGATTTATTTGAACTAGGTTGTCAGCTTCATCAGAATGAAATGCAGAGTATCTTCAATAAGCCTGAGCCAAACATGAGTCAAATGTTCAGTATGATGAAGCCATTGCTCTTGGATGTTGAATATCCTAAGGAATTTCTTGTCAAAAACCTCGAGTATCTACCGCGCACTATCTATCACATTCTGAGGCGTACTCTGTGGCCTATCAAGGGCAACTCTTCTGAAGCCAAACTCGAAGGCACTAAGAAGACATTGGTCTTTTACGTACTCAATGGCATCAGATTCAACTCTCATGACTTCTTCATTCGTCAGCTGGCTACCTAAAGCATTGATTTGTTTAGCCTCAAGTTTATGCTCCATGGGTAATGCGGCTCATTAAGCTTCACTCCACAATCAACTATCAAGCTTCAACGCACAATCATGTTGTATTCTTGCCTGAGGTTTATATGTCCTATGAAGCCATCTACCCTGAGCTTGCTAAGAAGCCACTTCAACTGCTCAATGATGATCATCAAAGCTTCACTCAACAAGTTGAAGGTATTCATGTGCCCAATTCTGCTGCTCCTGCTTATCCTCTGACTGGCAATTTGCGTCTACCGCATCATGCCAACACCGATGCCACAGCTAGCACCATTGCTCCAAGGCCTCAGAAGCGTCCCCATGTCCTCAACGACCAAGATCTTCTTGTATCACTTCACCAGAAGCAGGATATGCATCATCATTGGTTGAAGCGCCAGATGAAGAGTCTTCTATCTGATGTAAATCGCATTCGTAACCTGGCAACCAGGAACTCTTTTGTTGCCCATGAAGCCTGTCGGCGCTCCTGGAGAAGCCTCACACTGCTTTTCTCCGAAGCTGGTCTTCAAGCAGATGGCTTCACTGAGCGCTTCAAGTTTGACTCTAGGCCTCCACAATCAGAGAGTTTGTGTCCCACTCCCTCTATTGAAGATTCTAAGTATTCATCTTCGGCTGCAACTGTTGTTGCATGAGTCATAGATGAAGAAGACGGCATCACTTCTCCAGCAATGGCTTCACTGCATCATGATTCTGCGTCAGGCCCGTCTGCACCGCCCAACTCCAACGTCGACTCGGCTGCCCCAACATCTTCACCACCTGGGAACGAATAGACACTCTATGTCTTCAAACCTTTTTGGTCCTTACTGACAAAAGGGGGAGAAGCATATGAGTTGATAGTCTTCAAGCGGGTCCATATATGGGTCGGGTGCTTATTTTTGCTAAGTTCTTACAACTCTCGTTTTAAAACTATTTGGCTCTTGAGTTGTAACACTTAAACTTGATGGTCGTCTGCTACATTTGTTGGCGTTTCTACTGTGTGGTTAAATATCTATCTTTTGCGCATGAAATCATTCAGCAGACGCCCATTTTCCATTGTGCATATCATTATCTTCACTATGTCTATGCATGCATGATGAATTGTCTTCATAAGGTTAAGGAAGATCTCCTTAAAGCAAAACCTACCATGTGCATTTGCATTCAAAGGCAAACTACTTATATGCACATCTTCGGAGGGAGCCTTCTCAATCTCATGAAGCCAATGACACTACTAGGAAAAGGGCTATAGATGGAATTGACACTAATGGCGCACTAGACATGCGGTGCGCCATTAGTATATACTAATGGCGCACCATGTGTTGGTGCGCCATTAGTATCCAAATACTAATGGCGCACCGTTGACGTGATGCGCCATTAGTAACATTTTTTTTTCATATATTTCTCAAAACTACTAATGGCGCACCAGTGGATAGTGCGCCATTAGTAGTTAGTAATTTTTTTAAAAAAAATTTTTTATTTTTTTTTTATATTTTTTTTCAAAAAATACTAATGGCGCACCGTGGGAGTGGTGCGCCATTAGTAGTTAACTACTAATGGCGCACCACTCCCACGGTGCGCCATTAGTATTATTTTTTCATATTTTTTTTTAATTTTTTTTATTTTTTTTTTTCAAAAAATACTAATGGCGCACCACTCCCACGGTGTGCCATTAGTAATT
>LR738712.1:37117959-37189493 GCA_902687465.1 Secale cereale
AAAATAAAAGAAAATGATGTAAATGTCAAAAAAATAAAAGAAAATAAGTTTCCCATGTGATATGTGGTCTACTTGTTGGGAAAATTTACAAATATGAATTTTGACTTTATTTGCAAAATATCTCTAGCATTTAGTAAAACGGGTATAACTTTTGCATACGAACTCGGATTAAAAAGTTTTTTATATGAAAAATCATCTACTCGAAAAGTTACATCCGAATTTAATCGGGGGAACCCCGTTAAACATTTTCTAAGTCCCCAAAAACCTAACAGAAAAAAAGTTACGGGGCTTTTAAGATCTACAGCTAAAAAATGCAAAAAAAAATCAAACTTACTAGTGGCGCACCGTTTGCTAGGTGCGCCACTAGTAACAGAAAAAAAAATCGAAAAAAAAATTATAATTTTTTTTCAAAAATATGATACGTAATATGACCGGGAAGTTTGAAATATATTTTCAAAATTTCATCATACTCATGAACATTAACAAACTCCTAGACATCAAGAAGGGTTAATAGGATTGATATGATAGATATATCAACAAGTGCGTGTGAAGTGAGCTGGTGCTGGGGTTGGATAGAAGTGAGCTGGTGCTGGGGTTGGATAGAACTACGAAGTTAAGCGTGCTCGGGCTGGAGTAGTGTGAGGATTGGTGACCTTATGGGAAGTTTGACCACAGAGTGCGATTTGACTTGAGATTAAGCAAATTGACCCCATATTAAGCCATAATGATCTGAGATTAAGAAAAAAAAATAAAAAAAATTATGGAAAAAAATTTGAAAAAAAAAATTGAAAAAAAATTACTAATGGCGCACTTCTATGTAGTGCGCCATTAGTATGCCAAAGCACCTGGGTATAGATGGCCCCCTGCGAGGCATACTAATGGCGCACCGTGCACTATACTAATGGCGCACCAGTGGTGCGCCATTAGTATACCAGATACTAATGGCGCACCAGAGGTGCGCCATTAGTAAATAATACTAATGGCGTGCTACTAATGGCGCACCAGTAGTGCGCCATTAATGGGCAAAACCGGTGCGCCATTAGTAGCCCTTTTCTCCAACGTCGACCCGGCTGCCCCAACATCTTCACCACCTGGGAACGAATAGACACTATGTCTTCAAATCTTTTTGGTCCTTACTGACAAAAGGGGGAGAAGCATATGAGTTGATAGTCTTCAAGCGGGTCCATATATGGGTCGGGTGCTTATTTTTGCTAAGTTCTTACAACTCTCGTTTTAAAACTATTTGGCTCTTGAGTTGTAACACTTAAACTTGATGGTCGTCTGCTACATTTGTTGGCGTTTCTACTGTGTGGTTAAATATCTATCTTTTGCGCATGAAATCATTCAGCAGACGCCCATTTTCCATTGTGCATATCATTATCTTCACTATGTCTATGCATGCATGATGAATTGTCTTCATAAGGTTGAGGAAGATCTCCTTAAAGAAAAACCTACCATGTGCATTTGCATTCAAAGGCAAACTACTTATATGCACATCTTCGGAGGGAGCCTTCTCAATCTCATGAAGCCAATGACCGTGTTATGTAACTTTCAGATATTATTATCCCCGTTGAAAACTTCAACCAGTTTGTCAACAATCACCAAAAAGGGGGAGATTGTAAGTGCATCTAGTGCCACCCTTGGTTGGTTTTGGAGTATTGACGACAAACGTGGTTGAGGGACTAATGTGTTTGTGAGAATTGCAGGATAACACAGGTAGTAGTCCCTCACTGATTCGGTTTACCTACTAGAGATGACCCCTAAAAATGTGTGAAGACATTGAAGTCAATGGTGGTTAGTGAAGACATTCACTTGAAGATAATGACATGTGAAGACATTCACTTGAAGACTATAGAGTGCGAAGACATAGTTTCTTTCGTAGTTCCTTTTCTTCTTTCTTGAGTCATATGAACCACTTTACTGTAAAGTGGGGTCCAAGTGAACATAGTCAGATGACTGATGTGATGCTCAACCAAAATCCTATGTCTTCGAGCGAAGACAATGAGAGCAAATCTTATCCAGAGTTGGATGAGTCATCTTTGCTTGTAGCCCAAGCTAAGTTACCGCGTGTGTTTGAAATCCGACCGTTGGACACGTGTCAGTGCTACTTCTCGAGCTTGCATTGTATTCCCTCAAAGAGGAAGGGGTGATGAAGCACAGTAGCATAAGTATTTCCCTCAGTTTGTTAGAACCAAGGTATCAATCCAGTAGGAGACCACGCGTGAGTCCCTCGCACCTGCACAAACAAATAAGAACTTCGCAGCCAACGCGAGAAGGGGTTGTCAATCCCTTCACGGTCACTTACGAAAGTGAGATCTGATAGATAGGATAGTATAATATTTTTGGTATTTTTGGTATAAGAATAGAAAGTAAATAAAGCAAATAAGCAATGGCAGCAGAAATTGAAGGTAAAGTAATATGATAATGATAGACCCGGGGGGCATAGGTTTCACTAGTGGCTTCTCTCATGAAGGCAGAATTCTACGGTGGGTGAACAAATTAATGTCGAGCAATTGATAGAAAAGCGCATAGTTATGAGAATATCTAGGCATGATCATTATATATAGGCATCATGTCCATGACAAGTAGACCGAAACGATTCTGCATCTACTACTATTACTCCACACATCGACCGCTATCCAGCATGCATCTAGAGTATTAAGTTCATAAGAACAGAGTAATGCTTTAAGCAAGATGACATGATGTAGAGGGATAAACTCAAGCAATATGATATAAACCCCATCTTTTTATCCTCGATGGCAACAATACAATACGTGCCTTGCTGCCCCTGCTGTCACTGGGAAAGGACACCGCAAGATTGAACCCAAAGCCAAGCATTTCTCCCATTGCAAGAACTATAAATCTAGTAGGCCAAACCATACCAATAATTCGAAGAGACTTGCAAGGATATTATAATCATACCACTGTGCAAGAAATCTTTTGATTCAGCGATTTATCGTCCGATTTATCGCTACTCTTGGGGTGACTGATAAGATTATGCCTTATCTTCATCATTTATCATTTGGGCCGATTTATCGCTATGACAAGAGATTTATCGGGAATCTACCGATAAATCGGGCCTATTCGTAGCACTATGTTTGCAAGAACTATGTTTATTTGTGTTTTGTGGAACTTGTTACGCAATATGTAATGTTTTTCTATTTTATTTGTCATTATATCAGGATTCAAAGGCTAGGATTCAAGGTTACACTTCTGTCCAATATTGTTTTGGTGTTGAATATAACATATTTTAGTGTTGGGAACCTGGGATTTGAAAAAAATGGCTGATTAATAGTCAACCGATAAAATCGATTAATCAGCCGATTTTCGATTAATCTCTAATCCCCAGGTGACCGAGACGATAACGATAAGCGATATCCTCAACATTGAATCATACATAAAAGATTTCAGAAAATAATCAAATATTGTTCATAGATAATCTTGATCATAAACACACAATTCATCGGATCTCGACAAACACACCGCAAAAAGATTACATCGAATAGATCTCCTCGAAGATCTAGGAGAACTTTGTATTGAGATCCAAAAGGAGAGAAGAAGCCATCTAGCTAATAACTATGAACCCGAAGGTCTGTGGTTAACTATTCACAACTCATTGGTGAGGCTATGGTGTTGATGTAGAAGCACTCCGTGGTAGATCACCCCTCTGGCGGAGCTCCGGAACAGGCCCCAAGATGGGATATCACATGAACAGAAGGTTGCGGCGGTGGAATTAGGGTTTTCTCTGTTGCCTCGATGTTTTCAGGGTATGTGGACATATATAGGAGGAAGAAGTACGTCGATGGAGCGACATGGGGCCCACGAGGGTGGGGGGCGCGCCCTGCCCCCTCGTGGGCACCACGTTTCTTCTCTGGCTTGCACTCCAAGTCTCCCGTGAAGATATTGTTCCAAAAATAACTCTCCCGAAGGTTTCATTCCGTTTGATATCCCTTTTCTGCGAAACACTGAAATAGGCAAAAAAATCAGCAATTTGCACTGGGCCTTGGGTTAGTAGGTTAGTCCCAAAAATAATATAGAAGTGTATAATAAAGCCCATTAAACATCCAAAACAGAATATATAATAGCATGGAACAATCAAAAATTATAGATATGTTGGAGACGTATCAAGCATCCCCAAGCTTAATTGCTGCTCGTCCTCAAGTAGGTAAATGATAAAAACAGAATTTTTGATGTGGAATGCTAACCAACATAATTCTCAATGTAATTTCTGTATAGTGACATGAATGTTCAGATCTGAACGATTCAAGACAAAAGCCTATATTGACATAAGAATAATAATACTTCAAGCATACTGACAAAGCAATCATGTCTTCTCAAAATAACATGACCAAAGAAAGTTATCCCTACAAAATCATATAGTGTGGCTATGCTCCCTCTTCATCGCACAAAATATTCATATCATGCACAACCCCGGTTTCAGCCAAGCAATTGCTTTCATACTCAAAAAAATTCAAACCTTTCAACTTTCACGCAATACATGAGGAAGATAGTCTCACGTCAAATAGGCGTATCAATGGGCTATGGCGATGCCCATCAATAGATATCAATGTGAGTGAGTAGGGATTGCCATGCAACGGATGCACTAGAGCTATAAGTGTATGAAAGCTCATCAAAAGAAACTAAGTGGGTGTGCATCCAACTTGCTTGCTCATGAAGACCTAGGGCATTTGAGGAAGCCCATCGTTGGAATATACAAGCCAAGTTCTATAATGAAAATTCCCACTAGTATATGAAAGTGACAAAATAAGAGACTCTCTATCATGAAGATCATGGTGCTACTTTGAAGCACAAGTGTGGAAAAGGATAGTAGCATTGTCCCTTCTCTCTTTTCTCTAATTTTTTTTTGTTTCGGAGGGGCTCTTTTTTTTATTAGCCCCTCTCTATTTTTTGGGGGGGCATCTCTCTTTTTTTGGCCTTTCCTCACATGGGACAATGCTCTAATAATGAAGATCATCACACTTTTATTGACTTACAACTCAAAGATTACAACTCGAAGCTAGAACAAAATATGACTCTATGTGAATGATGATGAAGCATGTCATATGAACGGAACGGTGGAAAGTTGCATGGCAATATATCTCGAAATGGCTATGTAAATGCCATGATAGGTAGGTATGGTGGCTGTTTTGAGGAAGGTATATGGTGGGTGTATGGTACCGGCGAAAGTTGCGCGGTACAAGAGAGGCTAGCAATGGTGGAAGGGTGAGAGTGTGTATAATCCATGGACTCAAAATTAGTCATAAAGAACTCATATACTTATTGCAAAAATCTACGATTCATCAAAACAAAGTATTCAACGCATGCTCCTAGGGGAAGGGTTGGTAGGAGTTAACCATCGCGCGATCCCGACCTCCACACAAAGGATGACACTCAATAAATACCTCATGCTCTAACTTCGTCACATAGCGGTTCACCATACGTCATGCTACGGGAATCACAAACTTTAACACAAGTATTTCTCAAATTCATAATTACCCCACTAGCATGACTCTAATATCACCATCCTCATATCTCAAACCAATCATCAAGTATCAAACTTCTCATCATATTCGATGAACTTTATATGAAAGTTTTTACTATACTCATCTTGGATGCCTATCATATTAGGACTAGTTTTATAACCAAAGCACATTACCATGCTGTTCTAAAAGACTCTCAAAAGGATATAAGTGAAGCATGAGAGATCAACAATTTCTACAAAATAAAACCACCACAGTGCTCTAAAAGATATAAGTGAAGCACTAGAGCAAAACTATCTAGCTCAAAAGATATAAGTGAAGCACATAGAGTATTCTAATAAATTCTAAATCATATTTATCTCTCTCAAAAGGTGTGTCCAGCAAGGATGATTGTGGCAAACTAAAAAGCAAAGACTCAAATCATACATGACGCTCCAAGCAAAACACATATCATGTGGTGAATAAAAATATAGTCCCGAGTATAGTTACCGATAGATGAAGACGAAAGAGGGGATACCTTCCCGGGGCATCCCCAAGCTTAGGCTTTTGGTTGTCCTTGAATTTTACCTTGGGGTGCCTTGGGCATCCCCAAACTTAGGCTCTTGCCACTCTTTGTTCCATAGTCCATCAAATCCATACTCAAAACTTGAAAACTTCACAACACAAAACTTAGCCAAAAATCTCGTGAGCTCCGTTAGTATAAGAAAACAAACCACCACACAAAGGTACTGTAATGAACTCATTATTTGTTTATATTGGTGTTAAACCTATTGCATTCCGACTTCTCCATGATTCATACCCCCCGATACTACTCATAGATTCATCAGAATAAGCAAACAACACACGGAAAACAGAATCTGTCAAAAACAGAACAGTCTGTAGTAATCTGTAACTTTCGAATACTTCTGTAACTCCATAAAATTGAAATAAATTGGTAAATGTGAGGAATTTGTCTATTAATCATCAGCAAAAAGAATCAACTAAATAGCACTCTCCAGTAAAAAAAATACAGCCAATCTCGTGAGCGCTAAAGTTTCTGTTTTTATAGCATGATCATATAAACTTCAGACAAGTCTTCCCAAAGGTTCTACTTGGCACAAACACTAATTAAAACACAAAACTACATCTAAACAGAAGCTAGATGCAATATTTATTCCTAAACAGAAGCAAAAACAAATAAAATAAAATTGGGTTGCCTCCCAACAAGCGCTATCGTTTAACGCCCCTAACTAGGCATGATACCAGAATAGATCTAGGTATTGCCATCTTCAGATTTTTTTTCTTTTAGCGGGATCACGCTCAAATCTGGGAGGTTCTCGTTTTCCCTCATATTTAGAAATTTTCAGTTCTAAAGAATCCAACCACTTATTGCAAAGGGTGATCAACATATTCATGCGATGTAAATTTCCTCCAATACTCTTAAGAGGTTCAAGAGACTTTTGTAAAAAAATTGTTACTTCGTAAATCTTATCAAAAACTTGTGTTTCATCCAGGGTAGAGTGTTGCTCAAACAACTCTATCAAAGCATTACAGGAATCAAGAGTATGACTACCCAAGAAATTTCCTCAGGTAATGGTATCAAGAATAAGCCTATTCCAAGGATTTATGCCAACATAAAAATTGTGAAGAAGCACGGAAGTGGAAAGCTTCCTAGTAGATCTATTTTTAGCATTGCAAATTCTATACCAGGCATCTTTTAGATTTTCCTCCTCCCTTTGTTTAAAATTAAGAACCTCACTCTCGGGAGTATTGATAATGATAGGCGTGCTAGCCATGACGGCAAGGCAAAGCAAACGATAAACACACGGAAAAAGAAGGGCGAATAAATAAAATGGCAAGGGTGAAGTGGGGGAGAGGAAAACGAGAGGCAAATAATGTAATGCGAAGGATAAGGGTTTGTGATAGGTACTTGGTAAATGACTTTTGCGTAGATCTCCCCGGCAACGGCGTGAGAAATTCTTCCTGCTACTTCTCGAGCTTGCGTTGTATTCCCTCGAAGAGGAAAGGGTGATGCAGCACAGTAGCATAATTATTTCCCTCAGTTTTTGAGAACCAAGGTATCAATCCAGTCGGAGACCACGCGCGAGTCCCTTGCACCTCCACAAACAAATAAGAACTTCGCAGCCAACGCGATAAGGGGTTGTCATTCCCTTCACGGTCACTTACGAAAGTGAGATCTGATAGATAGGATAGTATAATATTTTTGGTATTTTTGGTATAAGAACAGAAAGTAAATAAAGCAAATAAGCAATGGCAGCAGAAATTGAAGGTAAAGTAATATGATAATGATAGACCCCGGGGCATAGGTTTCACTAGTGGCTTCTCTCATGAAGGCGGAATACTATGATGGGTGAACAAATTACTGTCGAGCAATTGATAGAAAAGCGCATAGTTATGAGAATATCTAGGCATGATCATTATATATAGGCATCACGTCCGTGACAAGTAGACCGAAACAATTCTACATCTACTACTATTACTCCACACATCGACCGCTATCCAGCATGCATCTAGAGTATTAAGTTCATAAGAACAGAGTAATGCTTTAAGCAAGATGACATGATGTAGAGGGATAAACTCAAGCAATATGATATAAACCCCATATTTTTATCCTCGATGGCAACAATACAATACGTGCCTTGTTGCCCCTGCTGTCACTGGGAAAGGACGCCGCAAGATTGAACCCAAAGCCAAGCACTTCTCCCATTGCAAGAACTATATATCTAGTAGGCCAAACCAAACCAATAATTCGAAGATACTTGCAAGGATATCATAATCATACATAAAATATTTCAGAAAAGAATCAAATATTGTTCATAGATAATATTGATCATAAACCCACAATTAATCGGATCTCGACAAACACACCGCAAAAAGATTACATCGAATAGATCTCCTCTAAGATCGAGGAGAACTTTGTATTGAGATCCAAAAAGAGAGAAGAAGCCATCTAGCTAATAACTATGGACCCGGAGGTCTGTGGTAAACTACTCACAACTCATTGGTGAGGCTATGGTGTTGATGTAGAAGCACTCCGTGGTAGATCCCCCCTCCGGCGGAGCTCCGGAACAGGCCCGAAGATGGGATCTCACGGGAACAGAAGGTTGCGGCGGTAGAATTAGGGTTTTCTTTGTTGCCTCGATCTTTTCAGGGTACGTGGACATATATAGGAGGAAGAAGTATGTCGGTGGAGTAACATGGGGCCCACGAGGGTGGGGGCGCGCCTGCCCCCGTGGGCACGCCCTGCACCCTCGTGGGCACCACGTTTCTTCTCTAGCTTACACTCCAAGTCTCCCGTGAAGATATTGTCCCAAAAATAACTCTCCCGAAGGTTTCATTCCGTTTGGACTCCGTTTGATATCCCTTTTCTGTGAAACACTGAAATAGGCAAAAAAACAGCAATTTGCATTGAGCCTTGGGTTAGTAGGTTAGTCCCAAAAATAATATAAAAGTGTATAATAAAGCCCATTAAACATCCAAAACAGAATATATAATAGCATGGAACAATCAAAAATTATAGATACGTTGGAGACATATCAGTCAGTTCTTTAGTGACCAAGGGTCATTTCGGGCATATCATGTCGGGTTGCCTCCTCGCTATAAATAGCCCACCTCCTACACCATAAATTGGTGGCTGCTCGAAGTTAGTGCACGGCTTTTGTCGTTTGAGAGCAACCCACCTCCGAAGCCTTTGAGAGAAAGATCCTTGCCAGGACAAAGCCCAAAACACCTAGAGCCAAAGAGTGTTAGGCATCACTGAAGTATTTCTGTCTATGTTATCTGAAGAGTTGTTACACTTGAGGACTGTGCATCCTCCAGTCGGTTAGGCGTCGCGTTCTGAGCATCCAAGAGTGATTGTGGATTGCCAGTGAACAAAGTCTTTGTAGGTTTGGAAGTCTACCTTGAAGACTTACTAGAGTGATTGGGCGAGGACTAGGTGTCCTTAGCTCAAGGGGAATAAGGTGAAGACACAGTCTAGTGAGTTCAATCTCAGCCTCCCTAACCAGACGTACAGTTTCCACAGCAACTGGAACTTGTCGACCAAATTCATGTCGTCTACAAGCTACTGGTTCTATCTTCCAACTTGTTTACATTTCAGTTAATCTTCGTGAAATCATTGCTTGCTTACCTGATCTGATTGACTTCACTGTGTGAAGAATGTTACCTATTCGGCTTCTTTCTATCTTCCATTCTGATCCATTCTACCTAGCTGATGAAAGTCTTCGTACTTTAACTATACTGCTTACGTGACTATGGCTTGTCTAGTGCAGTTTATCTTCCACTGCATATCAATAGTTTCATTACATCTGCTTGTCTTCAAAGATCTCGTGTTTTGAAGACATTCACAAAAATTGCCTATTCACCCCCCCCCCCAGTCGATAACTAGCACTTTCATATACAACTCTTCTTTAAGAAATCCATTGAGGAATGCAGTTTTGACGTCCATTTGCCAGATTTCATAATCATAAAATGTGGCAATTGCTGACATGATTCGGACAGACTTAAGCATCGCTACGGGTGAGAAAGTCTCATCGTAGTCAACTCCTTGAACTTGTCGAAAACCTTTTGCGACAAGTCGAGCTTTGTAGACAGTAATAGTACCATGAGCGTCAGTCTTTCTTTTGAAGATCCATTTATTCTCTATGGCTTGCCGATCATCGGGCAAGTCAACCAAAGTCCGTACTTTGTTCTCATACATGGATCCCATCTCAGATTTCATGGCCTCAAGCAATTTTGCGGAATCTGGGCTCCTCATCGCTTCCTCATAGTTCGTAGGTTCTTCATGGTCTAGTAACATGACTTCCAGAACAGGATTACTGTATCACTCTGGTGCGGAACATGCTCTGGTTGACCTACGAGGTTTGGTAGTAACTTGATCTGAAGTTTCATGATCATCATCATTAGCTTCCTCACTAGTTGGTGTAGGCATCACGGGAACGGTTTTCTGTGATGAGCTACTTTCCAATTCAAGAGAATGTATAATTACCTCATCAAGATCTACTTTCCTCCCACTCACTTCTTTCGAGAGAAACTCCTTCTCTAGAAAGGATCTATTCTTAGCAACAAAAATCTTGCCTTCGGATCTGCGGTAGAAGGTGTACACAACAGTTTCTTTTGGGTATCCTATGAAGACGCACTTTTACGATTTGGCTTCGAGCTTATCAGGCTGAAGCTTTTTCACATAAGCATCGCAACCCCAAACTTTAAGGAACAACAGGTTAGGTTTCTTGCCAAACCATAGTTCATATGGTGTCGTCTCAACGGATTTAGACGGTGCACTATTTAACATGAATGCAGCTGTCTCTAGTGCATAACCCCAAAACGATAGTGGTAAATCGGTAAGAGACATCATAGATCAAACCATATCTAATAAAGTACGGTTACGATGTTCGGACACACCATTATGATGTGGTGTTCCAGGTGGCGTGAGTTGTGAAACTATTCCACATTGTTTTAAATGAAGACCAAACTCGTAACTCAAATATTCGCCTCCGCGATCAGATCATAGAAACTTTTTTTTGTTACGATGATTCTCTACTTCACTCTGAAATTATTTGAACTTTTCAAATGTTTTAGACTTCGGTTTCATCAAGTAGATACACCCAAATCTGCTTAAATCATATGTGAAGGTTAGAAAATAACGGTACCCGCCACGAGCCTCAACACTCATCGAACCGCATACATCGGTATGGATTATTTCCAGTAAGTCAGTGGCTCGCTCCATTGTTCCGGAGAACGGTGTCTTAGTCATCTTGCCCAAGAGGCATGGTTCGCAACTATCAAATGATTCATAATCAAGTGATTCCAAAAGCCCATCTGTATGGAGTTTCTTCATGCGCTTTACACCAATATGACCTAAATGACACTGCCACAAATATATTGTACTATCATTATCAACTTTGCATCTTTTGGCATCAATATTATGAATATGTGTAATGCCCCGGATGTAATACTTTCCCTTTTGGGCATATAATATATCTTCGGCTTCATCTATTCCATTCCGGGTTCTTTGTCTTTCGGGTGTTCGTCGTTTTGTTGTATGCGTGTGTGGCATTCATTCATATCATGTAGACATGTGCATCGCATTGCATTTGTGTTGTCGTTTGCATCCGGTTCCACGCGTTCCTTCCCGTTGTCCGTTTCGCGTTCCGGAGCTCCCTCACGTGTCCGTGACGTCCCGTAGGCCTACTTTGGTGTTTGGCCGTGTAACGTTGCCGGTGTGGCGCGAGACTTGTCGTGTGTTGTTGTTTTGTGGTGTGTAACCCGCCTCTCAAATCTCGTCGCGTTTCGAGTCCGTTTGCTCCTCCAACAGTTATTCGTGTGGGTCCAAAGTGCCTCCACTTGTGGCCCAGAGACATCCCTCCAGCAGCCCACTACCCTCTTCTAGGCCCATCCTGACTTCCCCGCGATCGGATCCGTCGGATCGCGAACGGAGGGCTCCCAACACCCCCAAATCCCTCAAACCCTAAAAATCTGCTATTTATAGACCCCCTAGGTTTATTTTGGCATCCCTAGCTTCTTCTCCACTCTCTCCCCCTCATTTTTTTTCTCAGATCCACTTCTCCCCAAAAAAACTTGGATCTGGCCAGCCACTTGGCTCTTCCTCGAGCCGAAGCCGTCGGCAGCCGCAGCCAACCTGCGCGCCGCCGATCTGGTCGATCGGGGGATCAGATCCCGACCGATTCCCTCGCCAGCTCAACGCCTCCCTCCGCTGATCGGATCGGGGCAGAGGGCGATCGATCTCACCTCGCGGCCCACTCCCTCCATCGCCCGATCGCCTTCCTCCGCCTTCCCGCGCGCCAGGCCCAGCGATCGCCACCGCGCCGCGCGGGACCACATCGCCACCGTCGCCAGGCCCGTGAGCCCCCCAGGCCGCTTCCTCGCCTCCGCCTCTCACCAGGCCTGCACCGAGCCGCTCGGCTGGGCCTCCCCTCCTCCGCAGCGCCCGCGCGCCGCGCTGGGCCGCTCTCTCCGCGTCGGGCCCAGCCGTCGCCTTCCTTC
This sequence comes from Secale cereale, assembly GCA_902687465.1. NCBI lineage: Eukaryota > Viridiplantae > Streptophyta > Magnoliopsida > Poales > Poaceae > Secale > Secale cereale. The sequence continues at coordinate 37,130,442 of LR738712.1, forward strand.
GCCACAAGCCGCCGGGCCGCCTCCCTCCCGCAGGCGCCAGGTGGGCCGGCCACTCCCTCCGCTCGCGGGCCGCCGCCTCGCCTCACCAGCCAGGCCGCGCCTCAGGCCGCCTCAAGGGCCCAGCCGGCCGCACCGCTTCAGCGCCCCGCGGGCCGCGCCGCCGCCCGAAGGCCCGTCTCCGATCTGCCTCTTTCGGGCCAGATTCATCCGCGAGCCCGTGTTTTTTTTTCAGATCTAGAGGTTGACCTTTTTCCTCCTAAGTCCCCAGTAATTTTATTGTCTGATGCATTTTTCCAACTGCTCTAACTTTTTGTGTGGATGTCCGTTTTGCGCAAATAGCATGTCCAGACGTTCGTGGTGATTAGCACTACGTTTTATCTTTTTGTGCCATGCATGTTAGATATCATCTAGGTGCTTGTTTTTCTGTTGCAATAGTGCATCGTGATAAAACTGCTGCTATGTGATGTTTTTATGCCATCTTTGCATAGTGATATATTTTAGCTCGTTTGTCCGAATGATGCAAATGACATGTCCACGTGTTCGTCTTGCCTTGCTCTACATGTTGCTTGTGTTAGGTTGCATGATAGATTTATTCTTGCCATGTTATCCTCGTTGCAAAGTGCTATGTGGCTGTGATGTTGTTTCACTTGTTATGAAATGCCATCTTGTTGAGCTCGTTGCTATCGTTGTGTTTATCTCCATGATGCATGCTTGTGTGTTTCGGAATCACCATCATGTGTACTTTGATGTGGTGCTTACCACTTGCCATGTTTAGTTTCGAGGTGACTTAAACTTGCTCGTTTAGATGCCATGATGAAACTGATGTTTTAACACTTAGTGGATTTTCACTAAGTCTGAAATCTGTAACGTTCCGATGCCATGTTTGCTTGCTGCTCTAGGACAAACCATGATAGTTTTGGAGTGGATCTTGATTGTTCCTTGAAGTATATATTGTTGGCTTTCCATTCATGTTCTCACATGCTTATTTAAGTGGTTGTAGCATGTTTAACTTTTGCTCCAAAGTTTCAATAAAATTCTGCTGCCAGAATTTTATTGTCAAGTTCAATATGTCCAAGCTTATTGCTATTGATTCGTGGCTCCTTTGGGGGTGCTGTAGGATATGTCTAGTTTATGTTCATGCTCTTTGCCATGTTGTTTGAGTGCTGTAGCTTAATTATTATGTGCTACAAAGTTGCTATGTTGCTGTAATTTTCAGCTTTCGCTCATTTCTTGTTTCGGGCATAACTTTTAGCCCGTAGCTCCGATTTCAGCGAGTCTTATATGAAACTTGATTGATTTTCTGTGTAGATTCATAATATCAGATTGTTATCATGTTTTGAGGTGTTTTGCTTGAGTGCTATTTTCCGTGCTCCGTGTGCATCCTTAGTGCATCCTTCATGCATCCATCATTTTCGAGTGCGCATTGCACCTTTTTGATTTGTGCCTTGTGTGATTGTATTGTTTAGAGCCGGAAGCTGAGACCGAGTACGAGTACGAGCACGAGGTTACCAACGAGGTTGAGCACGAGGACCCTTCTTACGATCCGAACGACTTCTCTTCAGGCAAGATGACCGAACCCCGATAACATTACTATCTTTGCCTATTGCTAGTAGTTCCGCTCTATAGTTTTGCCTCGATGCCCATGTTCTTCATGTCAGCCTCCTACTTGTAACCATCACCATGTTTAACCACCCTACCTATGCAAACCGTTGCTTGGCTAAGTACGCTTCGCTCAGCCCTTCTTATAGCATTGCTAGTTGCAGGTGAAGATCGAAGATGCTTGCTTCATGTTGAAGTTTGTTGGGTTATATCACACTATATAAATGCTAAATGAAATCATCTATATATTGGCAAGGGTGGAAGGCTAAGCCTTTTGCTTGGTGATTTGTTCCACTCATGCCGTTAGGAACCGTTTAAACCGGTGTTATGTTCCTTGATTATGCGTTCCTAACACGGTTGGGGTGTATGGGACCCCCTCGATAAACCGCTAAGTGCTAAGTCTTTTCCAGCAAGTCCCAACATTGGTACTATTTGCCTAATAACTAATTAAACTTGCATAGGGAGTTATAAACCCTTTTCCTTAATTCTACAAACCGGGCCAGTGCTCCACATGAGTGTTGGTCCAAACTGGGGGTTACGCGGGGCCACCTCGAGGAAACTCAAGGTCTGGTAAAAACCTGTGGGATCACCCATCCGGTCGTGGCCTGAGATGAGATACGCGCGGCTACTATCAGGGTGTCGGCACGCCGGGAGGATTTGCTGGATTAGCCTTACCTTAGTTCGGAGTATCTTGAGCACGGGATTCCGAGAATACTCGGGTCTTCCCACTTTGGAGTTGCGACTCCGCGGATCGTGGGCTTGTAATGGGTCAAGTTGGAACACCCCTGCAGGGTTATGAACTTTCGAAAGCTGTGCCCGCAGTTATGTGGCAGATGGGAGCTTGTTAATATCCGGTTGTAGATAACTTGACACAATGTTTCAATACACTACCAGCGTGTGTTCCGTGACTGTCAATTTCCGAATAGGGATTCGGGAGTTGAACACGGTGGGGTTATGTTTGTTGAGCTTTAGCTAGGATCACTTCGTGATCATCTCTCGACCGAGGTTTTCTCTTCTCGCACTCTTTCACGTAAGCTAGTGCTAGTTGCTGCTGCAGACACTTATTCTTTTCTTCAGCCTTATCCTCTCCCAAGGCTTAAATAGTCTTGTTACCCAGGAACGGGATTGCTGAGTCCTCTGTGGCTCACAGTTACTTCACCACACCAGATGCAGGTCCAGTTGTGAGCTATCCAGGTGATGGCACCGAGCTAGACTGGGAGTACGACGAGGAGCGTAGTCGATACTATGTTCGTTATCCTGATGATCAGTAGTGGAGACTTCTACTAGGATTTGATCCGACCTGTGGATTTTATTTAAGTTTGGTATCTTGACATTTGGATTTTGCCCTTAGAGGGTTGTGATATTCTTAATGTATGATGTTTGAGGCATGTATTGTATTTGTGTGACGTGGCGAGTGTAAGCCAACTATTTTATGTTTACAATCCCCTCTTTTACATGAGATGTGCAAAGATTACCAAACTTGGGATCATTCTAGGATGGACTTATACCTTTAAGTCGTGCCTCGACACGTAGGAGGTATAGTTCCATCCTGGGCATTACAATATGTGTATCATCACAATCGAGATTCAACAAAAATAGACCACTCTTCAATGGTGCATGACCATAAAAGATATTACTCATAAAAATAGAACAACCATTATTCTCTGATTTAAATGAATAACCGTCTCGCATCAAACAAGACCCAGGTATAATGTTCATGCTCAACGCTGGCACCAAATAACAATTATTCAGTACTAAAACTAATCCCGAAGGTAGATGTAGAGGTAGTGTGCCAACAACGATCACATCGACTTTGGAACCATTTCGCACGAGCATCGTCGGCTCGTCCTTAGCCAATCTTCATTTAATCTGTAGCCCCTGTTTCGAGTAACAAATATGAGCAACCAAACCAGTATCATATACCCAGGCGCTACTACGAGCATTAGTAAGGTACACATCAATAACATGTATATCAAATATACCTTTGTTCACTTTGCCATCCTTCTTATCCGCCAAATACTTGGGGCAGTTCCGCTTACAGTGACCAGTCCCTTTGTCGTAGAAGCAATCCGTTTTAGGCTTAGCTCTAGACTTGGGTTTCTTCCCAGGAGTAGCAACTTTCTTGCTATTCTTCTTGAAGTTCCCCTTCTTTCCCTTGCCCTTTTTCTTGAAACTAGTGGTCTTGTTAACCATCAACACTTGATGCTCCTTTTTGATTTCTACCTCCGCAGCTTTGAGCATTGCGAAAAGCTCGGGAATTGTCTTCTCCATCCCTTGCATATTATAGTTCATCACAAAGCCTTTGTAGCTTGGTGGCAGTGATTGGAGAACTCTGTCAATGACACTATCATCTGGAAGATTAACTCCCAGCTGAGTCAAGTGATTATGATATCCAAACATTCTGAATATGTGTTCATTGACAGAACCATTCTCCTCCATCTTGCAGCTATAGAACTTGTTGGAGACTTCATATCTCTCAACTCGAGCATTTGCTAGAAATATTAACTTCAACTCTTGAAACATCTCATATGCTCCATGACGTTCAAAACGTCTTTGAAGTCTCGATTCTAAGCCGTAAAGCATGGCACACTGAACTATCGAGTAGTCATCAGATCAAGCTTGCCAGACGTTCATACCATCAGCGGTTGCTCCTGCAACAGGCCTTTCACCTAGCGGTGCATCAAGGACATAATTCTTCTGTGCAGCAATGAGGATAATCCTCAAGTTATGGACCCAGTCTGTGTAGTTGCTATCATCATCTTTCAACTTAGCTTTCTCTAGGAATGCATTAAAATTCAAGAGAATGGTAGCATCGGCCATTGATTTACAACATAGATATGCAAAAAACTATCAGGACTAAGTTCATGATAAATTAAAGTTCAATTAATAAAATTACTTAAGAACTCCCACTTAGATAGACATCCCTCGAGTCATCTAAATGATCACGTGATCCAAATCAACTAAACCATGTCCGATCATCATGTGAGATGGATTAGTTTTCAATGGTGAACATCTCTATGTTGATCATATCTACTATATGTTTCGCGTTCGACCTTTCGGTCTCTAGTGTTCCGAGGCCATGTCTGTACATGCTAGGCTCGTCAAGTTTAACCCGAGTATTCTACATGTGCAAAACTGTCTGTATGTGAACGTACCGCTTATCACACCCAATCATCACGTGGTGTCTCAGCACGACGAACTATCGCAGCGGTGCATACTCAGGGAGAACACTTGTACCTTGAAATTTTTAGTAAGGTATCATCTTATAATGCTACCTCCGTACTAAGCAAAATAAGATGCATAACAAGATAAACATCACATGCAATCAAAAATATGTGACATGATATGGCTATCATCATCTTGTGCTTTTGATCTCCATCTCCAAAGCACCGTCATGATCTCATCGTCACCGGCTTGACACCTTGATCTTCATCGTAGCATCGTGGTCGTCTCGCCAACTATTGCTGAAAGGATCGATATGGTTGACTAGAGGGGGGTGAATAGGCAACTAACAATTTTTAACTTATCTTAACCACTTTAAATTGAGCGACCAAGTAAGTTGTCTAGATATGCTACGATGGAGACAACTTATAGGAAGCAAAGATAACAACCTCACAAACAAGCTATATAAGATAAACAAGTAAAGCTTGCACAAGTAAAGGAAAGAAATAACCACAAGTGGAACCGGTGAAGACGAGGATGTGTTGCCGAAGTTCCTTCCCTTTGAGGGGAAGTACATCTCCGTTGGAGCGGTGTGGAGGCACAATGCTCCCCAAGAAGCCACTAGGGCCACCGTATTCTCCTCACAGCCTCACACAATGCAAGGTGCCATGATTCCACTAGTGGTGCCCTTGAAGGCGGCAACCGAACCTTTACAAACAAGGTTGGGGATATCTCCACAACCGAATTGGAGGCTCCCAACGACAGCACGAAGCTTCACCACAATGGAATATGGCTCCGAGGTGACCTCAACCGTCTAGGGTGCTCAAACACCCAAGAGTAACAAGATCCACTAGGTATTAGTGGGGGGAATCAAATATCTCTTGGTGGAAGTGTAGATCGATGCCTTCTCAAGCAATCCCGAGCAAATCAACAAGTTTGATAGGCTAGGGAGAGAGATCGGGTGAAAATGGAGCTTGGATCAACAATGGAGTATTTGGGGGAAGAGGTAGGTCAACATTGAAGAAGAAGATGCCTTTATATAGTGGGGGGAACAATCCAACTGTTACCCCCTCACTCAACCCCGCAGGGAGCGGTACTACCGCTTGAGTGAGCGGTACTACCGCCTATCAAGCGGTACTACCGTTCTCCCTTAGCGGTACTGCCGTGCAAGGGGGCTGGGACCCAGAGCGGTACTACCATGGTTGCAGGGCGGTACAACCGCTGGGGAGCGGTACTACCGCCACTACTACCGCTTCTAGTGTCGCAAAACCCGACACAAGAAAATGCGCTCTCGAGTCGAGGCGGTAGTAATACGGAGCTGCAGCAGTACTGCCGCAGAGTGCTACAAGCGGTACTACCGCTCAGTGGAGCGGTACTATCACTTGAGGCACTTAGGCGGTACTACCGCTGAGGCCCGCGGTACTACCACTGGGGCCAGGAAAACCAGAGAAGGGGGAAAGTAGAACTCCATTGAGGCGGGAAGGTATGGTGGGTGTGATAAGGAAGTGTACGTGTTGATTCCACCCTAACCTTACCAAAGCGGATCCCCTCTTGATAGTACGGTGACCCCTACGAAACTTAGTCCACCAACAAAGAAACGAAAAGAGCTACATCGTCTTGATTCGAACACCGAGGGGATATAATTGTCTCGTGCCAAAGAGTGAATCTCTTAAAAACTTAGTGAACACGATTAGTCCGCAAAAGCATTGTCATCAATCACCAAAACACCATCGGGCTAAATATGCCCTTACAATCTCCCCCTTTTTGGTGGATTGATGACAATACGGGATTTGCACAAAAGGAGTAATGACATAGAGTAAGCGCAAACCCACACCCCTAAAATATAGACGGGCTCCCCCTAGATGTGTGCTATCTAGATAAGTGCTTTGGACTGCACGGCGCACATACTAGGATCAACACTCCCCCTATATTTTAGAGACCAACAACCTAAGCATGATATATGATAGCATAGTAAATACCAGGATAAGCATGCACGCTATAGAGTACCAAGGTACATAGATAAGATAAAGTAAGGAAGCATAGGTAGCATATGTCTCACACCATATGTTGGGAACTTAGGTCTCACGAAAACCAACCAAAGCAAAAGACGAGAAAGCACAAAGACAAGAACACAAAGAAAACGACACAAATCCCTAAACTTTCTCCCCCTTTGGCATCAAGACACCAAAAGGGAAGAGAGCTAAGCTACGGCTCCAGGTGAGAGCAGGTGAAGGTCTCGAACATCAAATCCCAGCAGGGTCATCTGCACCGTCGTCGTCGACCGGAAACTGCTCGGTGTCGGAATCTGTCCACGGGCAGTGCTGCTGAATCCAATCTTCCTCCTCGGTGACCTGTTCCTCAGAACCCTGGCCACAGTCGCACCCAACTGATGCATGAGCTCCTTGTGACGTCCCCTGGCCTTCTTCTCTGCCACATGAGTCATGTACTGACCATGAGACTCCATGCAAAACATCTTCTTCATCTTCAGCTTGAGCTTCTTTGCCCACGAGGGCTCTGCACCAGATGGCTCACAGTCATCATCATCATCAAGCTCAGCCTCAGCATCCTCAGTCTCCATAGCAGCAGCAGAGGATGAACCCCCATATTTGGGTGCCTGAGTGCCCCAGTTGTCCTTCCTCCTCAGACGCTTGATCTCATGCGACACCAACTCTCCAGTTTCAAGCAAAATGTTGGGATAGGTATGATCCCAAGACTTCTCAATTAGCAGCATGATGAATGGTCCATAGATCAGGCACTTGCGCTCAGAGATGGCAGATAAGAGTTCAGACCACATCACATGAGAGATATCCAGGGACTCACCAGTGTTCTTCTCTATCTCATGCTGGCAAAAGAGAAGCATGTCCACAAGATAGGAGTGAACCATATCCTGATTCCCAACTCGAGGGAAGAGGGTCTCACAGAAGATGCGGTGAAGGATATCCAGATAGGCAGACAGCTCATATGTTACCTTCTTAGTTTCAGGGTGGACCTTTGAAGTGCACTAGGGCCAGAGAGCTTGCTTGTGGGTGGAGGTAGTGTTGCGATGAGGACGAAAGCCAACAGGAGTCTCAAGCCCATGGTCTTACACCCCAAGTAACTCCATGAAAGCCTTCCACTTGACAGAAAGCAATTTGCCATTGTTCATCCATGTCAGAGTCATGTCCTCATCAGTCCCTAGATGGACAGTGGCATAGAATTGAGCCACAAGATCTGCATCAAAATCCTTGTTGAACTGAATGATCTGGAGAATGTTAACCTGAGAGCACATCTGAAGAGCATCGCCAAAATACACAGGATCCTTCTCCAGTTACTCCTTGTCGATGGAGCGAACACTGACAAAGAGATTCTTCTTCGCCTTGATCACATCAAAGTAGATGGCAAACTGAAAGCGGCTCTAGAACGGACGGTTGACCAAATTGGGTTCTTGATCTACTTCATAGGGATTGCGGCGATGCCTTGCCCAGAATTCCTTGCCACTCATTTGGGTCACAGTTTTGCCCTTTAGCTTCGACATGGACTTCTTCTTGAGTTGAGGTGGAGGTGGAGCACTAGATGAACCTCCTGTAGACTCAGATGTGCGGTATCGCTTCGATGTGGCACGATTGGGGTTGATACGGCGAGCTTGATGCTCAGGATGTTCATCGCCTGGAACCAAACACATAAACACGCGAACCAACCAGAAAGAACGAGCATAAGCCAACAAACACAACAAAAGAAGATCAAAGAATGGAAAAACATGGTTGAACTTGGCAGGTAGCGGTAGTACCGTGACCTGTAAGCGGTAGTACCGCCCAAGCGGTAGTACCACTCCAAGAGAGCGGTAGTACCTCTCGAGGTGGGGGAACGGCAGTTCCCTACTACCGTGGTCAGATCCGGCACTACCGGCCTGTCAAATTCAAAAATATTACTACCATACTCTAATCTAGACAGTCCAGTTGCCTTCTCCAACCTACTCAAGCCTAGATTTTGCCAAAAGTCTAGAGATGCAACCACTATTTCCCCTAACACACAAGATCTGAAAACGAGACAAGAAGAGAAAAGGAACGGGGGCAATACCGGCATCCATGGCAAGAGAACTAGGTGGGGATCGACTCCACCGAAGGAAATGGAGAGGAATGCCCCGGAGGAGGAGATCCGCCGGAGCTCTCCCGCGGCGAAGAACTGCTAGAGAGAGGACGAGGAACACAAGGGGCGAGCGAATGGGTATGGGAAGAGAAACCTCCCCCTGCCCCGATATAACCCCCTGGTACCGCCCCGCAGCGGTAGTACCGCGCTGGGGGGCGGTAGTACCGCTTATAAGCGGTAGTACCGCACACCACCAGTGGTAGTACCGCCCAGCATGCCAAGGTAACTATACTACATGGCTTAGCAAAAAAAGGACACAAATGCAAGGAAAACCAAGACACAACACACACACACACACCAGCAAGAGACAAGAAACCCCTCTTCAAAAGAGGACGGTGGCTGAAGCCACCTATGTTTGAGTCAAGAGGTATGGCGCCGCGAAGATTTTAACCTTGGGCCCATGACCAAAACTCGTCCTTGAAGCACAAGTACCATCAAAGATGGTTAGTGTGAAAGACTTGATCAATTTATGCATAATGGGGGAAAAGAGAGTTCATTGATAGAACAACACTCCCCCTATGCCCATGCCTACATCTAGATTAGACAATATGAAGAGTATGGTGGGGTGTGCACGTGCTCAAGCCACATTGCTCAAATCAATGATATTTAGCTCATGCCTTAACTCGCGAAATCTTGCTTCATCCAAAGGCTTTGTGAAGATATCTGCAAGGTTATCATGAGTGTTGACATAGTGAAGCTCGATCTCTCCTTGCCGTATATGATCTCGGATGAAGTGATACCGAATCTCTATATGCTTCGTCTGGAAGTGTTGCACCAGGTTGAGAGAAATCTTGATGGCACTTTCATTGTCACACCAAAGAGGCACTTTGTCACAAGTGACACCATAATCCTTTAAAGTTTGCCTCATCCATAGGAGTTGAGCACAACAACTGCCAGCTGCCACATACTCTGCTTCGGTAGATGAGAGAGACACACAACTTTGCTTTTTGGACGACCAACTTACCAGAGAGCAACCAAGAAATTGGCACCCTCCGGAAGTGGACTTCCTATCCACTTTGTCTCCCGCCCAGTCTGAATCAGAGAAACCTACAAGGTTGAAGTTTTCTCCTCTTGGGTACCATAAGCCAAAGTTTGGGGTATGAGCCAAATATCGAAAGATTCGCTTGACTGCCACAAAGTGACTTTCGTTAGGTGAGGCTTGAAACCGTGCACAGATTCCCACACTCAACATAATATCCGGTCTAGATGCACAAAGGTAGAGCAAGGATCCAATCATAGAGCGATATAGCTTTTGATCCACCGCTTTACCATTGGGATCAATGTCAAGTTGGCACTTGGTTGGCATTGGAGTAGTAGCCGGCTTGACATAACTTAGATTGAACCTCTTGAGCATGTCTTGAGTATACTTGGATTGTTTGATGAAGATTCCTTCTCTTCTTTGCTTGATCTCAAACCCAAGGAAGTACTTCAACTCTCCCATCATGGACATCTCAAAATGTGTGGTCATGAGTGCGGCGAACTCATCATTGAAAGCTTTGTTAGGAGAACCAAAGATAATATCATCAACTTATAGTTGGCAGACAAACAACTCCCCTTTGACCTTCTTAGTAAAAAGAGTGGGGTCGATTTTCCCAATTTCAAACCCACGATCTTGTAACAACTCGGTAAGATGCTCATACCACGCACGTGGGGCCTGTTTAAGGCCATAGAGTGCCTTATCGAGTTAGTACACGTGATTGGGGAACTTGGGATCCTCAAACCCCGGGGGTTGTTTAACATACACCAACTCATTAATAGGACCATTAAGAAATGCACTTTTCACATCCATTTGTTGTAGCTTAAAATTATGATGAGAAGCATAGGCAAGCATCAAATGAATAGATTCAAGGCGAGCAACAGGGGCAAAGGTTTCACCGTAGTCGATACCCTCGACTTGGGAGTAGCCTTGAGCCACCAGACGCGCCTTGTTGCGGATGAAAATGCCGTGAGCATCTTGCTTATTCTTAAAGATCCACTTGGTTCCAATGACATTATGGTTCTCCTTTGGCCTCGGCACCAGACGCCATACTTTGTTAAGCTCGAAGTTGTGGAGTTCTTCATGCATGGCATTAAGCCAATCAGGGTCTTCGAGCGCCTCATAGACCTTCTGAGGTTCAACACAGGAGACAAAATCTTGATGAGCATAATAGTTTGCTAATTGTCTACGAGTGCTTACCCCCCTTTTGATGCTTCCAAGAATATTCTCCATGTGATGTTCTCTGGAAGCAAGCCTGGAGGCAACTTTTGCAGCACGACGCTCCAATTGCTCTTCAAGAGATAATTGAGGAGCGCTGAGTTGATCATCTTGAGCGACGTCAGGAGCTTGATCTTGATCTTGAGCTTCCTCTTGATCTTGATCTTTCTCAAAGGATAGAACTTGGCCTTGTGCATCATTTGGTGGCTCCCCGCCATCTTGTGATTGATCTTGCACTTGGCCTTGTTCGTCCGGTTGAGGGCCTTCACTTTGTTCTTCGGAAGCGTGTGAGTCTTGGGTTGGTGATGGTTCCACTTGAGTGAACATTGTCCTTCTCCTTCGACCACAAGGGGTTCCTAAATGGGTAGGATATATCCAACACCCATTCTTCTTATGGCTTGGGGAGGAATTTCGTCACCTACATCACAAGTACCACTTTGCTCCACTTGGGAGCCATTATTCTCATCAAACTCTACGTTACTCGTCTCCTCAATGAGTCCATTGGACTTGTTGAGGACAATGTAAGCATGAGAGTTTGTAGCATAACCAACAAATATTCCTTGATGAGCTCTAGATTCAAATTTAGACAAACGAACACCTTTCTTGAGGATGAAACACTTACACCCGAACACCCGGAAGTACTTGAGATTGGGCTTGTTACCGGTAAGTATCTCATATGGAGTTTTGTTCAAGCCTTTGCGGAGATAGAGCCGATTGGATGCATGACAAGCAGTGTTGATGGCTTCGGCCCAAAAGTTGTATGGAGATTTGAATTCCGCCATCATGGTCCTTGCCGCGTCCATCAGTGTCCGGTTCTTTCTCTCCGCTACACCGTTTTGTTGAGGGGTATAGGGTGTTGCATATTGATGTTTGATCCCCTCATCACTAAGAAACTCATCCAAGGTGTAGTTCTTGAACTCGGTGCCATTGTCACTTGGATCATCAAAATCTTTGCTTCATGTTGTCGTTGAGCTTCATTTGCAAAGTTGATGACGGTTTGTTGGGTCTCACTCTTCTTCTTGAAGAAGTATACCCAAGTGTATCTTGAATAATCATCCACAATCACCAAGCAATACTTTCTACCCCCAAGACTATCAAAATATGGAGGCCCAAAGAGATCCATGTGAAGGAGCTCTAGGGGTCTTTTTGAGTAGATGATAGTCGTGGGAGGGTGAGCCGTCTCGTGTAACTTTCCTTCAATACAAGCCCTGCAAGCACGATCTTCGGCAAAGCTAACATTTGTTAGTCCACGGACATGGTCCCCCTTGAGAAGACTTTGCAAAGATCTCATATTGACATGGACTAACCGGCGATGCCAAAGCCATCCCACATCAACTTTAGCCATTAGGCATGTCGCGGTCTTAGTGGGTTGCTTCGAGAAGTTAACCACATAAAGACCGTTCTCGACATGTCCAACATAGGCTACTTTAAGAGTCTTGCTCCACAAGAGGGCCATGGTATCAATATCAAAGAATGTAGCAAAACCCATGAGTGCAAGTTGGCGAACAGAAAGTAAGTTATATGCAAGGGACTCAACAAGCATGACTTTCTCGATCGTGAGATCATGAGCGACAACAACCTTGCCAAGCCCCAATACCTTAGAAGATGAAGCATCACCCCATTCGGCGTTGGTGGCCATATATGAACCTAGATGCACGTCCACCACCAAGTCTTTGCTTCCGGTCATATGATTTGTGGCTCCACTATCGAGCAACCATGATCCCCCACCGGAAACAAACTCCTACAAGAGATCAATGCTTAGATTTAGGTACCCATTTGGTAATGGGTCCTTTGAGGTTAGTAACAAGGGTCTTAGGAACCCAAATAGACCATTCAATGTACTCATAAGAAGTTCCTTCCCTTTGAGGGCAAGTACGTCTCCGTTGGAGCGGTGTGGAGGCACAATGCTCCCCAAGAAGCCACTAGGGCCATCGTATTCTCCTCACGCCCTCACACAATGCAAGGTGCCGTGATTCCACTAGTGGTGCCCTTGAAGGCGGCAACCGAACCTTTACAAACAAGGTTGGGGATATCTCCACAACCAAATTGGAGGCTCCCAACGACACCACGAAGCTTCACCACAATGGAATATGGCTCCGAGGTGACCTCAACCGTCTAGGGTGCTCAAACACCCAAGAGTAACAAGATCCGCTAGGGATTAGTGGGGGGAATCAAATATCTCTTGGTGGAAGTGTAGATCGATGCCTTCTCAAGTAAACCCGAGCAAATCAACAAGTTTGATAGGCTAGGGAGAGAGATCGGGTGAAAATGGAGCTTGGAGCAACAATGGAGTATTCGGGGGAAGAGGTAGGTCAACATTGAAGAAGAAGATGCCTTTATATAGTGGGAGGAACAATCCAACTGTTACCCCCTCACTCAGCCCCGCAAGGAGCGGTACTACCGCTTGAGTGAGCGGTACTACCGCTTATCAAGCGGTACTACAGTTCTCCCTTAGCGGTACTGCCCCGCAAGGGGGCTGGGACCCAGAGCGGTACTACCGTGGTTGCAGGGTGGTACTACCGCTGGGGAGCGGTACTACCGCCACTACTACCGCTTCTAGTGCCGCAAAACCCGACATGAGAAAATGCGCTCTCGAGTCGAGGCGGTAGTAATACGGAGCTGCAGCGGTACTGCCGCAGAGTGCTACAAGCGGTACTACCGCTTGAGGCACTTAGGCGGTACTACCGCTGAGGCCCGCGGTACTACCGTTGGGGCCAGGAAAACCAGAGAAGGGGGAAAGTAGAACTCCATTGAGGCGGGAAGGTATGGTGGGTGCGATAAGGAAGTGTACGTGTTGATTCCACCCTAACCTTACCAAAGCGGATCCCCTATTGATAGTACGGTGACCCCTACGAAACTTAGTCCACCAACAAAGAAACGAAAAGAGCTACACCGTCTTGAATCGAACACCGAGGGGATATAATCGTCTCGTGCCAAAGAGTGAATCTCTGAAAAACTTAGTGAACACGATTAGTCCGCAAAAGCATTGTCATCAATCACCAAAACACCATCGGGCTAAATATGCCCTTACAATTGCTTCTACTACTATCCCTAACTCATAGTGATAAAGTAAAGCAGTTACATGGCGTTTGTATTTCATACAATAAAGAGACAACCATAAGGCTGCTATCAGTTGCCGATAATTTACAAAACATGATCATCTCATACAATAACGTATAACTCATCATGTCTTTTGACCATATCACATCACAACATGCCCTGCAAAAACAAGTTAGACGTCCTCTACTTTGTTGTTGCAAGTTTTACGTGCCTACTACAGGCTTCTAGCAAGAACCGTTCTTACCTACTCATCAAAACCACAATGGTGTTTCATCAAGTTTGTTGTTTTAACCTTCAACAAGGACCGGCCGGAGTCAAATTTGATTCAACTAAAGTAGGAGAAACAGACACCTGCTAGCCATCTTTATGCAAAATTAGTTGCATGTCTGTCGGTGGAACCGGTCTCATGAACATGGTCATGTAAGGTTGGTCCGGGCCGCTTCATCCAACAATACTGCCGAATCAAAATAATACATTGGTGGTAAGCAGTATTACCATCAACGACCACAACTCTTTGTGTTCTACTTGTGCATATCATCTACGCATAGACCTGGCTCATGATGCCATTGTTGGGAACTTAGCATGCAATTTCAAAAAAAAATCCTACGCTCACGCAAGATCTATCTAGGAGATGCATAGCAACGAGAGGGGGAGAGTGTATCCACATGCCCACGTAGACCGAAAGAGGAAGCGTTCGTTAACGCGGTTGATGTAGTCGAACTTCTTCTCGTTCCGACCGATCAAGCACCGAACGTACGGCACCTCCGAGTTCACCACACGTTCAGCTCGATGACGTCCCTCGAACTCTTGATCCAGCAAAGTGTCGAGGGAGAGTTTCGTCAGCACGACGGTGTGGCGACGGTGATGGTGAAGTGATCCGCGCAGGGCTTCGCCTAAGCACTACGTGAATATGACCTGGAGGTGTAAACTGTGGAGGAGGCACCGCACACAATTTCAAACAATTGATGTGTGTTCTAGGCGCCCCCTCCCCACGTATATAAGGAGGGAGGGAGAGGGAGAGGGGGAAGAAGAGGGAGGAAGAGAAGGAAATGGGGGCGCCGCCCCCTTCTCCTAGTCCTATTCGGCCTCCTTCCATGTGGGGGGCGTGCCACCCCTATGTGGGCTGGTGTGCCTCCCTTTTATGGCCCATAACTTCCCCCGGGGGGTTCCGATAACCCCCCGGTACTCCGATATGTACCCGGTACCCCTCTGAACTCTTCCGGTGTCCGAATACTATCATCCAATATATCATTCTTTACCTCTCGACCATTTTGAGACTCCTCTTCATGTCCGTGATCTCATCTGGGACTCCGAACAACATTCGGTCACCAAATCACATAACTCATATAATACAAATCATCATCGAATGTTAAGCGTGCGGACCCTACGGGTTCGAGAACTATGTAGACATGACCGAGACACCTCTCCGGTCAATAACCAATAGCAGAACCTGCATGCTCATATTGTCTCCTACATATTCTATGAAGATCTTTATCGGTCTAACCGTTATGACAACATACGTTATTCCCTTTGTCATCGGTATGTTACTTGCCCGAGATTCGATCGTCGGTATCTTCATATCTAGTTCAATCTCGTTACCGGCAAGTCTCTTTACTCGTTCTGTAATGCATCATCCCGCAACTAACTCATTAGTCAGATTGTTTGCAAGGCTTCTTTATGATGTGCATTACCGAGAGGACCCAGAGATACCTCTCCGATACTCAGAGTAACAAATCCTAATCTTGATCTATGCCAACCCAACAAACACCTTCGGAGATACCTGTAGAGCATATTTATAATCACACAGTTACGTTGTGACGTTTGATAGCACACAAGGCATTCCTCCAGTATTCGGGAGTTGCGTAATCTCATAGTCGGGGGAATATGTATTTGACATGAAGAAAGCAATTGCAATAAAACTGAATGATCATTATGCTAAGCTAATGGATGGGTCTTTTCCATCACATCATTCTCCTAATGATGTGATCCCGTTCATCAAATGACAACACATGTCTATGATTAGGAAACTTAACCATCTTTGATCAACGAGCTAGTCTAGTAGAGGCTCACTAGGGACATGGTGTTTTGTCTATGTATCCATACATGTATCAAGTTTCCGGTTAATACAATTCTAGCATGAATAATAAACATTTATCATGATATAAGGAAATATAAAATAACAACTTTATTATTGCCTCTAGGGCATATTTCCTTCACATTGTGCACGTACAATCGATGACTTCGACTGTATAAGTCGGGGTCCCCACATCGGGCTCTCCACCAAGGCACGTTAATGAGCAGAGAATCGACATGTTTTCATCCTATTTTTTCTTTTCCTATCACCAAAGTAAAAAAATCGACGTGGACTCGATGAGAGATTGGCCATCTACCTACGCTTACTGTGTTTGATGTGTGCTAGACTGCCAGTACGTGCACTAGGCCACTAGGCCACTTGGGCATTGATGCGGGCACGTGGACGTCCGAGATAATAAGAGGTAAGAGGCCTAGATTTTGAAATTTTCCTAACATTCTTTACAAATTCGCAAATAGTTCTTTTAAATCGTGAGTATTTCTCGAATTCGCTTTTTCGTACAAATTTGCGAACATTTTTTGAATCATCATTTTTTAATCAGGGAACAATTTTTGAAATTCGCAAACATATTTGTTGAAAAGATATGTTGGAATTCATGAAAAAATATTATAATTCATGAACATTTTTTAACCGTGATTTTTTAATAAAAATTGTAACATTTTTTAAATTTTGTGATAATTTTTAAATAAGTCATGAACATTTTTTGTAAAATTCACAAACATTTTTCTGAATATTTGAAGTTTTTTTGAATCGTGGAATTTTTTATTATCGCGCATTTTTTAATATGCGAACATTTATTGTCCAATTCCACTTGTTTGTGGCGCCGCTTGTGGGCTCAATCCATGCGCGCATCACTCGTGGGCTTTCGCCAAAAGGCTGGCGGGATGCTCCATCTTTAGCGGGCTTCACCGGAAGCCCAAGTTTCCCAACAGAGAGAGTTTGCTTTGATCGAGTCGGATTCCACACGGCCCTAAAAGAAAGGTCGGCCTCCACGCTAAATCAACATAACCCTACCCTTCCTAAAAAAGACGAGTCGATTCCCCTTCTCCCTTCTCCAACCCTAGAAGAGAAATCTCGTTCCTGATCTAACTGCAGTTGATCTAAAAGAAGAACGACAACGTGTGTAGACGTGGGTTGGAGGTCCGTCCTTTTAGGTGGCGGTTTTCGTTTGAGTCCGGCGATTGCGGAGGCGACTGGGTTGGGGTTTCTATGCCCTGATCTGGTGATCCAATCCGCATGTTCCCGTCATTCGTCCTGTCTCGCGATTGCTTCCATCCCTGCAAGAGCCTTTGTCCCATCCACCATAAGCCTTCTGTGTGTTCCTAGGGCACGCAGTCGTAAAACACCAACCTAGGCAGAGGCGGTGGCGGCGAAAGCCGACGGGGGAGATGGAGGGGGTTGCGGGGATGATGAAGGGCTTGAGGTTGTCGGAAGAGGAGAAGAAGGGAATCAAGATCAGGATCTCGGTGAAGGAGAAGGGGAAGAGTGTGGGGATGCATGCCGTGGGGAAGATTCTGTCGGAGCGGTTGGCACACCCCGATGCGATCTGCCTTTCGCTTGGACAAGTGTGGTGCCCCATCAAGGGTATTGATTGCAAAGAAGCTGGAGACAATAAGTTCGTATTCATGTTCTTCCAGGAATCAGGGAAAAGAAAGGCATTGGCAGACGGTCCCTGGATGTTCGACAAAGACCTTGTGGTCGTGGAGGATTTTGTGCCCAGTAGAAGAATGGAGGACTATGAGTTTAACAGTGTGCCAATCTGGGTGCGAGTCTTTAACCTGCCTCTGGGGATGATGAACGTGGAGGCGGCCGAGGAGATTGGTGACATTATTGGATAGTTTGTGGACGTCGACACCAATGCGGATGGTAGTGCCATAGGAAAGTACTTGCGGGTGAAAGTTATAATGAGGATTGATATAACTTAGATGAGAGGCTTCACCTTGGAGGATGAGGAGGAGGATGAGGGGCAGGGCAAAGGAAAGGAGAAGGCTGAGAAGGAAGATGAGGAGGGGAGTGGCTGGTGCCGATTTGATTACAAATTTATACCCGACTTCTGCTATACGTGTGGGGTCATTGGGCACGGTGAAAAGGATTGTGCCATTAAGCTGAAGAAAGGAGAGAAACCTCAGTTTGGGCGGTGGCTTAAAGCAGATATGAGCTACCGAAGGAATACTCAAGATGATGTAGGTTGGAGGAGTGGTGGTCGTCGGGGGAGTGGGAGTAGGAACTTTGGGTTCGGTAGGTCAAATGGTAGGAGTGGCAGTGGAAGTGACAGTTTGTCATGGCACAAGGACGACTCTCGAGATAGTGACGGTGGTGGCCGGAAGGTGGAAATGGGGGAGGAAGTTAACAGCCCATCAAAGACGGGCTTGAGACGTGATAGTACATGCACACATCGCAAATTGATACTGGATGGAAGGGAGACACATGCGGAGAAGCGGAAAGGAGGTGAGCTTGTGGGTAAGGAGAAGGAGGGGAATGTTGCTGCTGCTGGAGCGGGTAAGATGGAGTTGGATCCTGCACGTAGACCGGAGAAGCCAAGGGAGCATGCAAGGGGGGCAAGGGGCACAAGGGGAAAACCTATAGAAAGATATGCCGGATGGATAGGGGTGGTGAGGAGGGTGTGAGGAGGGAGAAGGTGTTGGGTGAGAAGAGGGGGAGAATGGAAGAGGATGAAGTGGAAGGTGGTAAGAAGGGGAGAACAATGGAGGCAACTGAGTTGAAGGAGGTTGAAGGTAATGTGATAGCACCAGACGAAACAATCACCTTATCGGCCGGGCTGCAGCAGTAGCCACACCGGGAGCAATGAAAATCATAAGCTGGAACTACCGGGGGCTCCGGAAAGGCCTAGCAATTCGTAGCCTCCTCGATCTGGGGAGGAGAGAGGAGCCCGACATACTGTTTCTTGCGGAGACGAAATTGACGGTGAAGGAGTTGGAAAGACTCTGGTGGCTGTTAGGGTTAACGCACATGAACGCTTGGAATCCGGTTGGAAGAAGCGGGGGTGGCTCTATTTTGAAGGAGGGGTGTGGATGCAACCTTGCAATCGTATGGCAGGAGGCATGTGGATGTTGATGTAGCGGAGGAGGGGGGAATGTTGTGGAGGCTAACCGGGGTGTATGGTGAATTCGAGGCGGAGAGGAAGAAAGATACTTGGAGGACTTTGAAGTTGTTAGGGCAACAACACCAACCGGGAAGGCCGTGGCTATGTGTAGGAGATTTCAACGAGATTTTGACGTGTCATGAGAAGGAAGGAGGGGCGGCTAGAGCTCAAAGGTGTATGGACAATTTTAGGGAGGCCCTAGACTCATGCGAGCTGACAGATATTGGATTCATTGGGGACAAGTTCACATGGCGGAACCATAGCAGGGCCCTGGAATCTTACATATGTGAAAGGCTGGATAGAGCTACAACAAATGCCCTATGGTGTGAGGTGTTTCCTGATTTTTCTGTCATCAACGGATATCCAAGGCATTCAGATCACCGGACAGTTTCCAAACATCTGGAGGTGGACCTAGGGCTCGAAATGAAGGGAGAAGTTTCTGCTTTGAAGCATGGTGGCTGCAGGAAGAGGGGTGTACTAAGGTGGTACGGGAGGCTTGGGAGGCGGGGCTGACTGGCGGCCAGGGTGGGGTTAGCGCAGCTATGAAGAACATCACCGGTTTGATGGTCACTTGGCAGAAAGAAGTTGTGGGAGATATTGAAGAAAGAATGAAGAAGGCTCGCAAGGACCTAGAGAGATGTATGTGTAACCCTGTGTGAGAGGAGAAAATTGCAGAAGAGGCTAGGCTAAGATGTGTGGTCAAAGATTTGGAAGAGAAGAAGAACACAAAAGAAAAACAGTGTTCCCGGGTGTCTTGGTTGAAGGATGGGAATAGGAACACTCGATATTTCATGGATTTTGCCTCGACAAGGAGGAAAATGAATAGGGTGAAGGAGCTGAGGAGGGAGGATGGATCGGTGGTGAAGGAGGGATGATACGTCTCCGTCGTATCAATAATTTTTGATTGTTCCATGCCAATATTATACAACTTTTACATACTTTTGGCAACTTTTTATACTATTTTTGGGGCTAACATATTGATCCAGTGCCCAGTGTCAGTTCCTGTTTGTCGCATGTTTTTTGTTTCGCAGAAAATCCATATCAAACGAAGTCCAAACTGGATAAAACCTTACGGAGATTTTTTTGGAATATATGTGATTTTTGGGAAGAAGAATCAACGCGAGACTATGCCCGGAGGGGGCACGAGGTAGGGGCGCGGCCCTGACCCTCGTGGCCACCCCGTAAGACGGTTGGTGCCCTTCTTTCGCCGCAAGAAAGCCAATATCCGGATACAAATCGTGTTAAAATTTCAGCCCAATCGGAATTACGGATCTCCGGGAATATAAGAAACGGTGAAAGGCCAGAATCTGGGAGCGCAGAAACAAAGAGAGATAGAGAGACAAATACAATCTCATAGGGCCTCTTGCCCCTCCGCCGCCATGGAGGCCATGGACCAGAGGGGAAACCCTTCTCCCATCTAGGGAGAAGGTCAAGGAAGAAGAAGGAGGGGGGCTCTCTCCCCCTCTCTCCCGGTGGCGCCGGAACCCCGCCAGGGCCATCATCATGTGACGGCGATCTACACCAACACCTCTGTCATCTTCACCAACATCTTCATCACATCCCCCCATCTATCTACAGCGGTCCACTCTCCCGCAACCCGCTGTACCCTCTACTTGAACATGGTGCTTTATGCTTCATATTACTATCCAATGATGTGTTGGCATCCTATGATGTCTGAGTAGATTTTCGTTGTCCTATCCATAATTGGTGAATTGCTATGATTGGTTTAATTTGCTTATGGTTATGTTGTTGTCCTTTGGTGCCCATCATATGAGCGCGCGCGTGGATCACGCCATAGGGTTAGTTGTATGTTGATAGGACTATGCATTGGAGGGCAAGAGTGACAGAAGCTTCAACCTAGCATAGAAATTGATGCATACGGGAGTGAAGGGGGGCCAATACATCTTAATACTATGGTTGGGTTTTACCTTAATGAACGTTATTAGTTGCGGATGCTTGCTAATAGTTCCAATCATAAGTGCATAGAATTCCAAGTCGGGGATGACATGCTAGCAGTGGCCTCTCTCACATAAAACTTGCTATTGGTCTAGTGACGTAGTCAATTGCTTAGGGACAATTTCGCAACTCCTACCACCACTTTTCCATACTCGCTATACTAACTTTATTGCTTCTTTACCTAAAACAGCCCCTAGTTTTTATTTACGTGCTCTTTATATTCTTGCAAACCTACCCCATTACACCTATAAAATACTTCTAGTTTCATACTTGTTCCAAGTAAAGCGAACATCAAGCGTGCGTAGAGTTGTATCGGTGGTCAATAGAACTTGAGGGAATATTTGTTCTACCTTTAGCTCCTTGTTGGGTTTGACACTCTTACTTATCGAAAGAGGCTACAATTGATCCCCTATACTTGTGGGTTATCAAGACCTTTTTCTGGCACCGTTGCCGGGGAGCAATAACGTGGGGTGAGTATTCACGTGTGTGCTTGTTTGCTTTATCACTAAGTAGATTTTATTTGCTGTTCTAAGTTGTTCTCTCTCTTTAGTTATGGATATGGAACAGGAAATACCAAGAAAATAGGAATAGTTGCTACTCATGGAGATGGGGAACCTCCTAAAACTCTCGATGCTCATTATGTGAAAGATATTATGTACTACTTTGATAATCCTGAGAAAACCCCATTCAACTATATAATGGGAGTAACGTTGGATCAACGTGAATACTTCAAGGATTATCGCTTGACACAAAAAGGGAAACTATTATGGGATCAAATTTGTATGTTGCGTTGGTATGCTCGGGAATTATGCTTGAGATATGATTATACTTGTTGCCTAGGATGAAGGCTCCGCACCTTCCCTTTTCATGCAAATTTAATGATAATGAAACCTTAGCATCTTATGCTAATGGTATATATGATTACTATGATGTTGAACAAATAGAAGAATTTGTTGCTTTTAAGGGTTCTTGTGAAATTAAATGTTTGTTTGAAGAGTATGAAAATTATGATGATGTTGTTTGTAGATCTAAAAATCTTGCTATATTGAAATATTGATATTTTAATTATAAATACAATGCCAATATTGATGCGTTTATTGAGAAGGTCTCCGTTGTCCAAGAAGAGACTAATATTTTGCAGGAAACTATGGAAGAAGAAATTGATGACATTGTGAGCTCATTAGATGAAAAAGATGATGAGGAGAGCGAAGAACAAAAGGAGGAAGAGCGAATTAGCTACTCGTGCCCACCTTCTAATGAGAGTAACTCTTCAACTCATACATTGTTTAATTTCCCTTCGTGCTTACCGAAGGATGAATGCTATGATCCCTTGAATTCGTTTGAAATATCCCATGTTGATGAAATTGATGCTTGCTATGCTTGTGACCATGATGCCAATATAAATTATGCTTATGGAGATGAACTTGTGATAGTTCCTTATGTTAAGAATGAAATTGTTGCTATTGCACCCACGCATGATAGTCCTATTATCTTTTTGAATTCTCCCAACTACACTATTTCGGAGAAGTTTGCTCTTATTAAGGATTATAATGATGGGTTGCGTCTCACTACGACACATGGTGATTTTGATAGATATAATATGCATGTGCTTGCTGCTCCTACTTGCAATTATTATGAGGGAGGAACTACATCTATGCCTCTCTATGTTTCCAATACGATAAAATTGCAAGAAATTGTTTATGCTATGTATCGACCTTTACTATGTGTGCATGAATTGTTCTTTTATGACATGTCGATGCATAGGAAGAGAGTTAGACTTCGTTGTTGCATGATATATGTTACTTTGTGCTCACTACTAAATCACAAATCATTGTTAATTAAAATTGGCTCTGATATACCTTGGGATTCGGGTGGATCCATTACCTGAGCACTATATGCCTAGCTTAATGGCTTTAAAGAAAGCGTTGTCAGGGCGACAACCCGGAAGTTTTAGAGAGTCATTTATTTTTGTTGTGTGCTTTTATAAAGTTTAAAAACAAAAAATATATATATAGGGGAACCTAAAACTTTTTCAAAAAGAGAAGCGATTGAAAGGTGATGCATTGCGGAAATAAGGGTCGACCTTGAACACTTGTGTTCATGCTTATGAAAACAATGTAGAATTTTTCATGGAAGTTTCTCATAAAAATAATTATCCCCTTGTACAATTCCATTATATTATAAAAATAATGTGCCAAGAGTTTGCCTTTAGGATGATTAAATTGCTTGTTGGTTTGTGCGGTGCAAAAATAGAAACTTTGGCTGTAGTGCGCAATTTTACATTTTTTACTGGAACGCCAAAAGGATCTGAAACTTTTTGCACAGTCTTGCTATACAAATTTTTTATTTTTCCTAATTTTTCCAGAATTTTTAGAGTTACATAAGTATGGTGAATGTTCAAATCTTTACAGACTGTCCTGTTTTCACAGATTGCTGTTATAGCTTCATTATTTGTGTATGTTTGAATTCTTGTTGAAGCCTCCTTGACTTGGGGCCATAGAATTGTGATAGAATACAATGGGTAATGTTTTTTGATAATTATACAATAATGTTAGAGCAGTACATGATGGGATTTCACTGATCATATGCACTAACCCCGCCACTAAAAGTCCGGTTAAGTTTTGTGTGGATGAAGTGTTCGAAGATCGAGGAGGTCTCGATGTGAGAAAAAGGAGGAGAGGCAAGAGCTCAAGCTTGGGGATGCCCAAGGCACCCCAAGTAAATATTCAAGGAGACTCAAGCGTCTAAGCTTGGGGATGCCCGGAAGGCATCCCATCTTACTTCAACAAGTATGGGTATATTTTCGGATTCGTTTTGTTCAGATGATATGTGTAAACTCTTGGAGCGTCGTGTGCTTTTTATTTTTATTTTATAAATGCACCATGCTGGTATGAGATAGTCCTTGGTTGATTTATAGAATTCTCTTTGCACTTCACTTATATCTTTTGAGTATGGCTTTATAGAATGCTTCATGTGCTTCACTTATATCATTTGAAGTTTGGATTGCATGTTTCTCCTCACATAGAAAACCGTCATTTGTAGAATGCTCTTTTGCTTCACTTATATTTGTTAGAGCAGGGCATATATTTTGTAGAAAGAATTAAACTCTCTAGCTTCACCTATATCTATTTAGAGAGTTGACAGGAATTGGTCATTCACATGGTTAGTCATAAAATTCTACATAAAACTTGTAGATCACTGAATATGATATGTTTGATTCCTTGCAATAGTTTTGCGATATAGAGATGCTAATATGTGGGAGGCACTAGTAAATGATTGTGGTTTAGTAAGAATATTGGTGTTAAGGTTTGTGATTCCCGAAGCATGCACGTATGGTCTCCTAACTATGTAACCAAATTGGCGCGCATTCTATTTTGATTGTTTATCTTTGCGTGAAGGTCGGGGGCACGCGATGGTTAACTCCTACCAACCTCCCCCCTAGGAGCATGCGTCGTAGTATTTTGCTTCGAGGGCTAATAGATTTTTCGCAATAAGTATGTGAGTTCTTTATAACTAATGTTGAGTCCATGGATTATACGCACTCTCACCCGTCCACCTTGCTAGCCACTCTAGTACCGTGCAATTTTCGCCAGTGCATCAAACCACCTTATACCCTTCCTCAAAACAGCCACCATACCTACCTATTATGGCATTTCCATAGCCATTCCGAGATATATTGCCATGTAACTCCACCGTTCCATTTGTTATGACACGCACCATCATTGTCATATTGCTTTGCATGATCATAAGACAGCTAGCATGATGTTTTTTCCATTTTTTTATGTCATTGTTATGCTAGATTATTGCACATCCCGGTACACTGTCGTAGGCATTCATATAGAGTCACACCTTGTTCTAGTATCGAGTTGTAAGTAAATAAAAGTGTGATGATCATCATTATTAGAACATTCCCTTATGTGAGATTATAAAAAAATGGAAGAGGCCAATGAAGCCCAGATAAAAAAAAAGAGGCCAAAGAAGCCCACCAAAAAAAGCCCAAAGAGACCAAAATAAATAAATGAGAGAAAAAGAGAGAAGGGACAATGTTACTATCTTTTTCCACACTTGTGCTTTATCATAGCACCATGTTATTCATGATAGAGAGTCTCCTATGTTGTCACTTCCATATACTGGTGGGAATTTTTGTTATAGAACTTGGCTTGTATATTCCAACGATGGGCTTCCTCAAATTTCCCTAGGTCTTCATGAGCAAGCAAGTTGATGCACACCCACTAGCTTTTTATTGAGCTTTCATACACTTATAGCTCTAGTGCATCCATTACATGGCAATCCCTACTCACTCACATTGATATCAATTGATGGACATCTCCATAGTCCATTGATTTGCCTAGTTGATGTGAGACTTTCTCCCTCCTTTTGTCTATCACCACCTTCTATTCCACCCATAGTGCTATGTCCATGGCTCGCGCTCATGTATTGCGTGAAGAGTTGAAAAAGTTCGAAAAAGTAAAGTATGAAAACAATTGCTTGGCTGACACCGAGATGGGCATGAGGGGTACCTTGTGTTAAGAAAAGGGAGCATAAAAGACTATATGATTTTGTAGGGATAACATTCTTTAGCATTGATATTTTGAAAGACTTGATTGTTTGTTGGGATGCTCGAGTATTAAATTCTTTTATGTCAAATGATAGACTATTGCTTTGCATCACTTGTGTCTTAATATTCATGCCATGATTAGATTACATGATCAAGATTATGCTAGGTAGCATTACACATCAAAAAATATCTTTTTTATCATTTACCTACTCGAGGACGAGCAGGAATTAAGCTTGGGGATGCTGATACGTCTCCGTCGTATCAATAATTTTTTATTGTTCCATGCCAATATTATACAACTTTCATATACTTTTGGCAAATTTTTATACTATTTTTGGGACTAAGATATTGATCCAGTGCCCAGTGCAAGTTCTAGTTTGTTGCATGTTTTTTTGTTTCGCAGAAAATCCATATCAAACAGAGTCCAAACGGGATAAAAACTGACGGAGATTGTTTTGGAATATATGTGATTTTTGGGAAGAAGAATCAACGCGAGACGATGCCCGAGGGGGCCACGAGGCAAGGGGCGCGCCCCTGACCCTCATGGCCACCCCGTAAGGCGGTTGGTGCCCTTCTTTCGCCGCAAGAAAGCCAATATCCGGAAACAAATCGTGTTAAAATTTCAGCCCAATCAGAGTTACGGATCTCCGGGAATATAACAAATGGTGAAAGGCCAGAATCTGGGAACACGGAAACAGAGAGAGACAGAGAAACAGATTCAATCTCGGATGGGCTCTCGCCCCTCCCATGCCATGGAGACCAAGGACCAGGTGGAGAACCCTTCTCCCACCTAGGGAGAAGGCCAAGGAAGAAGGAGAAGGAGGGGGCTCTCTCCCCCTCGCTTCCGGTGGCGCCCGAGTGCCACCGGGGCCATCGTCGTGCGACGGCGATCTACACCAACACCTCTGTCATCTTCACCAACATCTTCATCACCTTTCCCCATCTATCTACAGCGGTCCACTCTCCCGCAACCCGCTGTACCCTCTACTTGAACATGGTGCTTTATGCCTCATATTATTATCCAATGATGTGTTGCCATCCTATGATGTTTGAGTAGATTTTCGTTGTCCTATCGGTAATTGGTGAATTGCTATGATTGGTTTAATTTTCTTGTGGTTATGTTGCTGTCCTTTGGTGCCCATCATATGAGCGCACGTGTGGATCACACCATAGGGTTAGTTGTATGTTGATAGGACTATGTATTGGAGGGCAAGAGTAACAGAAGCTTCAACCTAGCATAGAAATTGATGCATACGGAATTGAAGGGGGACCAATATATCTTAATGCTATGGTTCAGTTTTACCTTAATGAATGTTAGTAGTTGTGGATGCTTGCTAATAGTTCCAATCATAAGTGCATAGAATTCCAAGTCAGGGATGACATGCTAGCAGTGGCCTCTCCCACATAAAACTTTCTATCGGTCTAGTAACGTAGTCAATTGCTTAGGGACAATTTAGCAACTCCTACCACCACTTTTCCACACTCGCTATACTAACTTTATTGCTTCTTTACCTAAAACAGCCCCTAGTTTTTATTTACGTGATCTTTATATTCTTGCAAACCTATCTCGTTACACATATAAAGTACTTCTAGTTTCATACTTGTTCCAGGTAAAGCGAACGTCAAGCGTGCGTAGAGTTGTATCGGTGGTCGATAGAACTTGAGGGAATATTTGTTCTACCTTTAGCTCCTCGTTGGGTTCGACACTCTTACTTATCGAAAGAGGATACAATTGATCCCCTATACTTGTGGATTATCAAGGGAGAGGAGCTAACTAACTATATTTGTTCTTACTTTCAGGATCTCTTCACCTCTCGAATGGGGAAACGACTGCATGAACTTATTGATAAGGTTGAGCCTCGCATCACAACACCCATGCACGCTGTCCTAGATGCAGAGTTCACTCGGGAGGAGGTGAAGGCCGCACTTGATCACATTGGAGATCTGAAGGCGCCAGGCCCGGATGGAATGTCGTCCATCGTGTACAAGAAACACTGGCATTTTATGGTGGATAGAGTGGTAGATGAGGTCCTGGCAGTTCTGACGGTGGGCCAATCCCTGAGGGCTGGAATGATACGATCGTCGTCCTCATCCCAAAGGTCAAAGACCCGTCCAGAATCAAAGATCTCCGCCCAATCACCTTGTGTAATGTGATTTACAAGCTCGTGTCAAAGGTCATAGCCAACCGACTGAAGATCATTGTACCTGACATAATCTCCGACAACCAAAGTGCATTTGTGCCGGGTAGGTTGATCACGGATATTGTTCTCATTGCGTATGAGCTTTCACACTTCCTGTTGGGAAAGAAGAAGGGAAAAGAGGGGTTTGCTGCAGTTAAGGCGGACATGAGCAAGGCCTACGATCGAGTAGAATGGAATTTCTTGGCTGCTATGTTGGGCAAGTTGGGCTTCAAACAGTGCTGGGTGGACCTAATCATGAAGTGTGTGTCCTCGGTTAAATATATCAAATTAAAGTGAATGGCGCTCTGTCTCAACAATTCAGTCATGCTTGTGGGTTGCGACAAGGCGATCCTATATCGCCCTACCTCTTTGTCATTTGTGCGGAGGGGCTCTCGGCACTTCTCCATGATGCCCAAGGGAGGGGTCTTATTAGTGGGGTGAAGATTTGCACGAATGCCCCGGATGTGTCTCATCTACTATTCGCTGATGACTCCATGCTCTTACTGAAAGCGTGTGGTGAGGAGGCCACAGCGCTGCGAGGAGTCCTTGAGTTGTATGAGCAATGCTCGGGACAGTGCATCAGTACGGAAAAGTCAGCAGTAATGTTCAGCCCAAACACGCCAGCAGAGACACGGAATTTGGTTAAACAGACCATACACATACAGAGCGAGAATTGGAATGATAAGTACCTTGGCCTCCCGGCCCATGTGGGCAAATCAAATAAGAAAGCCTTTGATTATATTAAGGTCTCAATGGCGGGGAAGGTTTATGGATGGCAGGAGAGGCTGATAGCGAAAGTGGGGAAGGAGACCGTGGTGAAAGCAGTTGCGCAGGCCATCCCAACTTCCGCTACGTCATGTTTCTATCTGACTATGTCATTTTACCAGGAGTTGAGCTCGCTTATGGGGAAGTATTGGTGGAGCCAGCAAGAGAAAGAGAACACACTACACTGGATCAGTTAGGACAAGTTAACAAGGTCAAAAGCACAGGGTGGCCTCGGGTTTAGGGATATGCACAGTTTCAACATAGCTATACTCTCAAGGCAGATTTGGAGGTTGATCCAAAATCCGGAGTCCCTTTGTGCCCAGATCCTGAAGGCCCGGTATTTCCCCCACGCTCATGTTCTAGATGATGTGGCTAAGGACGGAATTCCATATTCATGGAGAAGCCTCCTTCATGGGCTGCAACTGTTCAAGGAAGGATACATTTGGCGGGTTGGGGAAGGCACACAGGTGCGGATCTGGTCTGATCCGTGGCTACCCAGACCGTGGGCTAGGAAGGTCTTAACACCAAAAGGGGCCAGCTTGCTTGAAAACGTTTATGACCTGATCAGTGCAGTAACCGGGAGTTGGGATGAGCAACTTGTCTGAGACACCTTTTGGCCTGTTGATGCAGCTACTATTATGCAGATCCCAATACATGAAGGAGTTGAAGACTTCATTGCCTGGCAATTTGAGCCGAAAGGAGTACACACCGTTAAGAGTGCATATAAGTTACACGTCCAATTGGAGAAGATGGAACGTGATGGCAATGCGGGCAGCAACACGGGTCTTCCTGGGAACCTTGACAAGTGTAGTGATGACTCATGGAAGAGGTTGTGGAAGCTACCCTGCCCAAGGAATATACAGATGTTTGCATGGTGGATAAAACATGAGTCTCCGGCTTTGCGGGCAAACCTTGTGAGAAGAGGCGTGCAAGTCGAGGATAAATCGTGCTTATTCTGTGGTAGAGTGGAGGAAGACGGGGCACACTTGTTTGTCAAGTGTAAGTTAGTGAAGGAAGTATGGAGAGATCTCTCGTTGGAGAAAGAAAGAATGGTGCTGGAATGTATCACGTATGTGCATGTGATGCTTGACTTTCTTTGGGGGCTAGATGAGAAAAAGAGTATCCTAATCCTAACATTCTGGTGGCTATGGTGGAGCAACCGGAACAAAGTGAGGGAAGGGGAGCTAGCGGACATAGCTGTGGACGTGGCGAGAAGGGCGAGATGCTGCGCCTTAGAGTACCATCAAGTCTGTGCACAAGCATTGGCTAGCCCAGACATAACCTCATGGAAGCCTCCTCCGAGTGACAAGATCAAACTCAATGTGGACGGATCGCACGTGCTGGAAGACACTCATGCGGGTTGGGGTGTGGTGGCGAGAGACACCGCCGGCACAGTTCTATGTGCAAGAGCAGGCCGGAAGGAGTACATTGCTGATGCTTTCGCTGCCGAGGTCCACGCATTGGCTGAAGCTGTTTCTTTTGCAGCGGATATGGGCATGTTGCAAGTCATATTCGAGACCGACTCCCAGTTGCTAGCGGAGGCCATGGACTTGCGGGAGGTCGATTCCTCTGCGTACTCAGCGATCATTGAGGATACAAAGCTCCAACTCAAGTTATGGTTCTCACACCATGAAATAATGTTCTGTAGGCGACATGCGAACTCTGTAGCGGACGAACTTGCAAAACTTGGTCGTTTATGTGATGTAAACCACTCTTTGCAGTGGGAGTCGGATATACCAGCCAACGTGGCTGAATGTTTTTTTTGCATGGTAATACGTGTCTCATTTATCTAGAATAAAGATCAAGTTACAAGGCACGTAAGCACCGACCATACATGACTGAAAAGATAGAAAAAACCTATGCAAAATACCAGCGCATGTCCCTTTTCTTCGACACCACCGAAGCGGCCACCGAAGGGTAAAAAGACAGATCACCTCTTCGCCGAAGCTCGACGCGGCTCCATCGCTGATCAGCAGCTTTACGGACCTCCAAAGTAGTTTGTCAAAAGCAAAACCATAGCCGTTGAAAGAATCAGACCGGGGCAACATGTCCCCGGACACGCCATCGAACTTCGGAACTGACACCCTCGCATGACGACGACGTCGGAGAAGGAAATCAAAACTGCCCGCCTTTGACCACACACCCAACGCAAGATACTCCATCTTCCAGTTGTCACTTGCGTAGACATCCGCCTGTGCGTACTCCTCAACGACAAAACTCCCTGCTCCACCATGACGTCGGAGACAACACCACAGCAACCGGGTCAGAGTAGAGGGAGAGCCACACCTGATGGAGTCGTTGCCGCCACCTCGCCAACACCATCCATGAACCCTAACGTCATCGATCTGAGGGATCGACAGAGACACGATGCCATCAACTCCGAGACACCGCCATGAAGGACGCCGCCGGTGTGGGAGTGGGGTTGAGGCAGATTTATTCGTCCGGACGCCGCTCCCACCATCCCAACGACGTGCCACGACCTACTAATCCAAAACCTAACTACAGAGCGGAGGAACGGGGTCCCCCCTCCCTCCTGCCGCCGGAGCAGCGGCCGAAGGGAGAGGGGGCCAGCGCACCGGCCGGTGGAGATTGGAGGAAAAGAGTTGCCTCCCCCTAGTCGCTTGGTGGCGGCGGCGACTAGGGTAGGAAACCTGCTTCCAACGTGGCTGAATGTGCTCTGGGTGATTTGCCTGGGCACCAGTAATATACATGCTATGCTTGACACTAAAAAAACTAGAAGAGAAATCCGAGCGAGTCGAATCCCCACTCGTGCCACGGCGTCCACTTCCGAATCTCCCGGGATGGTTTACCTTCTTTCCCCTGCATCCAGATCACCCAGCCCTCCCGTGTTTTCTTCCCACAATGTCTTCATGCGCACATAAGTTCTCGATCTGCGGGCGGATTGTTACGACGATCCCTCTTGGCAGGCTCTGAAGAGCACATCCGCCTATGCCGTCGACAAGCGTGACGAGGATCTGGCGAAATCCATCGTCCTCGTCGCGCGCGTCCTCCCCCCGCCATGTATCACCGCGCTATGCATCCACTTCAACGGGGAACGGGCTTTTCGCCCAGAGCCCATAGCCTTCGTCGAGGCTATTGACGATGGGGCCATTGTCTTGGCAGAGCAGTTTCAAGATCGTGAGGAATCTAGCCGCCTCATCATCTATGACACCGCCTGCACTTCTCTGGTCATGGTGCCCCGTTTGTCTTCCTGGTACTGTACACCATATTTCACGGATCAGCCATTCCTAGTGCGCAGCCGCAACGGCAGCTATGTGCTGGCTGTTATGGTCAGATGTCAGATCTATGACAAGAAACTGCAATGGGAGACCGGGCGGGATGCTCTTTGTCTCTGACCGCCACCGCCTTGCTCCAGGCCACACCCCCAGGGGAGCATCAAGCCTTGGCAGATGAAAGAACCAGTCTTCCCGCCGGATAGGCCTGACCACATTTGGGCGCATGCGACATTTTCATTGCAAGGGAGAGCTTTTTGGGTCAATTTTGTGTTAGAAGGGAGAGAGAGGTTTGGTGGAATAGTTGTTGTATTGCTTGAGCCTCATGGGCATATATATATAGGAGTACAATGATCAACTTGGAGTACAAGACAAGGTAGAATAATATCCTACACTATCCTAGCTTTCCTAATAATCACAATACTCAACATCCCCCCGCAGTCACAACGGTAGCGACGCAGACGATGAGACTGGAGAAGAATCCGAAGGAAAGCCGACGGACACCCCCCCCCCATAGTCGTGACGGTCGTTGCATCACGGAGTCGTGGCTGGAGTGGAAACCGACGAGGCTGCTCAAGCAGGCGGTAGCCCTTTCTGTCGTTTGTCGATGTAGCCGAGAGCGTAGGGTGGTGTAGTCGTTGGTCGAGGTAGCCGTGCGAAGAATGTCGTGGTCGATGTCGAGTCGGGGTGTCCGGTGCCGAGATAGTCGCCGTGCACTGGGAAGAAGAGCGGCGGCGGCGGCCTGAGGAGGCGGCGGCGGCTAGGTCGGAAGCGCGGCGACAGTGCTCGAAGTAGACGAGGAAGATCCCGATAGCATGACGAGGACCGGGCGAACGGTGGCGTTCCCGCGCCTAGGAAGACGGCGCGACGCATACCACATAGAAGTCGACGTGCAGGGACGACGGAGTGGACCGCGCGCCGCGACGCTACGACCCGAAGGGGCGACGCAGCGAAAGCGCGCGGGTCGGGGCGACGGCGGGGAAGACCTCAGGACGGTTGCAGGGACCACGTGCCACGCTCGCTACGGTCCGACGGGGCGATGTAGCGGCAGCGCGAGGGTCATTGCAGCCTCGTGACGACCTGGAGCGGACATCCTCGGGCGGCGGTTGACAGCGGGCCACGGCACTACGGCCCGAAGGGCGACGCAGCGGCAGCGCGCGGGTCGGTGCAGCCGTGAAAGAACCACAGGACGGCGGCAGGGGGCGCATGCCACGCTCGCTACGGCCCGACGGGAGACGAAGCGGCGGCGCGAGGGTCGATGCAGCCACAAGAATGACCTGGAACGGACGACCTCGGGACGGCGGTGGACCGCGGGCCGCGGCACTACGGCACGAAAGGACGACGCAGCGGTAGCTTGCGGGTTGGTGCAGTCGTCGGAAAAACCATGGGACAGCGACGTTGCGGTCCGAATGGACGGCGCAGCTGCAGCCCGTTGCTCGGTACAAAGAAGCACATACTCAGGGACGAACGACGAGGTATATCCAATGCGTTGCGTGCAACCAGACGTGGCAGGAGTTTGACCGGAGGCGGACACGTTGAGCTGACCCGGATCAGTACACGCATGCAACGTGCAAGCAGCCAACGCGAAACTGACCCTAGGACTCCCGACGTGCATCATGAACGCCAGATCGAATAGTGCCACGCTGGCGCGGGAAGACCACACGGTGCGGCACGACGGGTCAACCCAGGATCGCGCAAGCGGCCTGATGCGCTCCTCCGCGCGAAAGACGGGCGTTCCCGGGGCACCGCATGTTATGCAATTGCAGAACTCGGTCACCGTTAGGTTGGAGTAGAGGCGCATGAAGACGACGAACAATGCGGGCGACACAAAAAACCAAAAAGAACACCGATCAAGCGATCGGCAAGAGAGAAAATCCGAATCAAAGATCGAAAAAAATATTCTCTAGGGCAGCCGATCAACAAGATCGGCGGACAAACCCTAAGTACGGGTCGCGCGGCCCCCGGCGGCAGTCATGGAGGGCTAGAGCGTGCACTTCTACATGGTATCGAAGCCAAGAGGTCTCAAGTTCAAGACCCGGCTGGCGCAATTAAATTTGCAGCCCACTTTCGGTCCACGTTTAGGCCTGAGAGAGTCACACGTGAGGGGGAGTGTTGACGTATAATGTGCTGCAAGGTTGTCAGAATCGTGATTCTGTTGTACGATTCTACGACTTTACGATCCAAACTAACCCCTCTGATTCTACGACTTTAGTTCATAGAATCTACGTTTCTACGATCCTGATAGTGAAGATTCCATGATTTGCGATCCTACCATCAGGGCTCCGATCCGATTCAAAATCGCGATTCTGACAACCTTGATGTGCTGCCTAGTCTCTGTTGGAAATATGCCCTAGAGGCAATAATAAAAGAGTTATTATTATATTTCCTTGTTCATGATAATCGTTTATTATCCATGCTATAACTGTATTGATTGGAAACTCAAATACACGTGTGGATAAATAGACAGACTTTGTGTCCCTAGTGAGCCTCTACAGGACTAGCTCGTTGATCAAAGATGACCGCGGTTTCCAGGTCATAGACATGAGTTGTCATTTGATAACGGGATCACATCATTAGGAGAATGATGTGATGGACGAGACCCAAACGTTAAACATAGCTTTTGATCGTGTCAGTTATCGCTATAGTTTTCTGCATGTCAAGTATAAGTTCCTATGACCATGAGATCATGTAACTCACTGACACCGTAGGAGTACTTTGTGTGTGCCAAACGTCACAACGTAACTGGGTGACTATAAAGGTACTCTACAGGTATCTCCGAGGGTGTCTGTTGAGTTGACATGGATCGAGACTGGGATTTGTCACTCCGTGTGACGGAGAGGTATCTCCGGGCCCGCTCGGTAATACGTCATCTCAATGAGCTCAAAGTGACTAAGTAGTTGGTCACGGGATTATGTATTACGGTAACGAGTAAAGAGACTTGCCGGTAACGAGATTGAACTAGGTATGGAGATACCGACGATCGAATCTCGGGCAAGTAACATACCGACGAGACAAAGGGAACTGTATACGGGATTGCCTGAATCCTTGACATCGTGGTTCATCCGATGAGATCATCGAGAAACATGTGGGAACCAATATGGGTATCCAGATCCCGCTATTGGTTATTGACCTGGGAGTGTCTCGGTCATGTCTACATGGTTTCCGAACCCGCAGGGTCTACACACTTAACGTTCGGTGACGCTAGGGTTGTTAGTGAGAAAAGTGTATGGTTACCGAAGGTTGTTCGGAGTCCCGGATGAGATCCCGGACATGACGAGGGTCTCCGGAATGGTCCGGAGACGAAGATTGATATATAGGATGAAAGGTTTCGGAGTCCGGAAGTGTTCCGGGGAGCATCGGGAAATCGGCGGAGTACCGGAAAGGGGTTTCGGGGGGTCCGGAAGCAGTTCTGGGCCTAATGGGCCACAAGGGGGAACACCACAGCCCTCAGGGGGCTGTGCGCCCCCCCCCCTGGGCCCTCTCCTTGTGCGCCAAGGAGGGTGGACCCCTCTAGGGTGGCCGCACCCCCTAAGCCTTGGGGGGCAAGGCACCTAGGGGGGGAAACCCTAGGGCCAGCCCTGGCCGCCGCCCCCCCCATGCCCTGGCCGCCGGCCCCCTAGGGGAAACCCTAGGGCGCCCCCCCTCTCATCCTTCCCCTATATATAGAGGGGTAGAGGGAGGGCAGCCAACACAAGTTCGTGCCTCGGTGCTGCCCTCCCTCTCCCGTTACATCTTCTTCTCCCGCGGTGCTTAGGCGAAGCCCTGCCGGAGTTCTTCTCCACCATCACCACCACGCCGTCGTGCTGCCGGTTCTCCATCAACCTCTCCTCCACCCCTTGCTGGATCAAGAAGGAGGAGACGTCCCCGAGCCGTACGTGTGAAGAACGCGGAGGCACCGTTGCTTCGGTGCTAGGATCTTCGGCGATCTGAATCGCGGCGAGTACGACTCCATCATCCGCGTTCATAACGCTTCCGCTTAGCGATCTACAAGGGTATGTGGATCCTACTCTCCCCTCGTAGTTGCATCTACTAGATTGATCTTGGTGAACGTAGAGAAAAATTTTTGTTTTCCATGCAACGTTCTCCAACAGTGGCATCATGAGCTAGGATCTTGCGTAGATGCTTTCTCGAGTAGAACACAAAAGGGTTTGTGGCGTTGATGTTTTAAATTGCTGCCCTCCTTAGTCTTTCTTGATTCAGCGGTATTATAGGATGAAGCGGCCCGGACCAACTTTACATGTCCACGTACATGAGACCGGTTCCATCGACAGACATGTGACTTTTGTTGCATAAGATGGCTGGCGGGTGTCTGTCTCTCCTGTCTTAGTTGAATCGGAATAGAACAAGGCGGTCCTTGTAGAAGGTTAAATAGCAACTTGAATATCACCGTTGTGGTTTTGCGTAGGTAAGAAGCGTTCTTGCTAGATACCCATAGCAGCCACGTAAAACATGCAACAACAAATTAGAGGACGTCTAACTTGTTTTTGCAGGGTATGCATGTGATATGATATGGCCAATGACATGATGAATTATATTTGATGTATGAGATGATCATGTTGTAATAGTTAATATCGACTTGCATGTCGATGCATACGGCAACCGGCAGGAGCCATAGGGTTGTCTTTAATTTTTGTATGACCTGCGTGTCAATCATTAAGCGCTTTGTAATGCTTTACTTTATCGCTAAACGGTAGCAATAGTAGTAAGAGCATGGTGGGCGCCGACAACCCCGATGGCGACACGATGATGGAGATCATGATTATGGAGATCATGGTGTGGCGCCGGTGACGATGGAGATCATGCCGGTGCTTTGGAGATGGAGATCAAAAGCACGAGTTGATGGCCATATCATGTCACTTATGATTTGCATGTGATGTTAATCCTTTTATGCATCTTATTTTGCTTAGGACGACGGTAGCATTATAAGATGATCCTTCACTAAAATTTCAAGATAAAATTGTGTTCCCCCCGAGTGTGCGCCGTTGCGAAGGTTCGTCGTTTCGAAGCACCACGTGATGATCGGGTGTGATAGACTCTACGTTCGCATACAACGGGTGCAAGCCAGTTTTGCACGTGCAGAACACTCGGGTTAGACTTGACGAGCCTAGCATGTACAGACATGGCCTCGGAACACGGAGGACCGAAAGGTCGAGCATGAGTCATATAGTAGATATGATCAACATGTTGATGTTCACCATTGACACCACCTCATCTCACGTGATGATCGGACTTGGGTTGGTGAATTTGGATCATGTCACGCTCGAATGACCGGAGGGATGTCAATTTGAGTGGGAGTTATAAATAATTTGATTAGGTAATAACTCACTTATCATGAACAATAGTCTAAAATGTCTTTCCAAATTTTTGGGTTGTAGATGGCTCGCGCAGTAGCTCCCCTGAATTTTAATGCGTTCCTAGAGAAAGCTAAACTGAAAGATGACGGGAGCAACTTTGTGGACTGGCTCCGCAATCTGAGGATCATCCTCACAGCTGCCCAAAAGGTTTATGTCCTAAATGCACCGCTAGGTGAACCCCCCGCTCCTGGAGCCTCTGCAGACGTTATGAACGTTTGGCAGACGCGTTCGGATGACTATTCGATAGTGCAGTGTGCCATGTTGTATGGCTTGGAAGGAGGACTTCAAAGGCGTTTTGAACGTCATGGTGCATATGAGATGTACACGGAGTTGAAGTTCATCTTTGAGAAGAATGCTAAGATCGAGAGGTATGAGACCACCGATAAATTCTTCGCTTGCAAGATGGAGGAGAATTCGTCTGTCAGTGAGCACTTACTGAAGATGTCTGGGTACTATACCCGCATAGCTGATCTGGGACTTGTGTTCCCGGATGAGGCTATCATTGACAGAATTCTCCAGTCACTCCCTCCAAGCTACAAGAGCTTCGTGCAGCAGTATAACATGCAAGGGATGAACAAGACCATCGCCGAGCTGTTTTCGATGCTGAAAGTCGCTGAGGCAGACATCCAGAAGGAGTATCAAGTGTTGATGGTCAATAAGACCACCAGTTTCAAGAAGAATGGCAAGGGCAAGAAGGGTAACTCTAAGAAGGGTGGCAAAGCAGTTGCTAATCCAGTGAAGAAACCCAAGGCTGGGCCCAAGCCAGAGACTGAGTGTTTCTATTGCAAGGGGAACGGCCACTGGAAGCGGAACTGCCCCAAGTATCTAGCGGACAAGAAGGGGGCCAACAACAACAAAGGTATATGTGATATACATGTTATTGATGTGTACCTTACCAACTCTCGTTGTAGTGCCTGGGTATTTGATACCGGTTCGGTTGCTCACATTTGCAACTCTAAATAGGAACTGCGGAATAAACGGAGGCTGGCGAAGGACGAAGTGACGATGCGCGTGGGAAACGGTTCCAAGGTTGATGTGATCGCCGTCGGCACGCTCGCTCTTCGATTACCATCGGGATTAGTTATGAACCTGAATAATTGTTATTTAGTGCCTGCGTTAAGCATGAACATTATATCTGGATCTTGTTTATTGCGAGACGGTTACTCATTTAAGACAGAGAATAATGGTTGTTCTATTTATATGAGTAATATCTTTTATGGTCATGCACCCGAAGTTAGGGGTTTATTCTTATTGAATCTCGATAGTGATGATACACATGTTCATAACATTGATGCCAAAAGATGTAGAGTAGATAATGATAATACCACTTTCTTGTGGCACTGCCGTCTCGGTCATATCGGCGTGAAACGCATGAGGAAGCTCCATGCTGATGGACTTCTGGAGTCTCTTGATTTTGAATCACTTGACACGTGCGAGCCGTGCCTCATGGGCAAGATGACAAGGACCCCGTTTTCAGGGACAGTGGAACGGGCAAGTGACTTATTGGAAATCATACATACTGATGTGTGCGGTCCGATGAGTGTAACGGCGCGCGGTGGATATCGTTATTTTCTCACCTTCACTGACGACTTAAGTAGATATGGGTATATTTACTTGATGAAGCATAAGTCTGAAACTTTTGAAAAGTTCAAGCAATTTCAGAGTGAAGTTGAAAATCATCGTAACAAGAAGATCAAGTTCCTACGATCTGATCGAGGGGGAGAATATCTGAGTTATGAGTTTGGTGATCACTTAAGAAAATGTGGAATTGTTTCACAGTTAACGCCACCTGGAACACCACAGCGTAATGGTGTGTCCGAACGTCGTAATCGAACCCTATTAGATATGGTGCGTTCTATGATGTCTCTTGCCGATTTGCCACTATCGTTTTGGGGATATGCGTTAGAGACAGCTGCATTCACTTTAAATAGGGCTCCATCTAAGTCCGTTGAGACAACACCGTATGAACTATGGTTTAGTAAGAAACCGAAGTTGTCTTTTCTCAAGGTTTGGGGTTGCGATGCTTATGTCAAAAGGCTTCAGCCAGAAAAGCTCTAACCCAAAGCGGACAAATGTGTCTTCATAGGATACCCAAAAGAAACAGTTGGGTACACCTTCTATCTCAGATCCGAGGGCAAAGTGTTTGTCGCTAAGAACGGGTCCTTTCTCGAGAAAGAGTTTCTCTCGAAAGAATTGAGTGGGAGGAAGGTAGAACTTGATGAGGTTATTGAACCTCTGCTTCAACTAGAGAGTAGCGCAGCACAGAAAGATGTTTTTGTGGAGCCTACAGAGGTTGAAGAGGAAGCCAATGATGATGATCAAGAAGCTTCTGATCAAGTTACTACTGAACCTCGTAGGTCGACAAGGGTACGCACTGCACCTGAGTGGTATGGTAACCCTGTCTTGGAGGTCATGTTGTTAGACAACGGTGAACCTACGAGCTATGGAGAAGCGATGGTGGGCCCAGATTCCGACAAATGGTTAGAGGCCATGAAATCCGAGATGGGATCCATGTATGAAAACAAAGTATGGACTTTGGAAGTATTACCTGAAGGGCGGAAGGCCATTCAGAATAAATGGATTTTTAAGAGGAAGACGGACGCTGACGGTAATGTCACCGTGTATAAAGCTCGACTTGTGGCAAAGGGTTTTTCACAAGTTCAAGGGATTGACTACGATGAGACTTTCTCACCCGTAGCGATGCTTAAATCCGTCCGAATCATGTTAGCAATAGCTGCATTTTTCGATTATGAAATTTGGCAGATGGATGTCAAAACAGCGTTCCTTAACGGTTTTCTTAAGGAAGAGTTGTATATGATGCAACCAGAAGGTTTTGTCGATCCAGAGAATGCTGACAAAGTATGCAAGCTCCAGCGTTCCATTTATGGGCTGGTGCAAGCATCTCGGAGTTGGAATCTTTGTTTTGATGAGGTGATCAAAGCGTTTGGGTTTATACAAGTTTACAATGAAGCTTGTATTTACAAGAAAGTGAGTGGGAGCTCTATAGCGTTTCTAATATTATATGTGGATGACATATTGCTGATTGGAAACAATATAGAATTTTTGGATAGCGTGAAGGGGTATTTGAACAAGAGTTTTTCGATGAAAGATCTCGGTGAAGCTGCTTTCATATTGGGCATCAAGATCTATAGAGATAGATCAAGACGCTTGATAGGACTTTCACAAAGCACGTACCTTGATAAAGTTTTGAAGAAGTTCAAAATGGATCAATCCAAGAAGGGGTTCTTGCCGGTATTGCAAGGTACAAAGTTGAGTAAGACTCAATGCCCAGTGACTGCGGAAGATAGAGAAAAGATGAGTGTCGTTCCCTATGCTTCAGCCATAGGCTCTATCATGTATGCAATGCTGTGCACAAGACCAGATGTCAGCCTTGCCATAAGTATGGCCGGAAGGTTTCAAAGTAATCCTGGTATGGATCACTGGACAGCGGTCAAGAATATCCTGAAGTACCTGAAAAGGACTAAGGATATGTTTCTCGTTTATGGAGGTGATCAAGAGCTCGTCGTAAAGGGTTACGTCGATGCAAGCTTTGACACTGATCCGGATGACTCCAAGTCTCAAACCGGATACGTATATATTCTCAACGGGGGAGCAGTAAGCTGGTGCAGTTCCAAGCAGAGCGTGGTAGCTGATTCTACATGTGAAGCGGAGTATATAGCTGCCTCGGAGGCGGCTAAGGAAGGTGTCTGGATGAAGGAGTTCATGACAGATCTTGGAGTTGTGCCTAGTGCACTGAACCCAATGACTCTGTTCTGTGACAACACTGGTGCCATTGCTCTAGCCAAGGAACCAAGGTTTCACAAGAGGACCAGACACATAAAGCGACGCTTCAATTCCATCCGCGATTCGGTCAAGGAGGAGGACATAAACATTTGCAAAGTACACACGGATTTGAATGTTGCAGATTCGTTGACTAAGCCTCTTCCACGGGCTAAGCACGATCAACACCAAGACTCTATGGGTGTTAGATTCATTACCTTGTAATGCTAGATTATTGACTCTAGTGCAAGTGGGAGACTGTTGGAAATATGCCCTAGAGGCAATAATAAAAGAGTTATTATTATATTTCCTTGTTCATGATAATCGTTTATTATCCATGCTATAACTGTATTGATTGGAAACTCAGATACACGTGTGGATGAATAGACAGACTTTGTGTCCCTAGTGTGCCTCTACAGGACTAGCTCGTTGATCAAAGATGACCGCGGTTTCCAGGTCATAAGACATGAGTTGTCATTTGATAACGGGATCACATCATTAGGAGAATGATGTGATGGACGAGACCCAAACGTTAACATAGCTTTTGATCGTGTCAGTTATCGCTATAGTTTTCTGCATGTCAAGTATAAGTTCCTATGACCATGAGATCATGTAACTCACTGACACCGTAGGAGTGCTTTGTGTGTGCCAAACGTCGCAACGTAACTGGGTGACTATAAAGGTACTCTACAGGTATCTCCGAGGGTGTCTATTGAGTTGACATGGATCGAGACTGGGATTTGTCACTCCGTGTGACGGAGAGGTATCTCCGGGCCCACTCGGTAATACGTCATCTCAATGAGCTCAAAGTGACTAAGTAGTTGGTCACGGGATTATGTATTACGGTAACGAGTAAAGAGACTTGCCGGTAACGAGATTGAACTAGGTATAGAGATACCGACGATCGAATCTCGGGCAAGTAACATACCGACGAGACAAAGGGAACTGTATACGGGATTGCCTGAATCTTTGACATCGTGGTTCATCCGATGAGATCATCGAGAAACATGTGGGAACCAATATGGGTATCCAGATCCCGCTATTGGTTATTGACCTGGGAGTGTCTCGGTCATGTCTACATGGTTTCCGAACCCGCAGGGTCTACACACTTAACGTTCGGTGACGCTAGGGTTGTTAGTGAGAAAAGTGTATGGTTACCGAAGGTTGTTCGGAGTCCCGGATGAGATCCCGGACATGACGAGGGTCTCCGGAATGGTCCGGAGACGAAGATTGATATATAGGATGAAAGGTTTCGGAGTCCGGAAGTGTTCCGGGGAGCATCGGGAAATCGGCGGAGTACCGGAAAGGGGTTTCGGGGGGTCCGGAAGCAGTTCTGGGCCTAATGGGCCACAAGGGGGAACACCACAGCCCTCAGGGGGCTGTGCGCCCCCCCCCCCCTGGGCCCTCTCCTTGTGCGCCAAGGAGGGTGGACCCCTCTAGGGTGGCCGCACCCCCTAAGCCTTGGGGGGCAAGGCACCTAGGGGGGGAAACCCTAGGGCCAGCCCTGGCCGCCGCCCCCCCCCATGCCCTGGCCGCCGGCCCCCTAGGGGAAACCCTAGGGCGCCCCCCCTCTCATCCTTCCCCTATATATAGAGGGGTAGAGGGAGGGCAGCCAACACAAGTTCGTGCCTCGGTGCTGCCCTCCCTCTCCCGTTACATCTTCTTCTCCCGCGGTGCTTAGGCGAAGCCCTGCCGGAGTTCTTCTCCACCATCACCACCACGCCGTCGTGCTGCCGGTTCTCCATCAACCTCTCCTCCACCCCTTGCTGGATCAAGAAGGAGGAGACGTCCCCGAGCCGTACGTGTGAAGAACGCGGAGGCACCGTTGCTTCGGTGCTAGGATCTTCGGCGATCTGAATCGCGGCGAGTACGACTCCATCATCCGCGTTCATAACGCTTCCGCTTAGCGATCTACAAGGGTATGTGGATCCTACTCTCCCCTCGTAGTTGCATCTACTAGATTGATCTTGGTGAACGTAGAGAAAAATTTTTGTTTTCCATGCAACGTTCCCCAACAGTCTCTTCCATCAGATCGGTCTGATGGTTGCATTGGCTAGAGCGTGCACTTCTACATTTTGCTCAAGGCATATTGTCCTATGACGCTGATGATGTCTTGTTTGGTGACTATGAGGTCCAGTCCCACTATCTCCCACTGCCAACAGAATGTTTATTTGGCAAAGACTATCTCACCAGGGGGAGCATCAATCTTAAGCGGAGCCGGGCCATAAGCTACTGCCAGGCAGATAACTCCATCAAGTTGGTCTGCATTGGCAGAGGTTGTGAATGCAAGGAATGTGGTGGCCCTGTGGCAGCCGGGGACTTGGTGGTGTCCTTGTGGGCTCTCGATGTGGCCACTCGGCAGTGGTGCTCGGAAGATGGTGGTAATGGGTTTCGCATTGCGAGTCTGCGGGATACGGAAGATTACAAGATGAACGGGT
Organism: Secale cereale; assembly: GCA_902687465.1. Lineage (NCBI taxonomy): Eukaryota > Viridiplantae > Streptophyta > Magnoliopsida > Poales > Poaceae > Secale > Secale cereale. Next base: position 37,174,041 of record LR738712.1, read on the forward strand.
TGCCGGAGGTAGCACCTATATTCCCTATTCTGAGCACGCAAGAGGACGGCGACAACATTCTCTCCTTCAAGCTGGATGACAGTATCAGTGGGCATGTGATCCTGTGCTGCGTCAACTTACGCACCAAGAATGTCATGATGTGTGACTTCCTATCTTCTCAGTCACTTACACAACCATCTATATTTGCTTCTGGTTTCTTTAAAGAATTGAACGACAACATGTCCGATCTTGCTAATCCGGATGACCAGTTGTTCCCCATTCCACCAAAGAGAGGCCGTAGCTGTTCTGAGGAACGCGAGGGCATGCACCCTCCTGTTCCAGTCAACAAGAGAGCCCCTGGGAAGTATTGATGCCTTTCACTTCTGGTCAGATTCTTCGCAGAGTATATTCAGCCATTCATGTTGATTTAAGGAGAAGTTTAATGTTTGCACATGTTTTAGGCCAAGTTTATCAGAAAAGTGAGCTTGCAATGGCTGCTATTTAGCTATCTAGTATTCCGGTTTCCCATGCTCCTTTTGATCCTTTGGATGTTCTTTTTATTTTCATTGGTTTCTTGCCAGATGCAGCAATACAATGTTTACTGTTACAAAGTGCAAAATGGCTCTCTTTTGCTTGTTGTATTATATATTGACCTTGAACTTTTTCTGCGCCTTATTGCCTAATGTATCCCAGTATAATGCTGTTTTTGCTTCACAAAGGTAGATCAAATGAAATTGTTGCTCTTACTAAGTTCTTTTACTTGGTTTGAACTAATTTATCTGGTTTTTATTGTTTCCTGCATTTAAGTACAGTGGTTTAGTAATTAGATATACTCTAATATGTAGCATGCTTAAATCATCAAGATGTTTAGTTTAATGTACTGCTATGATGTTTGGGTTGTCGTTAAAATCTGTCACGCCCCGGTTCAAAATGTTCATGAAAATAATACAGAAGTCTGATAGCATCAGCAACGAATTAACTTACCAAGGTAGAATATAGGCCACTTACTTTTCCTGCATTTGAGGTTTGCACATTCAGTTTATTCCCTTGATATTATTTTTACTCCCTTGATTTTAACGCAATGATCTTACCAGCATTGCTGACGCTACTTGTTTAGTATTGAACAGATTTTGTTGTTTACGTTGTTTTAGTAGTTGATGCTGGCCTTTCTTTGTTGCTATTCATTGCTTGATTACTCGCGATGACCCCCTTGTCGAACATCATTTTTTTTTTGAGAATTCAGAGCAGACATAACTACTCTGAAAAGTTGTTACACTCTTTCAGCATCATATCTCTTAATCTGTCTGGCACTCGGGTAGTGGCTTGAAAATGTTCCACCCTCCTAGCTTCAGCTGCAACTTCATGTGCCAGTGCATTACATTCTCGCCCAACAAAGGAGAACTTGTGCGAGGCAAACTGGACCGTTATAGCTCTTATGTCTTGGAGTATTGCGAAACAGCGTGATAGACAGGGATCTATGTTCGTCAGTCCCTTGATAACAGACTTGCAGTCCATTTCCAACTCCACCGGGCCCCTGTACATCGTCGCCACTGCCTGCAGGCCCCTCAGGGCAGCTTTGGCCTCGGCCTCCTCTGCGGAGTTTGAGTGACTCAGTCGGCTACCCATGCACAAGACTATTTGACCATTATGATCCCTTGCCACAACGCCTGCCCAATATTCACCGTTGTCTGGTAGGAATGCGGCGTCTGAGTTGATTTTGACAGCGCCGCGGGCTGGGGCAGTCCACTTGCTGCATTTTTGCATTATCTGCTGGGGATCTCCTTTGACTACAGGCCAAATATGTTTTCCCGTCCCATCCATTTGCGTGTGAACAGCCCTGGCCAAATCCTCTTCGTACTGCAGCAGAAAAATGACTGATTTCCTGATCGGCTCCTTACCGGTTCCATGCACAATATCATCACGCAGATGCCAGCTCCTCCACAACATCATGAGGACTCTCGCTCTAACTTCATCAGGTTCTGGGCAGAGTAACATCTGAAGCCAGTCAGGGCCTGTTCGTCGGAAAGCATGTTCAGAGGGCAGGGCCCATTCTTTTCTTAGAGCTTCTCTCAATGCTCTGCTTTTTGTACATTCCACAACAGCGTGAAATTCATCCTCCTCGACGCAGCCGCAGATATTACATGTAGCATCCAGCTCAAGAGTCCTTCTGTATTTATTCTTTTTCGTGGCAAGGGTGTTAGTAGCGATTCTCCATCCAAACGTTCTGACTTTTGGAGGAACATTGGCCCTCCATATGACGTCCCAAATACTGCGGTTTTGGGCCTCATTTGAGGAACTCGAAGAGATCTGGGATGGGTTAGATTGTATGGATGCAGCCAGTCTATATGCACTCCTCACAGTAAAAACACCATTCCTCTCATGGTGCCAGGCAATGTGATCCTTTACATCAGATCGAGGAATTGTGATTTTGATAATTTCTTCCGCATCAAAATTATGGAAGATTTGTCTCACGAGCTCTATGTTCCACTCTTTTCTGTTGCATGCATTAGTTGATTCACCCATCTCAATCTCGATCGCCTGATGAAAGCTGCTGTGTGTAGGCCTTCATTGCGGGGAATCCATTGGTCTCTTTGGATTTGTATACTCCTGCCATCTCCTACTCTCCAGATTAATCCCTTTTTCAGTAGGTCCAGACCTGCTTCTATACCTCTCCATACTGGGGAAGCATCCGAGGTGAAGACCGTATCAAGCAAGTTCCCGTGGGGGTAGTATTTTGATTTGATTACCCTCGCACATAAGCTCTCCGGTTTTTGTAGCAGCCACCATCCCTGTTTCGCAAGGAGGGCTAAGTTAAACAAGTGCATATCTCTGAACCCGATGCCGCCTGCTCGTTTGGGTCGAACCATGTTATCCCATGACATCCAATGTACCTTTCTATGGCCCTCCTCGTCACCCCACCAGAAATCTCTCACCATTTTCTCATATCTGTCACAGAACCCTTTGGATGAAAGGAACATGCCCATTGTAAAGCAAGGAAGCGCCTGAACCACAGATTTGACATGTACTTCCTTTGCTGGGTAGGACATATATTTTTCCGAATAGTCATTGCACCTCTTACCGCATCTATCCATGATTGGTTGAAAGTTTTCATCCTTCATTCTCCCTTCCGGGGTCGGAAGTCCCACGTACTTACTCTCAAAAGTGGTGGCTACCACTCCTAGACAGTCCTTAATTTGGTTTCTCGTCTCCTCAGGGCAGTGTTCGCTGAATAGTAAGGAACATTTGCTCTCACTCAAAAGTTGTCCGGTGCATTTCTGGAACGTCGAAAGCATCATTTTCACCGTCATTGCCTGATCTTGCGTGGCTTTGAAGAATAATAGACTGTCATTGGCGAATAGGAGATTTGAGATGCCCGGGCTGCTTCTGGCAATCTTTAGTGGGGTTAAGTTTCCGCAATCAATCTCCTTGTTCATGAGCCTAACCAGGCTATCCGCTACAAAGAGAAACAAATAGGGGCTCAACGGGTCACCCTGTCGCAGCCCCCTCGACGGACTGAATGGGGTCAGGAGTTCCCCATTGCATCTCACTGCATACCTGACAGTTCTGACACATTGCATCACCCATGCTATCCACTTCTGGTCGAAACCCGTCTTACGCAGGACGCCTTCAAGAAACTCCCAGTCCACTCTGTCGTAGGCCTTGGCTAGGTCAAGCTTATAAGCACAGTGAGTATTGTGCTTGTTTTTTGAGTGTTGGATCTTGTGGAAACACTCGAAGGCAATGGTGGCGTTATCCGTGATCATACGACCGGGGATGAAAGCACTTTGGGTCTCCGAGATAATATCATCTAGGAAAGGACGTAGGCGGTTGACAAGGCATTTAGAAATCACCTTATATATGACATTGCACAGGCTAATGGGTCGGTAGTCCTTCAGTGATTTTGGGTCCTTTCCCTTAGGTATGAGAACGATCACCGTGTCGTTCATGCCCTCTGGCATACTCCCCTTCTCAAAGAAATCCTCTACTCCCTTCACCACATCCTCTTTCATCACCTCCCAGTTTCTCTGGTAGAAGCGCGCCGGAAAACCATCTGGCCCCGGTGCTTTTAGTGGGCCAATTTGGAATAAAGCGTTGCTGATCTCCTCTACTGAGAAAGGTTTTGTGAGTGTCCTATTCATATCTACAGTAACTTTAGTATCAACCAGCTCTAAGATTTCTGCAGGGTTTACTCCATCCTCTTTCTCATAAAGTTCCTGGTAAAATTCCTTCATCATCCCGTGTATATCTTTCCTATTCTCCTTCCACACCCCGGTGCTGTCCAGTAACTTTGTGATCTCATTTTTATGTTTCCTCCATGTCGCCTTTCCTTGAAACCACTTTGTATTTCGATCTCCCTCCCGCAAGTAGGTGGCCCGTGAGCGTTGACGCCACATGATCTCTTCCCTTAACAACATTTCATCCAGTTCAGTAGAGCATCTTTTAATTTTTTCCTGCTGTACATTAGAGAAAGGTTCCTTCCAGAGCTCTGAAAGTTTCCTCCTGTACTCTGAGACTTTCTTCAGGACCGACCCAAAATCCGTGCTGGCCCACCCTCTCAATATCCGCTGCATCTCCTTAATCTTTGCCCCGACCTCGCTCAGACTACCAGCCGAGCCCGACCTTCTCCAACCTTTCTCAATTGTGACCATCAGGGATTCCACTCGTTCCCACATCTGTTCATATCTAAACGGCTGTTGGGTATCATCGCACACCGGGCGCCATTCCTTTCTCCTCCCCAAGCGCAAAAGGATAGGAAGGTGGTCTGATCTAGAGGTACAGATATGTTCGATGGACGCTGCTCTAAACTGATTTGACCAATCGGGCGAAGCAACTTTACGGTCCAGCCTGGCTCTCACGTTCTTCAAACCTTCCTGTTTATTATTGTAGGTCCAGCCTGGTCCTCTATAACCAAGATCAAAGAGGTTGCATTCGGAGAGTACTGTCCTAAAGTTTTCCATCTGCTTCTCAGATCGCTTTGTGGCAGAGAAATGTTCTGATTGCCTTGTAGTTTCGTTGAAATCTCCCATCATTAGCCAAGGGGCAGTACTGTTGCATTTTATCCTCCTAAGGACATCCCACATATGACAACGATCTTGTGCTCTAGGTTCTCCATAGATGAAAGTACCGCGCCATTGCAAACTATTTGGTGACAACCTGATCAACACATCGATGTACCTCGGGCCAACGGCAAGCTTTATTACTTCGACATTTTCATCATAAAATAGAGCAATCCCGGCACTTTTTCCTATGCCTGGTTGCAGTATACAATGCTTAAGGCCTAACCTCCATCTCAACTTATTGACATAAGTGTTGCTTTGCCTAGTTTCAGAGAGGAACACAAGCTTAGGCTTGTACGTGTGCACTAAGCACACTAGTTCCTGAACTGTCCGGGGTTGCCCAAGTCCCCGGCAGTTCCAGCTTAGGACTGTCATGGTCCCTGACGGGCACCGCCATTAGCGCCCGTCAGTTTGCCGGCAGCCCCGTGGCCGGTCACTTCCTTCCCACCATACTGTCCATTTTCATCTCCTGCCTCCTTATTTCCTCCATTCCTAGCTTTCTTCTTATGTTCCCCCATTTCTCCAACCGGTTTGCATTTGGTGATCTCTCCGCCTCCTTCCTCACGATCAGAGCGCTTCCCAAGGATTGAGTCGAGAGCAGCTTCACCCGTCTGGGTTAAAACCATGCCTTCTCCCGTACCCAACAAGTGTGTATCCTGGGGTACCTCTTGTGGCTTCTCTGAATCTGCTGGAGCATGCACCCCGCCCGTCACAATAGCAGCCTTCTCTGCATCCAATGCAATACATGGATCAGCAGCCTTTTCTGGAGTCTCATCTGGAGTTGTGACCACGCCAGTCCCGTTCTGACCTATGGGCGCAGCCAAGGCGGCCTCGGCGGCGTGTACCTGAGCGGTGCCGAAGCGCGGAGTCATCATTTTTTCTGTCGAATCAGGAGGCACTGACCTTCAAAACTACTGCACTTTGGAGCATGAGAAAAAGTAATGTGGTACAACCATCAGAACAGTGCTATTGCACAGCTACTGCGTTTCAGTTTCCAATGGGATTCCAAAACTAAATTGGAGCATAAGATTAGGGGATGGCTAGATGTAAGTCGCCTGGTTTTCGAACGTCGGATGCAGATCCAACGGCGGGTAGCCCGTCTTATTCCTCCAGCTCATCTCCTCCCTTTGAACCGCCCAGCCGCCGCCGTTTGCGGCACTCCGACGAAGATTTTCTCCGGCGAAGTTGCACCACTGCCCCCCACCATCACCGCCGTTCTTTCGCCCCACCCCCCACCCTAAGACAGATGATAGGTAGCCCTCCGGCGAGCTCCTTCCTTCCCTTCGGCCTCCCTTCGGCAAACTTCAATATCGAGGACCAAAAACGAAAGTCAGTCGACTGACTCTAGCTATTGCGATTAGATTAACATGTGTGCAAGTTTGAACGACGGAACGAGAATACTGTTTGGAATGTCACGTTCCAAAACGGTTTTTCATTTTGTGAGATGTGCGGGGAAAAAAGTCGAATGTGGTGACCTGCGGTACTGCACACTGCACACAACCACGTATAAAACGGTGAATACTTCTGTTTCTAAAAAACGCAGCTTTTTTCAGTTTGGTTTAGAAAAATGAGGTTGGGGCCTCTTTTTAAAATACTACTCCCTCCGTCCCAAAATACTTGTCATCAAAATGAATAAAAGGGGATGCATCTAGATGTATTTTAGTTCTAGATACATCTTTTTTTGTCCATCTTGATGACAAGTATTTTCGGACGGAGGTAGTATAAAACACAACAATTAGGTATGAAACTAGTGTTTGTTGATGCCAAACACATTAAATTATTTTATTAAACCGTGGTTCCTAACAAGAAACACGGCATTCCTCTGAAACTCCAAGAAAAAACTGAGCTGCCAAATGTAGCCCTGTGTTTCCATTCGAGAAGTTCTACGCAATCTTTTCTATTCTCTGTCTAATCAAGCAGAACTTTGAAGCATCACGTCCCTACGTATCAATGCCAATACAAATCACGTCTCTATATACATGCTGCAGACGATGGAAACTGAATAATTCAGGTAAGATTGAAAAACAACTACGGGAGAACTAAAGGATCAAAACTCTAACTTTTTCAAAAAGATCAGATAAGAACTTCGCTTGAGTTTCACAGATTGATTTTCCGCAAATCCCCAGCATGTTAAAAATAAGGTAGCACGGAAACCGGTAACATGAATTTCGACCCAGTCCTAAGACCAAAAATAGCATGTGTAAAACCTAGCATCATGCCTCCCTGCAGAACAAGCACCTGGCGGCGCGAGATGTACAGAAGAACCATAAGAATAGACGTGCACAGCATGGCACCACAAGGTTGGACAATAATAATCACACCATGTACAACATGACAGCCCTATTCCTACAAGAAAAATGGGTTTCAAAATGTACCTCTAACCAAATGGCCTGTTATACTGGAGCCAGACAATAGACAAAACCCAGAGTTATATTACACCACAACACAGGGCATTTCTAGTACAGGGAGCAAAAGACCATCCCAGAGGCAGGCGCCACATCATGATCAGTTTGAATCAGGATCGCGCTTAAACCTGAGCGTTTGTTTCCATGGGGTGGCTCGTGCTCCAACAGATTTCATCGTCTTGATCTTCCATCAAAACTTCACGGTGCTTGCTTTAGGTGCCAAGACAGATGTTTAAGGCACTCAATGTAGTGCAAACATGATGATCCAACAACAGCAACCGTGTCATGACGATATTGGCTCGTAAGGAAAAGAAAGCCACGGGTGTTTCAATGCTTCCAAGGCACTTGGGCGCTTCTTCGGATTCACCTCGAGAAGGTATGAAACAAACTCGATGAAACCTTGATCTGCCATGGGCAAGCGGTGCCGCAATGATGTCTTCTTCGGAATCAAGTATTCTAGCCTGCTACTTTCCTGAAGCACAATCAATTGCAACTTATTTTAGAAATGATACTATTTCAAGGAGGAATCTGAATCAGGTGCGCCTGAGTGAAAAAGAAACATGGCTCAAGAGTTCAAACCTGATTTCTTTCATACAACATGTGATTCTTTGTGAAGTATTTGTAAGTATCACGCCCCTGTGCAAGCATAGCTTGTTCTATGGAACCAATGATGCCCATCACGCGTGCAAGTAGTGTCGCAGGAGAATCATTTTGAAAAAGAACCTGAAGAGCATAGACAAAGATTAGCTAACATATTGTTGCATGTAAGAATGAACACTAAAAAAATGTATTTTACTGTTTGACAACTAAACACATAACATAGAGACGGGCGAAAGTAAAATAAAAATAGCTTCCGTTAATGAGGTGTACAGTTTTCTAATTGCCTTATTTCCATACTACTTCCTCTGTTCACTTTTGTAAGTCCTTTAGGATAGCTGAAATTGAACTGTTTTAGATATTGTCTTAAATGTCTAAAAGGTCTTACAAAAGTGAACGGAGGGAGTAGTACTGTTAGCTGTACAGACCATACTATGGCAAAGACATTAAAGAAATACGTGCCAAAAGAAAAGTTCTCCTTTTATCTGATTAAGCTGTGTGTTTGCATTACAGGCTCTTCTTATTATATGTTGCTAGAAGATTGTTACAGGAACAACCACAGAAGGACAATAAAAGTAACTGCTAAGAACTGTAATCATCAGCATGCAATAGCCACTTACATTCCCAGTGCAAAGTTCTGCTAGAATACATCCAAGTGACCATATATCTATCTTTTTGTCATAAGGTAGGCCCAGTATAACCTCAGGTGCACGGTAAGATCGCGATTGAACGTATGAGCATAGATGGTCAGTCTCAAAACAGCTACTGCCAAGGTCAATGACCTTAATTTCACATCTACTATAGCTCTTTACCAATATGTTCTCTGGCTTCAGATCACAATGAATAAGACCAAGTCCATGCAAAAACTGCAGTGACTCCAGACACTGAATGGCTATTGACTGCAAAACGGATCCATCAAAGAAATAAATCAATTACCACTTTACCAGCATGAAGAGTTGATTCATGTCCAATTGCTTAGTGAAAACACTGAATCAGCATTAATGAGTGATAAAGCTTAATTATACCTGTAATCTTGGCATCGTAAAGTAAACCTCGCCTCCTGATTCTCTGTTAAACTTTTGAAATTCATACAAATTTGCCTTCAGAAGTTCACAAACTATCAACAAATGTTCCTGCAAACAAATACTTCAAGTAAGTTCGACGCCCTAATCTAAATTTGACAATGACTAAAGATAGCAACCCAATCGTTCTAATATGAATCGACTTGACAAAGAATCTCAAAGCCTTTTTTATTTACAAAATAAACTCAAGTCCTAGACCTTCATAGTATCAACAAATAATCTCCAATTGTGTTTGAAACAAGTGCAACACCAAACATGGCAAATTTCATTACAAGATGAAACGGACTCAGGGTAAAGGATTAGATCATTTGGCAAATGTCAATGGTTACAAAACCCAACAAATATAGCAATTCTAATAGATCAAATGGCACGAGGATCTCCAACCCAGCCTTAATGTGTAGGAACTATAAAATGTTAATCTACACAAGAAATCAATGCCAAGATAACTGGAGAGGAAATATTCTATAAAGAGAAGGCGAAAAAGTGTTGAACAAACGAACAGTTCATATATGCAGCTTCAGTAAAAAAATAAGGAAAAGCTTCCGTAAAATAATTGGGAACATATATCTCAACCCTAAACTTGAAAAAGTATACGCTCCATGGGAACTAAATGAGACCAAGAAGGGGTCAGGGAAAGATTTAAAAAAACTCATGCTTACCCGATAGTAGAAGTAATCGTATAGACGCAGAAGGTGGTACTTGTCCGCAGGGTCATGCTTGTTTACATATTTCAGAAGCTTGATCTCATCAAGGCTCTGGTCGAAAAAATCTTTATTGTTCTTAATGATTTTAACACACACGTCCATTCCTGTGTGTAAATCATGTGCCTGGATAGCTTTGCTGAACGCTGCTGATCCCAAATACTCCGTGACATGGTAACGACCGGCAATAACAGAATTCAGAACAACATGGAAATTTTTGTCTTCTTCGAAACCAGTTCTGTTTTAACATTTACAGGAGATAAATGTCAGAGTAAACAAGCATCTTTGCACAGAAACAAATAGATATTGTTCCATTCTAAACGTAAACACCAAGCACAAACAGAGAACTAGGCATGTCCATTTCCTTTTAAGCTTTAACCCAAATCAGGAATAAAAAAGAAAGATCGAGAAATCAAGGACTAAAAAAGATACCTATTTTTCCTATGCACAATCTTCAGATTGAAAGTTTCAAATTCTTCCTCCTGGGCCTTTATCTGCCTTACTTGTTCTTGCAACGCTGCTGCTTCCTCGTCATCTAACGTGGTACCGGTCTCCTCTTCTTGTGCATCATCTAGTTTCTGATGGCGAGCATTCATTGTTTCCTCCACTTCGTCATAAGCATTATTCAGAGCAGACGATGCGCTCGAGTTTCTTGATCTAACAACATCAGAAGTCATTTCATCTCGAGAGCTCCTTAGGGAAGAGACACTGTTCCTTTTCTTCCACGTGGCAAGTGTATCATCTGATACTGTGCCATTTTGACAGTCATCCGGATCATTGATTGAATAATCATCCTTCTTTGACCACGAAGACTTAACATCTGATTCGGTATTTTTTCCAGAATGCAGTGGCGGTGGAAAAGAAAATCCACCATCACCATAAGCTGCTCCTGGTGGCATATTACCCTTTTGGATATCATAGTTTATTTGGTCCTGTTTTGCTCCATTCGCATTAACCTTTTTCTTTTCTGTTTCTTGCTGAGAGTGTCTCTTTCCACTAACACTCAGATTACTTTCGTTGAAGTATTCTATGTCTCCTTCACTGCTTCCTCCAATCAGACTTTCACGCACCTCACTGCCAATGTCAGCGGCATCACTGCTTATACCAACACCAATGGACCTGACTGAACCGTGCTGATCATCCTCAACAAAAGGGTCATCAGGATGAGGTCGTGCAGAATCATTAAGGAATTTCCCATTTCCTAACATGCCTAGTTCACTATTCTGTGACACAAAACCCTGCCATACTGGTTCAGAGTGCATCAAATTTAGTTCTTCTGAATCCAAAAGTTGACCATCATACTGAGCTATCATATCATTATCAGGAATGCCATGTCCTATTGGCCGCTCCGAAGTACCTATCGGTGCAATGTTCTTCCCATGAAAATACTGCTCGCCAGATATGTAAGAATCCTCTTCAACAAATGATTGGTCATCATCATCATCCTTTGTAGGACGATCATGTCGATCAGCGCCACTTGTGTGACCAGTTGGCTTCTCATTGTCACTAGGATAGTCAATCTCATGTGCAAGAAACCAGGTTTCATCCTCAATTGGTTGTCGGGTGTAGCCAACATCGTCGTCATCGTCATACTCATCAGAGTCCCAATACTCATTTGGATATTCAAGCAAATCATCACCAATTGTATCAAAAACCATGTCAGGAGTATCCTCTGCAATACCTTGACTGACAGATAACCAACTACTGCCAACCGTGCGTCTTCCACCTGAATGTACATGTAGGTCAAATGTTAAGCGCCAAAAGATTAGCAAAACTCAGATAAGTGAAACCATACAGCAGAGCACTAGAGCGGCTCTGAAGCATGGAAAAACACTCCTATACAGTTTCAGTGTTTCCATCTTTAGAGCAAAAAACATTCACTATTGCAAATTTGCATAACTATATTATCAACATGAAAATTTCACGTGAGATTAGTTCCGTGGATTTAAAAAAACTCACATAAGATCTAGAGGAAAATGTGAAATGACTAGTACATACCCCTTTACAAGAGCATATGCTCTAAAAGACAAATGCCCTTTATATGCAAAGAAAAAGACTTACCAACAAAGATTCAAGTTGCATACTGATACTATCAAAGATCAAAGTTTCATGAGTTTTGAATTTAAAAAGTCTCGCATAAGTTCAACAAGCAAATGGGAAATGGCCACTGAATATTCCTTTGGGGAAAAGAAGGAACAAAATACAATTATAAAAGTATGGCATATGAGAGTACTGCCAAAATATAAAAAAGATCATATGCTTTAAAGGCAAGTGTGAAATGTAAGGAAGGTCTCTTATTTGGCTCATGTGATAATGCCGTCAAACTATGCATGATTACACAAGGGCAGCACGGTGCATGTAGATCCCGCTTGCGCAGGGTCCGGGGAAGGGTCTGACCACTACGCATGATTACTAAAGGATCAGACAAAAGATGAATGTAAATGTGTGTATGTAGTATGTAGCATAGCATGTATACAAGTTAATACTCCCTCCGTAAACTAATATAAGAACGTTTAGATCACTATTTTAGTATTCTAAACGCTCTTACATTAGTTTACAGAGGGAGTATGTCTCTAGAAACTTCAACAAAAGCAGAGTTTATCAGAAAATGTGATTTTTATTTTGTCACAATGAAACTTTCCACACAAGAACTCTAACAAACAGCCTGCTTCAGCTGATGTCCTTACTCTCTATCAAAGGCATATACAATACAAATCATGTTATGTTAGCTTATTCTCAAGCTTGCTGTCCTACAGAACCAAGATGACAATTGTGGTGATTTGGTCTGGACAACTTCTAGGTCAAGGAGAGTTGTTATTCTCTCAACAGACAATTAGAAGGATAAACAAACAAGTTTGGCACAAACCAACATAAAATAAAGCTGTAGAGTTTACAAAAAGGGACAATGGTAATGACTCTAGAACAATTACTTCCCAAGAAGCAAAGTGTACAATTGTAAAAGTTGCAGTTTCACTATCAAATTGTAAACAACATACCTGACGATGTAATGTCCTGCCCAATGGGAACATTAAGATAAGAGCCAATCATAAAGACATGGTCAGTACTAGGGTCGTTGGATCCAGATCCATGATGATCGATCTTCTCCTCCCAGTTCATATTAACAAGCTTATCCTCGGACTTGAGCCGCACAGGAGGCAACTTTGGAAACTCTTCGCGTTGGCTATTTCCCATAAGCTGTAGGTCGAAGCAACGGTCAGCAACATGATCCACATTGCTCTGGGACTTCCCTGAGTAATACTGCCTGTTCCCCTCATCAAGTTGCTTCTTTGCTGCTTTTCCAGAACCATCGGCATTGACGCTCTTCTTCGTGTCTTTCCTCTCGCTTCCATCCTGGTGCGCACTATGGTAACTAGACGACGGGATTTCTGTAGGAAATGGAAGCACCGTCTTGACTGCATAGCCATTCAAGGGCTCCTCCTTTTCTGGGACCAGATTCTTGTCACTCGAATGTCCCGGTTCACTGGCTTCACTTCTCCCCACGGTATCAACTTTCCCCTTCCCTCTTCCAAACGAGACCTTCTGCTCTAGCACGGGACCAGGCTGCTCGGTGCCAACACCACGGTCCCTCTTCTCAGTTAACGACGTGCGGCGATGCCTTGGCACTTCCTCAGACACCAGAAGCTCGGCCAGCTGCTCCACTGTGCTGTTGGCAATGCTGAAGTTCCACGGGTACAGATCCCCTGTGTCGCTGTTCTCCAGAGGCAGGCCAATCCCCAGCGCCTTCTTCCCATCAGATCCGTTCGCCAGGCCTCCAACGTCAATCTCCTTGACAATGAACTCCCTGGACGAGTCGGCGCTCCTCGCGGAAGAAGCGGCGCCTCTCGGCCCCGCGGCGGAGCCCGCCTCGGAGCCCTCCTGCTCGTCCTCCCCCTTGGGCGAGGGCCCAGCCGCGCGCCTCTGCGGCCCGTTGGTGTTGGTGTTGGTGGCGCTGAGCTCCCCGCGCAGGGCGGCCTCGGCCTTGGCGAACCGGTTCTTCTTGAGGAACTCCAGCACCAGATCGATGTTCTCCGCCATGGTTCCCTCCAATATCCGCGGCGCGACCCGGCGGAACGCTCTGCAGGAGCAGGAGCGCCGTCAAGCTTAAAACGCCGCGCTTTGCAGAGCCCGGACCCGGCCCAATCGGCCGAATCGAAGCTTCGAGCCCTCGGGGACTTGCGAGGCCACGGAATGCGCCGCCGAATCGAGCCCCGGAGCTCCCCGGAGCCGCGCCCCCACGACGGCGAGAGCAAGAGCGAATCCCTAGGGCGACACGACACCGCAGGCGCCGCTCCGCGGAGCGAGCGTGCGAGTGAGGAAGCGCGAGCCCGCGGGAGCCCGGCGGCGCTCGAATCGCGGGAGGGAGGAAAACCCTAGCCGTCCCCTGGACCCCGGCCTCAACCCCGTCCGAGTCGGCCGCGAGAGGGGAGGAGCGGCGGGCAGGGCAGGGCGGCGCGGAGGAGTGGGGAGCGACGAGGGGAGGGCCGGGCGGTCAGCGCGGGGCGGCGCGTGGCAGATCGAGGGCGGGGCGCGGCGGGGCGGCGGGGCGGCGGCGCGGGGGCATTGGGGATCAGGGGGCGGCCGGCGTGGCTGGGGACAGCATATTCGCAGTGGTGGTGCTGTGGAAAAGAAATGTTTTTTTTTCTCCTCGGCCCGTTCCGGCTGTGGTGTGTGGTTTGCGGCCCGGGGTGGGGATCGAATCGATGGGGAATGGGGAATCGAGGAGGGATTTGCGGGGAGATGGCGGATAATAAATCCTTTTTCTCTTCCTCTTGCTTCCGTGTGTGTGTACGTTGCAATTTGCGATTGGGCGGCCGTTCAAAAATCGGTCCCTCCTGCGCTCCGTGCGGCGAGTGTGAGCGTGACCGCTCGGCGCTTTCATTGGCGTCGCGGGGATGGATTGCCCTAAGCAAAAGGGATCCCAGGTATCTCGCTGTAAAGTGAAGTGCATCTTCGATACCCTAGACTCTATCTAGTCACCAGAGTATGTGTAAAGTGAAGAAGAATGTGCGCCTTCATTGAGATGAGAAGTGCATGGATGAACCCGGGTATATATGAACCCACTTTGAAAAACACATTTTGCAATGTCAAAAAATTCTGAAAAAAGTAGCGCAGACATCTCCATATTCTATGTGTGTGCAGAAAATTTCATAGAAAAACAACTTTTTTGCAGCCTTTGCAAAAAAGACAAATTTTTTTGTCGTAAAACGCTATTTAGAAGCAGTAAAATTTGTCTTTTTTACTGAGACAAAACAAAAATATTTTTTCACACAAAACTTTGTGTTGTGGACATATCTTTGCCAACATGTATACATAAATTTTTGTTTAGAATTTTTGAACATTACAAAATGCGTCAAAAGTACATTTTTGAAAAGCGGGTGCAGATGCCCCCGTGTGCAGATCGTCCGCTCTCTCATTGAGATCCCATGCAAGGTTCTCTATGGGAAGCGCATGAAAAGGTCAAGTCCTTGCATGACTGTACTTTTTTTTCGCGCCGAGATAATTTGCTTCTGATGCATTATGCTTCCACGTAAAAGGTATATGCAGAAAATAGACTATGAGAAAGTGAAATTTTGGAGTTTGAGAAGAGAGCCAGAGAGTATCGTCAATGGACGGTTTTTTTTTTTTTTTTTTT
>LR738712.1:37191702-37217321 GCA_902687465.1 Secale cereale
ATGACAAAGTATTGTGATACTATAAGTGGCGCATTTTGTCGGGAGGTGGGGGGGTGATGACCGCACGCTTTGCTCTATGAATGAGTACCCCTCTTTTGTCGCACCCTCTTCCTTTTGTCTACAGAAATCTAACCTATGTGAAAGTAGTGAAACATGATGACAAAGTATTGTGATACTATAAGTGGTGCCTTTTGTCGGGCGGTGATGACCGCATGCTTTGCTCTATGAATGAGTATCCCTATTTAGTCGCACCCTCTCCCTTTTGTCGACGGAAATCTAGCCTATGTGAAAGTTGTGAAACATGATGACAAAGTATTGTGATACTAAGTGGCGCATTTTGTCGGGGGTGATGACCGCACACTTTGCTCTATGAATGAGTATCCCTCTTTTGTCGCTGATACGTCTCAAACGTATCTACTTTTCCAAACACTTTTGCTATTGTTTTGCCCTCACTCTTGCGTGATTTGAACTAAACTAACCCGGACTGACGCTGTTTTCAGCAGAGCTGCCTGTATGGTTTTATTGTGTGCAGGAAAATGGATTTTTAGGTGTCTCAGAAAATTCCAAGAAAAATCACAGAAAATCCACGCACCCGAAGGGCCATTGTGCCAGAAGTGGGGCCAGAGGGCAGCCAGGGGGGGCCCAGGCGCCCTGCTGGCGCGGCCCCACCCCTGGCCGCGCCAGGAGGCCGCCTGGGAGGGTCCTCCCCCCTCTGGTGCCCTACCTTGGCTCCTATTTATTCCCGTGGCGAGGAAACCCCAGAAGAGAAGTCGTTTTTCCAGTTTCCGTCGCGGAGCCGCCGCCACCCTCTGTTCTTCTTCGGGAGGGCTAATCTGGAGGCTGATTAGGCCTCCGGAGAGGGGAGATCGTCGCCATCGTCATCATCATCACCACTCCATCCTCCCTCCATGACTTCTCCTTCCATGTGTGAGTAATTCCCTGCTGTAGGCAAAGGGGATGGTAGGGATTGGATGAGTTAGATCATGTAATAGTTTATCAGATTGTTGGGGGCATGTTGCCTATCATCTACTTTGGTGTTTATCATCTTTGCTTCAACTTGTTGCTCTTAATGCTTGTCACTTTGGGCCCGAGTGCCATGTTTTCAGATCTGAACCCTATGTGTTTGCATGAATATATTTGTGTTCTCGATCCTATCTATGAGTTGATTGCACCTATTATGGTCCGGAACCGGCGATCCCAAAGGTGACAGCTTGGGACACCAAAGGGGATGGTCCATAATTTGAGGATTCCATGTATCCATTGAGTTTATTGCTTTGTTCCGGTGCTCTTTGACAGGAGCACCTTAATCTCCATAAGTTCCTTTTGGCCCCTTTCGTAGCGGGATGGTAGGACAAAAGATGTTGTCCAAGTTCTTATTGCAAGCACGTACAACTACCTGTGGGATACATGCCTAATGTTTGATATTTGCCTAGATGATCATTACTTTTCTGTGTGCCTTGCCCCAAGTTAGATTCATGATGTATCTCATCCATGCAGCGCCCAACCATCCATCTCCCTAGCCTACAGTGTTTCAATCCTGCTGGTTATTAGTTGTTACTTTTGCTGTTTACTTTTGCTGTCACCACCATCACTATCATATCACCGTTACCACTTATCATTTGTTGCAAGTAATTATATTTCAGGTGCGGTTGAATTAACAACTCAACTGTCAAAGCTTATAAATACTCTTTGGCTCCCCGTGTGTCGAATCTATAAATTGGGTTATTCTTACCCGCGAAGACTATCTCGATCCCTTACGATTGAGGGTTATCAAGTACCGTTTTCTGGCGCCGTTGCCGGGGAGCATAGCAATATTTACAAGTCTACTTGAAGTATCCTACCTGCTGCACTTCATCCGCTATGGGTAAGAAAGGAGACCCCAAGGTTCCGATCTTACTATCCACTACAAGAAGAGGTACTGTTCTGAACACTAGTGCTAGACTTGATTCACCTTCTGTTATGAGTAAGTTTGCCTCACCACCACCACATGATGCTTCTACTGAATCTGTTACTATGTCCGATACTTTTGATGATGCTTCTAGTACTCTTGATGATATTGGTTCACTTGGTTATGCTCTTGAGAAACAGATCGCTACTGCTGCAAAAAAATCTGGAATTGAAATTCCTGTTACTCGCTACCCTATTGGTGGAATTTATGATTATCCTGATTTGAGTAAACTCAAGGAGAGACTCCTTGATGATGATTACATTATGCTTGATGATGATTTATGCAGGGAACTGTCAGAGTTTGCCGACTCTGACCCTCAAGCTATTAAGAAGCTGCTTGAAAAACACTCCTTGAAGAACAAGACTATTCCTGATCCTGAATTTGCTACATCTCCTATATGCATCAATGATCCTGATTATGATTTCTCTGTTGATCTTTCACTTATATCTATGGTTGAAGCTGACCCCTTTTATGGCAGAGAAAATGATGATGCTATTGCACACCTGACCAAACTCACTGAGTTGGGTGGCTTGTTTACCACGAATGAAAAGATACGAAACTTTTATGTGACTAAGCTCCTTCCTTTCTCTTTGAAGGAAGGTGCTAAAACATGGTATGATGCACTACCATGTGGTTCCATTAAGAGTCCTCAAGACTTAGCTCACTCTTTTGTTGATAAGTACTTTCCTGCTCATATGCAACATGCTGCTTTACAAAGAATTTATAACTTTAAACAGTTGCAGGATGAGCACCTCCCTAAAGCTTGGGGGAGGTACTGTAGTCTGATCCAGTCTAGACCGGGACATGGAGTCCCTAAGAATGAATTAATCGATATATTTTATGCTGGTCTGTAATGCCCCGGATGTAATACTTTCCCTTTTGGGCTTATAATAAATCTCCGGCTTCATCTATTTCCATTTCGGGTTCTTTGTCTTTCGGGCTTTCGTCGTTTTGTTGTGTGTGTGTGTGGCATTCATTCATATCATGTAGACATGTGCATTGCATTGCATCTGTGTTGTGGGTTGCATCCGGTTCGTGGCGTTCCTTCCCGTTGTCCGTTTCGTGTTCCGGAGTTCCCTCACGTGTCCGTGACGTCCCGTAGGCCTACTTTGTTGTTCGGGCGTTTTTCGTTACCGGTGTGCCGCGAGGTTGTGTTGTGTGTTGTTGTTTTGTTGTGTGCAACCCGCCTCTCAAATCTCGTCTCGTTTGGACTCCGTTGACTTTTCCCTCCGTTGTCCGTGTGGGTCCGAAGTGCCCTTACTTCGTGTCCCGGAAATACCCCTGCTGCTTTCTTTTATCTCCGTCTGGTCCTTTTAAATCATCCCCGCGATCGGATCCGTTGGATCACGATCGGAGGGCTCCTAGCACCCCTAGCCTCCAAACCCTAGTCTAAATCTGCTATATAGACCCTCCCTAGTCTATGTGGGCATCCCCTTCTTCTTCCTCCCCTCTCCTTTCTTTTTTTTCAGTTCTTTCAGATCCAAAAATCTGATCCACTCTCTCCCCACAGATCCCGAGGAAATCTCCTCGATCTCCTCCAGTCTTCCCGACCAGATCGCAGCCGCAGCTTGGACCGATCGATCCAGGCCAGCGCCTGGATCCCGACCGGCGAGCGCTCTGCCAGGCCTCGCTCGCTTCGGCCGCAGCCGGGCCGTACACCGCCAGGGCCCGTCGCCTGGGGGACCGCATCGCCGCGGCTGCGCCTTCGCCCGCGCCAGGCTCGATCGCCCCGTCGGGCCCGTACACCCCAGCAGCCAGGCCCGGCTCGCCTCCGCCTCAGCGCCCCGCGTTGGGCCCTCCACCGCGCAGCGCCAGCGGGCCGCCGCCTCCCAGCGCCCTCCAGCCTCCCTCGCCGCACGGGCCGGCCCGCTCCACCGCCGCCGCACCGAGGCCGATCTGCCGATCTGCGCGCGACTGGGCCGCCGCAAGCCGCACGGGCCGCCGCCGCTTCCCCGGCCCACGTGCTCGCCTCGCCTCTCCGCGGCTGGGCCAGGCCGTACCCCGCCGCCGGCCCGTTTCTCTCCGCGCAGTGCCGCCGCCACTGTTCCAGTTCCACCGGGCCGCCGCACCACTGTTCACCCGAGGCCCATCCACTGTTCATCTCCAGATCTAATCCCTGAGGTTGTTTTTTTCCCAAGACCCCAGATCTGTTAATCTGAGATGCCTACTTTGACCTGCTGTATCTTTTTACCTGTTGCTCCGTTTTGCGCGTGTAGCATGTCCAGATGTTCGTGGAGTTGTCCTCTACGTTTTACTTGTTGTTGTCATGCATGTTAGAGGTCATCTAGGGGCTTGTTTTGCTGTTGCAAGAATGTATGATGATATAAACTGCTGATATGTGTTATTTTTGTGCCTCCTTTGACATGTGATATCTTTTAGCTCGTTTGTCCAAACGATGCAAATGACATGTCCACGTGTTCGTCTCGTCACGAACTACGTGTTGTGTGTGATAGGTTGCATGGTAGATTTATTGTTTCCTTGTTATCATCGTTGCAAGATGCCATGTTCATATGTTGTGTTTTCACTTGTTATGATATGCCTTCTTGTTGAGCTCGTTGTAATCGGTGTGTTCACCACAACGATGCATGCTTGTGTGTTTCGGGATCACCGTCATATGCATTTTGATGAGGTGCTTACCCTTTGCCATGTTTAGTTTCGAGGTGTCTTAAACATGCTCTTTTGTGTGCTATGATGATATTGCTGTTTTAGGACTTAGTGATTTTTCACTAAGTCTGAAATCTGTTATGTTCCGATGCCATGTTTGTGTGATGTTGTAGGACAAAGCATGATAGTTTTGGGGTGGATTTTGATTGTTCCTTGAAGTATATATTGTTGTCTTTCCATCCATGTCCTCACATGTCCATTTGAGTGGCTGTAGCATGTTTATCTTTTGCTCTAAACTTTCAATAAAATTCTGCTGCCAGAATTTTATTTCAAAGTTCAATTTGTCCAAGATCATTGCTAGTGATCCGTGACTCCGTTGGGGGTGCACTTTGGACCTAGTTGCTGTACATTATGTCTAGTTTGTGTTCTAGTTCTTTGCCATGCTTTTTGGGTGCTGGAGCTTAATTATTTTGAGCTCCCAAGTTGCTATGTTGCTGTAATTTTCAGCTTTCGCTCAAATCTTGTTTCGGGCATAACTTTTAGCCCGTAACTCCGATTTCAGCGAACCTTATATCAAACTTGGGTGATTTTCTGTGTAGATTAATAATATCAGGTTGTTATCTTGTTTTGAGGTGTTTTGCTTGAGTGATGTTTTACGTGCTCCATGTGCATCTTTAGTGCATCCATCATGCATTCATGTTTTTCGAGTGCGCATTGCATCGTGTTGATTGGTGCTTGGTGTGTTTGTTGTGTTTAGAGCCGGAAGCTGAGAACGAGTTTTCCAACGAGGTTGAGCACGAGGTTTCCAACGAGTTTGAGCACGAGGACCCTTCTTTCGATCCGAACGTCTTCTCTTCAGGCAAGATGACCGAACCCCGATAACATTACTATCTTTGCCTATTGCTAGTAGTCTCGATCTATAGTTTTGCCTCGATGCCCATGTTCTTCTTGTCAGCCTCCTACTTGTAACCAATTGCCATGTTTAACCACCCTACCTATGCAAACCGTTGCTTGGCTAAGTACGCTTCGCTCAGCCCTTCTTATAGCGTTGCTAGTTGCAGGTGAAGTGAAGATGCTTGCTCCATGTTGAAGTTTGGTTGGGTTATATCACACTATATAAATGCTTTAACTGAAATCACCTATATATTGGCAAGGGTGGAAGGCTAAGCCTTTTGCTTGGTGTTTTGTTCCACTCATGCCGTTAGGATCCGTATAAGCCGGTTTTATGTTCCTTGATTATGCGTTCCTAACACGGTTGGGGTGTATGGGACCCCCTCGATAAACCGCTAAGTGCTAAGTCTTTTCCAGCAAATCCCAACATTGGTACTATTTGCCTAAACAACTTAAACCTTTCCGAGGGAGTAATTACCCGAGGCTTAATTAATTCAACCCCCCTGGGCCAGTGCTCGACTTGAGTGTTGGTCCAAACTAGAGTCGTGTGCGGGGCCCCCCTTGGCAACTTGGGTATTTCGGCCACTGTACGCTGTGCTCAGCCGGACGTGTCCTGAGACCTAGATACGCGCGGCTACTATCAGGGTGTCGACACGCCGGGAGGATTTGCTGGATTAGCCTTACCTTAGCTTGGTATATCTTGAGCACGGGATTCCGAGGATACTCGGGTCTTCCCACTTTGGAGTTGCGACTCCGCGGATCGTGGACTTGTAATGGGTCAAGTTGGAACACCCCTGCAGGGTTTGAACTTTCGAAAGCCGTGCCCGCGGTTATGTGGCAGATGGGAGCTTGTTAATTCCGGTTGTAGAAAACTTGACACAATGTTACTAATACACTACCAGCGTGTGTTCCGTGACTGTCAATTTCCGAATAGGGATTCGGGAGTTGAACACGGAGGGGTTATGTTTGTGAGCTTGTAGATAGGATCACTTCGTGATCACTTCTCGCCGTATGCCTTCTCTTCTCGCTCTCTCTTGCGTAAGTTAGTGCTAGTTGCTGCTGCAGACTCTTTGTTGTTCCTTCACCTCATTTTGTTCTTCAGCCTTTCCCTCACCTAAAGGCTTTGATAGTTCTGTTACCCGGGAACGGGATTGCTGAGTCCTCTGTGGCTCACAGTTACTTCACCACACCAGATGCAGGTCCAGCTGTGAGCTATCCAGGTGATGGCACCGAGCTGGATTGGGAGTACGACGAGGAGCGTAGTCGTTACTACGTGCGCTACCCGGACGATCAGTAGTGGAGTCTCTTACTAGGATTCGATCCGCCTGTGGTTGTTTTATCTGAGTTTGGTACTTTGACATTTGGCTTTTGCCCTTAGAGGGTTGTAGTGCTCTTATTGTATGATGTTTGAGACTTGTACTGTTATTCTGTGACGTGGCGATTGTAAGCCAACTATTTTTAAGTTTACTATCCCCTCTTTTACATGAGTTGTGCAAAGTATACCAGACTTGAGATCATTCTAGGATGGAATTATGCCTTTAAGTCGGGCCTCGACCCGTAGGAGGTATAACTCCATCCTGGGCATTACATGGTCTAACTGATGAATCCATGTCCTATTTGGATAGTTGTGCTGGTTGTGTTTTCAGGAAAAGAACACCGGACGATGCAGAAGAATTGATGGGCAGGATTGCCAAAAACCATGAAGATTGGTCCGTCCCTGAACCACCTCCACCACCAAAGAAGAGGGGCATGCTTGTTCTAAGCCCCGAAGATATGCAAGAAGCAAAGAAGTCTATTAAAGAGAAGGGTATTAAAACTGAAGACGTGGAGAATCTACCCCCTATTGAGAAGTTGTGTGAGCCTACCACTCACCCTCCTATGGTAGAGGTACACTCTCTTTTAGATTTCAATGCAAGTGACATCCCTCATGGTAAGCCTCCTAATCAATGTTTAGATGAGCTTGATAATTTTATTATGAAGCAAAGTCATTTTAATGAGAGGATACAAAGTCAATTGCATGATAATTCCCTTGCTATCAAAAGTTTGCTTGATGTTCTAGGTAGAACAGTTAATGATGTTAAATGTCTTGTGAAGCATTTTCATATGGTTCAAACTCAACTTGAACAAATTTCTAATGTGCAAAAAGATTTGCTTGCTAACAATACCAAACAAGATGATTTACAGGCCTTCGGGATTAAGACCCGAGGAGGAACTAGCACTCAAGATCCTCTCTATCCAGAGGGGCATCCGAGGAGAATCGAGCAAGATTCTCAAATGCAGGAAGAAGAAATTGTTGGCTCTCCAAAGAAGAAGAAGAAGAAACACAAGGAGGGTGACAATTCCAATGATCCTATTACAAGTGAAGAGCCAGCTGTTGATCCCAACAGTATATCTACCTCCGATGCTAAGACGGAAGACGGTGCCGAACCTGAAGATAAGGATAAGGAGAAGAATGATCCGCCTGAAGTTCGAGAAGAAGAAGCACCTGACAAACGCAAGAAGTACACTAGAGAAGACTTCGTCGCAAGAAGACATGGGAAGGAAAGAGAACCATGGATACAGAAACCCATGCCCTTTCCAGGTAAGTCTCTCAAATCTAAAGAAGAAGAGCATTACAATAAGTTTTGTGAGTGGATGAATGATACGTCCAAAACGTATCTATAATTTCTGCTTGCTCCATGCCTCTTTTGTGTGATATTGCTATGATATTTATGCACTTCCATACACTTTTGATCATATTTGGACTAACCTATTAACTCAGTGCACCCCAGTGCCAGTTTCTGTTTTCTGCTGTTTTTCTATTTTAGGTTTTCCCATTACTTAAATTGCCAGAAAAATTCCGGGAAAAATATATAAAAAATCAGCGCTCCAGAAGCTTCCATGCGGCAGAAGTAGGGCCGGAGGGGGGCCAGAGGGGCTCCAGGCGCCCTGAGGGGGCGGCCCCACCCCTGGCCGCGCGCCTGGCCCCCCCTTACCTCCTCTGGTGACCCCCTTTGGCATATATTTACATCGCGTCCCGAAACCCTCGAGGACGGAACCCTTTTTCGCGATCTCATCTCTGTTCCGCCGCCGCCGCGCTTCCAAGATCGGGAGCACCAGGAGAACTCTTCCCGGCACCCTGCCAGAGGGGAGAACCACCACCGGGAGCTTCTCCACCACCATGGACGCTTCCCGAATGAGTTGTGAGTAGTCCCCCTTGGACCATGGGTCCATGACCAGTAGCTATGTGATGTTCTCCTCCCCTCTTTGTTCTTCACCGATTAGACCTCGTGAGCTGCCCTACATGATCGAGGCACATATGTAATCTTTATGCTATTGCTATGCTGAGTTTGCTGGGATCCGATGGATTATGAGATTATGTTCAGATTGTGTGTGAGTAATATATTTGATTCACCTCTTTTATATTTATGTTCTTGAGTAATTCTTGCATGTTCTCCGTTGCTGTTTATTGCTTTGGCCAAGTAGTAGGTAGTAACTCCAAGAGGGAACATTATGCTTGATTGTGGGTTCATGCCCCTCGATGACTAGCTTGAGTGACAGAAACATGAGTCTAGGGGATGTGCTGTTGCCACAAGGGGGAAAACAACGGTGCTTGTACTTGCGGGTGCAAGGATTGTTTACTTTACGCAAAGTTCTTTTAATGCAGTTGTCTGTTGCTTTGAGTTTACACTATGGGTGGGACTCGCAACTTAATACGAGCGAGATGTTCTGGATACATATCTCAAGGTGGATGATTAGTAGTAGATGCAGATGGATTTCGGTCTACTTGCCTTGGCGTACCGCCCATGCTTTTGAGCCTCTACCGTTCTTTGCAGCATAGTTAGCATTGGTTTGCGCACATAATCCTGTCAATTGCCCAGTTGTAATTTGTTTACCTCGCTTAGCAGTTTTATCGTCTTTTGGGAGAGAGACATCACTAGTGAACATCATGGGACCCCGGTCCATATTACCATCACTGATCACACCCGCTATTTACTTCCTGTTCTTATTTACTAGTTGCAGTCATACCTATCACTATTATCTCTTGCGTTTGATCCTTTGTAAACGACAAGGCCGGAGGGATTGACAACCTCTCTGTACTCGTTGGGAGCAAAGTTATTTGTATCTGTGTGCAGGTCCTGTCAAGCAAAAGTCTCTGGCGCTATTGACACCTTCTTGTTGACCCTCGGAGTCTCACGGGATTCGATCCTTGGTATCTTTGCCAAGGGAAAACTACCGCTACGCTACATCTCAAACCTTCCACTTGGGGTAACCAACGAGGGGCGAGAAGCCATCAAGCAAAGTTTTCTGGCGCCGTTGCCGGGGACTCCACTCTTCAAGATAGGGGAGTTGCACGCTATCTTTTATCTTTGCTTATTAGTCTTGTTAGTTTACCTTTCAGTTTTTTGCTTTAGTTCCCTTTATCAAAAATCACAAAAATAGTTATCTTGCTTGCTGCTGCTATGGGTTCCACCGAGAACACCAAGTTGTGTGACTTCACTAGTCATAACAACGATGACTTTATCTGCACGCCTATTACTACACCTGCCACTTCAGCACCTTCTTATGAGATTAAACCTGCTTTACTGAACCTAGTTATGAAAGATCAATTCTCCGGTGCTGGAGATGATGCTGCTTTGCATTTAAATAATTTTGTTGAACTCTGTGATATGCAAAAGTACCAAGAAATAGATGGTAATATTGTTAAGCTTAAGCTTTTTCCTTTCTCCTTGAGAGGAGGAGCTAAAATTTGGTTTCAATCTTTGCCTAGAAATAACATAGATTCTTGGGACAAGTGCAAGGATGCCTTTATTGGGAAGTACTATCCCCCTGCTAAAATTATCCAACTAAGGAGTAACATAATGAATTTTAAACAATTGGATAATGAACACGTTGCCCAAGCTTGGGAATGCATGAAATCTCTTGTCAAGAACTGCCCTACTCATGGTTTGACTACTTGGATGGTTATCCAAACTTTTTATGCAGGCTTGAACTTTACCTCGCGGAACTTGTTAGATTCGGCCGCGGGAGGAACCTTTATGTCAACTACACTTGGTGCTGCCACGAAGCTTCTCGATGAGATGATGACCAATTATTCCCAATGGCACACCGAACGCGCTCCAACAGGTAGGAAGGTAAACTCTGTCGAGGAGATTTCCTCCCTAAATGAAAAACTTGACTTGATCATGTCTCTACTTTCCAAGCAATCTTCTATTGATCCTCGTGATGTTCCTTTAAATTCTTTGATTGCTCAAGATCAAGTAGATGTGAACTTTATCTCTAGAAACAATTTCAATAACAATGCTTATAGGAGTAATTTTGGTAGCAACCCTAGACCGTTCCCCTCTAATTCCTATGGGAACAACAATGCTTATCCTAGCACCAAGAACTCCACTTCTGAACTAGAGATTATGCTTAAAGATTTCATCACTACCCAAAAAGCCTTCAATAAGAATGTAGAAGAAAAACTAAACGAACTAGATGATCTCTCTTCGAAGGTAGACAATTTAGCCCATGAGGTAGAGTTGCTTAAAATTAAAACTTCCCCTCTTGAGGAGAGGAAGACCACTCCTATGAATGCTATTCAAGTGCAAATTAATTAAAACATTAGGATGTTGGCTAAACTTAAAGAGAGATGGGCTAGAGAAAAGGAGGAAGAAGATAGAATTAAGAGCCTTCCTACCCACCACACTGTTGCTACTATCCAAGTTGTTGAGGATATCCAAACTCTTAGCACCCAATGCACTCCTGGTCCCATTGGACCTATTAATGGTGATGCTATGACCTCAACCGTAGAAACTCCTATGACCATAGAAGCTACCAAACAAATGAGCCTAAAGGACAGCACTACCACTTTACTTGATAGTAGTGACCTTGATTTTGATAATTGCACCCTTTCTGAAGTTATTGATTTCCTTCACAAGATGTCTAGAGATCCCCACACTAGCACGCTTAATCTTGCCTTCACGGGGCATATCACTAATGCTCTCATCAAAGCTAGGGAGGAGAAACTTAGGGTAGAAGCCTCCATACCTAGAAAGCTAGAAGATGGTTGGGATCCTATGATTAAAATTAAGTTGAATAACTTCTCTTGCTATGCTTTATGTGATGTTGGAGCTAGTACCTCCGTTATGCCCAAAAGAATGTATGATATGCTTAAATTGAAATCTTTTGATCCTTGTTCTTTTGGTGTTCGTCTTGTTGATTCTTCCGTAAAGAAACCTTTGGGGAAGATCGACGATGTTCTTATCATTGTCAATGACAATTATGTTCCCGTTGATTTTACTATTATGGATATTGAATGTGAACCTTCATGTCCAATTATTTTGGGACGTCCTTTTCTTCGCACCGTTGGTGCTATCATTGACATGAAAGAGGGGAATATAAAATTCCAATTTCCTCTCAAGAAAGGGATGGAACACTTCCCTAGAAAGAAGATTAAGTTACCTTTTGAGTCCGTTATACGGGCTAGCTATTCTTTTACTCTTGATAAAACTTGATCTCTTTGCATTATGCCTAGCTTAAAGGCATAAAAGAAAGCGCTTTTGGGAGGCAGCCCACAATGAATAAAATTTTATTTTGCTTTTGTTGTGTCTTGATGTCTGTTACTACAGTAGCATCATCATTGTATCTTTACTTTTCAGCTTTGTGCCAATTTTAGCCTCTGATTGCAAGAAAGTTCAAAAGTTGTGACGTGCTGTCCAGGAAACAGATTCTATCCTTGGACAGAAAAATTCGTATAAAATCACCAGATCATCTTTTTGGTCTGAATTTTTTCGACAGCGTGCTCTATACAATTGGCTTTCGGGCATCTGTTCTGAGTTTTTTGATTTGAGTTGCAGAAGTGCCCCGAAAAAACTATTTACTACCTGCTGGTCTGTTTTTCACAGATTCTGTCATGTTTTGCCTTTCCTTCGTTTTGCAAATCTTGAGCTTGCTTTTTCTTTGCAAAAACCTTTTGGCAATCTTGAGAAACAGTAGCCCTTCAAGATTATCCTTATTTCCAGCAAGGAAAAATTATTTTATTATGGGTACTAACCTCGCTAATCAGATTATGATGAGTTATGTATGAAGGGAGTTTTCAAGTGTGCGAGGGAAGATGATAAAAAGATTCAGGAGGGTCAAACACTCAAGCTTGGGGGTGCCCCCGTGCACCCCCAAGAAATATTCAAGAAGACTCAAGCGTCTAAGCTTGGCGATGCCCCCGTGCATCCCCTTCTCCATCAACAATTATCAGTTCGTCTTTCATTCCACTATATTTTAATCACTTCATGCGTTATGTGCTATGCTTGGAGCGTCTTGCTTTTAGTTTCCTTTTTAGTTTTCTTTAGCTTTGCTTGCTGTTCATAATGAGTTAGAACCCAGCTTTCTTTGTGTGGGAGAGAAACATGCTCCACTTCAACCTAGAACACAACATAGGATTTTCATGCTTATCTTTGTTGTGTATGTTCTTTGTCTTTCAATAGCTATTGTCATGTTTAGCTCTTAGTTTTCATGCTTTTCTTTTTAAAGAGCTTTTGCTTAGTTGGTTGCTTCTGGAACTCTCTTGAGTTATCATGCTTATCTTGTTAAGAGAGTTGGCTTCTGTGGCACTGGTTGATATGTCTATGATAAAAATGCTATGTGCATAATGGTGCTTAGTAGTTCATGTTTTCTTATGGTTAGTCTCAAATAGCTGGGGGTTCTTAATGTGTTATTGAAGTACCAGCATGATTTGTCTGCCTATGATGTGGTATGGTTTAGTGATATCTTCCTCCAAGAATTTATTTTGATTGACTTGGCATATGCTCACGCATATTTAAGACTGTAAAGAAAGTCTATCAAGCCTTGATGATCTTTAATTTCTGAGTAGCGATATAACTTCCATGCCCGATTCAATGTTGCTTTGTCGCTCTGCATGATTATGTCCGTCATTGCTCTCTTAGTTGGTCGCTCCCAGTCTTTTGCTAGCCTTCACCTGTACTAAGCGGACTGACTGCTTGTGCATCCAAAATCCTTGAAACCAGTTATGCCATATGAGTCCACCATACCTTCCTATATATGGTATTTACTTGCCATTCCTAATGAAGACTTTCTTGTACCATCTCAAAATTATTCAAAAGCATTTCTCTTTTGTGCCTCTGTTTTAGCTCATGAGGAAGTAGTAGTTAATTCATGATCTTTTTAAGTTGGACAAGTTTTACCCCGGGATTGCATGTCTAATCTGCAAACCCCTAATACGAGAAGGAACTGGCAAAGAGTGCGCCCGGCTCATAAAAAAATAAAACAAACAAACCCTCCTTCACGCTTTGTTCATGAGAAATCAGAAAACTTTTGGCAGTGATAAACAAAGGAGATTAAGGGGATGTGATCGTCCCCGTGCGGGAGCCGTTCCTCGAAACTTGTCTAGCTCGAGAAGTAATTGAGTTATCTACTAGCTGAAAGAACATGCGGTGCCCCCATGTTTGGTTTTGGTAATTGATGACAATCTCTATGGACTAATGGTTGCCTTGAGTTATATTTGAAGGGTTTGTCCATAGGCTTTTCTTGGAGTTCATTTGTTGGTTTCAAGGAGAGTTTGTGATGACCAAGGTGCTATTAAGGAATTATCCAAAGATTGGTCTTGTGAGTGTTGAGCTTATTGCAAGCATGTCTTGAAGAAGAAGAGTGTGTTATCATTCATGTTTACCTTCAAGACATCATCCAAATGAAGAGAGTTGGAAAGATTCAAGGTTGATCAAGACTAAGTGAAGGAGTGAATCAAGTTGATCAACACACAAAGTGTAGAAGATGTACCGAGAGGGATCAAGCAATCCCATGGTATGGTAAGCATTGTCAATCACGCTTTGTGTACTAACCCATGTTCTTCGTGAGAGTTCTTTGTGGGGTTAGGTTGCGGTGTGCAAGTTCAAGTGGAGCATCACAAAGAAATCAAGTGCTTGAATCTTGCCGTCCATTGTCGTGACAATGGACTTGTGAAGATATGCCGAAGAGTGGCTCACCCATAGAGGAGTATGGGGGAGCAATCTACTAGTCTTCACCGAGACAACGCAATCAAGAAAGATGGTCCAACTTGAGGAAGTCAAGATCGTCTACATCTAGCTCAAGTGGACTTTGTGTAAAGCAAAGGTTTGCCCTTGATAGGTTTTCTATTTTACCGGTCTCGTGGTGGTAGTTGGGAGACCGGGTTATAGGATCGTTTGCCGTACTATCAAGGGGGGCTCTCAAGTTGGTAGCTTGATCGTATCGTTAGTAGAGAGCTCAAACCATTGCATCCTTGCATCATGTTTCTTGGTTCTTGTTTGGTTCTCTTTGTAGTCTTAGAGCTTATGGTCATCTTGATGACAAGCTTGAGTTCATCGAAAACGGAGTTCACATGTGTCTTCTATGATGTTTTCAGTGTTGGAGGTTTTACCGGTCTTATCCGAGAAAGGGTTCTCACCATTTTCTTTTGGGACTTTTCTAACTTGCTTCTTATTGATATTTCTATCAAGATTGTGTTAGCCCTTGTCGCTAGCTTTCCAACAAACTTGGTTTCATCGAATTCGGAGTCTGTATGCAAAAGTTATTGTCGTTTTGGTGTACTGAAAAGGCTGCAGCGGTACTACCGCGCGTAGGAGCGGAAGTAATTTTTTACTACCGCTTTCGGGAGCGGTACTACCGCTTTCGGGAGCGGTACTACCGCTTGGAGCAGTACTACCGTGGCTACTTCCGTGGCTACTTCCGCTCGGGACCAAAAACTCGTCACAAGTCCAGCGGTGGTAGGCACGGATGTAATTTTTTAGTACCGCTCGCTAGCAGTAGTACCGCTACCCTTAGCAGTACTACCGCTACCCCTAGCGGTAGTACCGTGAGGTCAAGCGGTACTACCGCTCCAACGGTTTTTCTGGCCTTTTTGCCTCCTCGCTGTTGTTTTTCAAAGGGGTTCTACTGCCCTAGCGGTAGTACCGCTCCTGGAGCAGTAGTACCGCTCTGTGCGGGCTGTGAGCATAACGGTTGGATTTTTCCCCACCTATAAAAGGGGCTCTTCTTCCCCAATGAACCCAATCTTTTGAGCTCGTGTTCTTCCCCCATTGTTGACCTTCTTAGAGCTTGCTATCTCTCAATCCCTCCATGGATTCTTGCTAGTTTTTGGGGGAAAAGAGAGAGGAGATCTAGATCCACATTTCCACCAATCACTTTCTCCTCTAGGTGAGGGGAACCCCTTGGATCTTGATCTTGGAGTTCTTGGTGTTCTCCTTCTTGTTCTTCCTCTCATTTCCCTCCCTAGCATTAGTTGCTTTGGTGGGATTTGGGAGAGAAGGACTTGGGCACTCCGTGTGCCCTTGCCATTGCATTTGGTGCATCGGTTTGAGTTCTCCACGGTGATACGTGGAAGTGAAGTTGAGAAGCTTATTACTCTTGGGTGCTTGGTACCCTTGAGCTTGTTCCTCTTGGGTGCTTGGGCCCCCTAGACGGTTGTGGTCACCTCGAAGCCATATTCCATTGTGGTGAAGCTTCGTGGTGTCGTTGGGGAGGTAGCCCCAACCTTGGTGTTCGGAGCTCAATCATTGTGGTGTAAAGCTCCGGGCAAGCGTCGGGGTCTCCAATTAGGTTGTGGAGATCGCCCCGAGCAATTTGACGGGTTCCGGTGACCGCCCCCAAGGGTTGCCAAAGTGTACGGGTTCGGTGACCGCCCCCAAGGGTTGCCATTTGTACGGGTTCGGTGACCGCCCTCAAGGGTCCCTTAGTGGAATCACGGCATCTTGCATTGTGCGAGGGCGTGAGGAGATTACGGTGGCCCTAGTGGCTTCTTGGGGAGCATTGTGCCTCCACACCGCTCCAAACGGAGATTAGCATCCGCAAGGGTGTGAACTTCGGGATACATCGTCGTCTCCGCGTTCCTCGGTTATCTCTTACCCGAGCCATTTACTTATGCACTATACTTTGTGATAGCCATATTGTTTCTTGTCATATATCTTGCTATCACCTAGTTGTTTATCTTGCTTAGCATAAGTTGTTGGTGCACATAGGTGAGCCTAGTTGTTATAGGTTTTGTGCTTGACAAATTAACCGCTAGGTTTATTCCGCATTTGTTCAAGCCGAAACCGTAATTATTTTAAAGCGCCTATTCACCCCCCCCCCTCTAGGCGACATCCACGATCTTTCACTAGCATTCGTTGACGAAATATGCATCTCCCAAAAATCATTTTTACCTCTGTTTTTAAAAACCAAGAGCTCTGGTACATGTTTAGTCTTTGCTTCCAACCACGGGTTTTCAACCTTACCATCAAAAGCCACGGTTCGAGAGTCTCCACCTTCTTTCTTCAAAGCACCAACTATTGAGAGCATGATTGTCATTCTGAGTGTAATGTGCATTGTCCCAAAGTACCATTGTCTTCTGCATGATTATGATATCACTTATTCTGAAATCATTGTATCTAGTCGTCACTTAAACTTCGGAGGTGCCCCTGCATTTATGTTTTGCTTCACTAAAGGGGGCAAGCGAGGTATCACTTTGTCATGTTTGCACACCATGCTCACTACAAATCTATTGGGTGTTTCAGTATCATATTGTAAAACTTTCAGTTCTTTGTGATATTCTCATGAGGCAACTTAATTACTAAAGATTCATTATCTCAGTAAGCATTTGTCATGTGACTGTGAAAGATTCTTTGGTAGCATGTCACCACAGAAATTATGCTTGTTATCATTTACCTACTCGAGGACGAGCAGCAATTAAGCTTGGGGATGTTGATACGTCCAAAACGTATCTATAATTTCTGCTTGCTCCATGCCTCTTTTGTGTGATATTGCTATGATATTTATGCACTTCCATACACTTTTGATCATATTTGGACTAACCTATTAACTCAGTGCACCCAAGTGCCAGTTTCTGTTTTCTGCTGTTTTTCTATTTCAGGTTTTCCCATTACTTAAATTGCCAGAAAAATTCCGGGAAAAATATATAAAAAATCAGCGCTCCAGAAGCTTCCATGCGGCAGAAGTAGGGCCGGAGGGGGGCCAGAGGGGCTCCAGGCGCCCTGAGGGGGCGGCCCCACCCCTGGCCGCGCCGGGGGGCGCCTGGGCCCCCCTTACCTCCTCTAGTGACCCCCTTTGGCATATATTTACATCGTGTCCCGAAACCCTTGAGGACGGAACCCTTTTTCGCGATCTCATCTCTGTTCCGCCGCCGCCGCGCTTCCAAGATCGGGAGCACCAAGAGAACTCTTCCCGGCACCCTGCCGGAGGGGAGAACCACCACCGGGAGCTTCTCCACCACCATGGACGCTTCCCAGATGAGTTGTGAGTAGTCCCCCTTGGACCATGGGTCCATGACCAGTAGCTATGTGATGTTCTCCTCCCCTCTTTGTTCTTCACCGATTAGACCTCGTGAGCTGCCCTACATGATCGAGGCACATATGTAATCTTTATGCTGTTGCTATGCTGAGTTTGCTGGGATCCGATGGATTATGAGATTATGTTCAGATTGTGTGTGAGTAATATATTTGATTCACCTCTTTTATATTTATGTTCTTGAGTAATTCTTGCATGTTCTCCATTGCTGTTTATTGCTTTGGCCAAGTAGTAGGTAGTAACTCCAAGAGGGAACGTTATGCTTGATTGTGGGTTCATGCCCCTCGATGACTAGCTTGAGTGACAGAAACATGAGTCTAGGGGATGTGATGTTGCCACAAGGGGGAAAACAACGGTGCTTGTACTTGCGGGTGCAAGGATTGTTTACTTTACGCAAAGTTCTTTTAATGCAGTTGTCTGTTGCTTTGAGTTTACACTATGGGTGGGACTCGCAACTTAATACCAGCGAGATGTTCGGGATAGATATCTCAAAGTGGATGATTAGTAGTAGATGCAGATGGATTTCGGTCTACTTGCCTTGGCGTACCGCCCATGCTTTTGAGCCTCTACCTTTCTTTGCAGCATAGTTAGCATTGGTTTGCGCACATAATCCTGTCAATTGCCCAACTGTAATTTGTTTACCTCGCTTAGCTGTTTTATCATCTTTTGGGAGAGAGACATCACTAGTGAACATCATGGGACCCCGGTCCATATTACCATCACTGATCACACCCGCTATTTACTTCTTGTTCTTATTTACTAGTTGCAGTCATACCTATCACTATTATCTCTTGCGTTTGATCCTTTGTAAACGACAAGGCCAGAGGGATTGACAACCTCTCTGTACTCGTTGGGAGCAAAGTTATTTGTATCTGTGTGCAGGTCCTGTCAAGCAAAAGTCTCTGGCGCTATTGACACCTTCTTGTTGACCCTCGGAGTCTCACGGGATTCGATCCTTGGTATCTTTGCCAAGGGAAAACTACCGCTACGCTACATCTCAAACCTTCCACTTGGGGTAACCAACGAGGGGCGAGAAGCCATCAATGAAACCTCTTTTTCTTCAAATCCCTTTGACTGATGCTATTAAGTTACCTCCCTATTCAAAATATATGAAAGATATTGCTACTAATAAAAGAAAAGTTCCTAATGAAGCAATATCTACTATGCTTGCTAACTACTCTTTCAGTGGCAAGATTCCTGAGAAGCTTGGTGATCCAGGTATACCCACCATTCCTTGCTCCATAAAGAATAATTATGTCAAAACTGCTTTATGTGATCTTGGAGCAGGAGTGAGTGTTATGCCTTTCTCTCTTTACCAGAGGCTTTGTTTAGAGAAACTAATTCCTACAGATATCTCTCTTCAAATGGCTGACAAGACAACAGCCGCCCCGATAGGTATTTGTGAGGATGTTCCCGTAGAAGTTGCTAATTGTTTGATCCTTACTGATTTTGTCGTGCTTGACATGCCCGAGGATGGGAGCATGTCCATTATTCTTGGTAGACCTTTTCTTAACACCGCAGGTGCTATTATTGAGTGCAATAAAGGAAAGGTTACCTTCAATGTGAATGACAAAGAACACACGGTGTATTTTCCAAAGAAGACCGACAAGAGGCATGGCCTCAACTCTATAGAAAATATCGAGACCGTGAAGATTGGAGAATGGGACTGTCCACTACATGTGCACCACAAATACAAAACTATTATGGTGGGGACAATGTCCATTAAAGTAAAGGTGCAATGATCACTTCGTAAGAGGTGGGACTTTTTGCTCTATATATCGCCGGTTTGTTGGTAAGACTTGATCAACCTTACTAGTGAGCATGTTTTATATAGGTAAAAAGTTGAGCTTGTTATGTTTTCATTTGTTTTAGCTTTTGTTCTCCTTGCTGTACCAAGTGTTTATGTTTTTGAAGCTTCACAATACTAATCACTGCTTTAAGTTTTCAGAAAGTTTTGCAGCTTTTTGAACTTCAAAAAAATTTCAACAGTGAAGTTTTCAGAAAAAATCCAGAAAAACAAAATAAAAATTTCCATGCCGGGAGTGACCCAGAGGCACCTGGGGCTGACCAGGGGGGGCCACCAGTGGCCCAGGCGGCCAGCTGGCATGGCCTGCCCCCTGGCCGCGCCCATAGGGCGCCTGGGGCCCACAGGTCCCGCCTCCAGGTGAGTCTTCTTCCTCTCTCTCTCTCTCTCCCTCTCTCTCTCTCTCTCTCTCTCTCTCTCTCTCTCTCTCTCTCTCTCTCTCTCTCTCTCTCTCCGAAAACACGAGTTCTGCACCTGTTCTTGCGTTCTTGCTGTTCTTGGAGGCAATTTTCGATCTCTCTCTACAACCTATCATTCGAGCTGAGATTTTGAACAAATACTCTAGGACCTGCATTAGCACAAAGGTTATAAAACTCATCCTTAATTCCTGCAGCTTCAAGGAATTCATCACATGGGAACATCATCACACGTGCTGGATTTGTGTCTTCCAACAACTCTAGGGGCACATGATCTTCATTGTAGCTCACCCTAGCAGTCGAGGGTGAAGCTGCGGCTCTAGTAACTCGATCGGAGCGCACGGGCTTCTTCTTCTCAAGCCACCCCTTTGCCCTTCCTAACAAACTCATTTCAGGGAGTATTTGTTCAAAATCTCAGCTCGAATGATAGGCTGTAGAGAGAGATCGAAAATTGCCTCCAAGAACAGCAAGAACGCAAGAACAGGTGCAGAACTCGTGTTTTTGGAGAGAAAGAGAGAGAGAGGAAGAAGACTCACCTGGAGGCGGGACCTGTGGGCCCCAGGCGCCCTATGGGCGCGGCCAGGGGGCAGGCCGCGCCAGCTGGCCGCCTGGGCCACTGGTGGCCCCCCTGGTCAGCTCCATGTGCCTCTGGGTCACTCCCGGCATGGAAATTTTTATTTTTATTTTTCTGGAATTTTTCTGAAAACTTCACTGTTGATTTTTTTTTTCGAAGTTCAAAAAGCTGCAAAACTTTCTGAAAACTTAAAGCAGTGATTAGAATTGTGAAGCTTCAAAAACACAAACACTTGGTACAGCAAGGAGAACAAAAGCTAAAACAAATGAAAACATAACAAGCTCAACTTTTTACCTATATAAAACATGCTCACTAGTAAGGTTGATCAAGTCTTACCAACAAACCGGTGATATATAGAGCAAAAAGTCCCACCTCTTACGAAGTGATCATTGCACCTTTACTTTAATGGACATTGTCCCCACCATAATAGTTTTGTATTTGTGGTGCACATGTAGTGGACAGTCCCATTCTCCAATCTTCACGGTCTCGATATTTTCTATAGAGTTGAGGCCATGCCTCTTGTCGGTCTTCTTTGGAAAATACACCGTGTGTTCTTTATCATTCACATTGAAGGTAACCTTTCCTTTATTGCAATCAATAATAGCACCTGTGGTGTTAAAAAAAGGTCTACCAAGAATAATGGACATGCTCCCATCCTCGGGCATGTCAAGCACGACAAAATCAGTAAGGATCAAACAATTAGCAACTTCTACGGGAACATCCTCATAAATACCTATCGGGACGGCGGTTGACTTGTCAGCCATCTGAAGAGAGATATCTGTAGGGATTAGCTTCTCTAAACGAAGCCTCTTGTAAAGAGAGAAAGGCATAACACTCACTCC
The DNA here is from genome assembly GCA_902687465.1 of Secale cereale. Taxonomy (NCBI): domain Eukaryota; kingdom Viridiplantae; phylum Streptophyta; class Magnoliopsida; order Poales; family Poaceae; genus Secale; species Secale cereale. The sequence continues at coordinate 37,213,076 of LR738712.1, forward strand.
TGCTCCAAGATCACATAAAGCAGTTTTGACATAATTATTCTTTATGGAGCAAGGAATGGTGGGTATACCTGGATCACCAAGCTTCTCAGGAATCTTGCCACTGAAAGAGTAGTTAGCAAGCATAGTAGATATTGCTTCATTAGGAACTTTTCTTTTATTAGTAACAATATCTTTCATATATTTTGAATAGGGAGGTAACTTAATAGCATCAGTCAAAGGGATTTGAAGAAAAAGAGGTTTCATCCACTCACAAAACTTATTGTAATGCTCTTCTTCTTTAGATTTGAGAGACTTACCTGGAAAGGGCATGGGTTTCTGTATCCATGGTTCTCTTTCCTTCCCATGTCTTCTTGCGACGAAGTCTTCTCTAGTGTACTTCTTGCGTTTGTCAGGTGCTTCTTCTTCTCGAACTTCAGGCGGATCATTCTTCTCCTTATCCTTATCTTCAGGTTCGGCACCGTCTTCAGTCTCAGCATCGGAGGTAGATATACTGTTGGGATCAACAGCTGGATCTTCACTTGTAATAGGATCATTGGAATTGTCAGCCTCCATTTGTTTCTTCTTCTTCTTCTTTGGAGAGCCAACAATTCCTGCATTTGAGAATCTTGCTCGATTCTCCTCGGATGCCCCTCTGGATAGAGAGGATCTTGAGTGCTAGTTCCTCCTCGAGTCTTAATCCCGAAGGCCTGTAAATCATCTTGTTTGGTATTGTTAGCAAGCAAATCTTTTTGCACATTAGAAATTTGTTCAAGCTGAGTTTGAACCATATGAAAATGCTTCACAAGACATTTAACATCATTAACTGTTCTACCTAGAACATCAAGCAAACTTTTGATAGCAAGGGAATTATCATGCAATTGACTTTGTATCCTCTCATTAAAATGACTTTGCTTCATAATAAAATTATCAAGCTCATCTAAACATTGATCAGGAGGCTTACCATGAGGGATGTCACTTGCGTTGAAATCTAAAAGAGAGTGTACCTCTACCATAGGAGGGTGAGTGGTAGGCTCACACAACTTCTCAATAGGGGGTAGATTCTTCACGTCTTCAGTTTTAATACCCTTCTCTTTAATAGACTTCTTTGCTTCTTGCATATCTTCAGGGCTTAGAACAAGCATGCCCCTCTTCTTTGGTGGTGGAGGTGGTTCAGGGACGGACCAATCTTCATGGTTTTTGGCAATCCTGCCCATCAATTCTTCTGCATCGTCCGGTGTTCTTTTCCTGAAAACACAACCAGCACAACTATCCAAATAGGACCTGGATTCATCAGTTAGACCAGCATAAAATATATCGATTAATTCATTCTTAGGGACTCCATGTCCTGGTCTAGCCTGGATCAGACTACAGTACCTCCCCCAAGCTTTAGGGAGGTGCTCATCCTGCAATTGTTTAAAGTTATAAATTCTTTGTAAAGCAGCATGTTGCATATGAGCAGGAAAGTACTTATCAACAAAAGAGTGAGCTAAGTCTTGAGGACTCTTAATGGAACCACATGGTAGTGCATCATACCATGTTTTAGCACCTTCCTTCAAAGAGAAAGGAAGGAGCTTAGTCACATAAAAGTTTCGTATCTTTTCATTCGTGGTAAACAAGCCACCCAACTCAGTGAGTTTGGTCAGGTGTGCAATAGCATCATCATTTTCTCTGCCATAAAAGGGGTCAGCTTCAACCATAGATATAAGTGAAAGATCAACAGAGAAATCATAATCAGGATCATTGATGCATATAGGAGATGTAGCAAATTCAGGATCAGGAACAATCTTGTTCTTCAAGGAGTGTTTTTCAAGCAGCTTCTTAATAGCTTCAGGGTCAGAGTCGGCAAACTCTGTCAGTTCCCTGCATAAATCATCATCAAGCATAATGTAATCATCATCAAGGAGTCTCTCCTTGAGTTTACTCAAATCAGGATAATCATAAGTTCCACCAATAGGGTAGCGAGTAACACGAATTTCAATTCCAGATTTTTTTGCAGCAGCAGCGATCTGTTTCTCAAGAGCATAACCAAGTGAACCAATATCATCAAGAGTAGTAGAAGCATCATCAAAAGTATCGGACATAGTAACAGATTCAGTAGAAGCATCATGTGGTGGTGGTGAGGCAAACTTACTCATAACAGAAGGTGAATCAAGTGTAGCACTAGTGTTCAGAACAGTACCTCTTCTTGTAGTGGATAGTAAGATCGAAACCTTGGGGTCTCCTTTCTTACCCATAGCGGATGAAGTGCAGCAGGTAGGATACTTCAAGTAGACTTGTTAATATTGCTATGCTCCCCGGCAACGGCGCCAGAAAACGGTACTTGATAACCCTCAACCGTAAGGGATCAAGATAGTCTTCGCGGGTAAGAATAACCCAATTTATAGATTCGACACACGGGGAGCCAAAGAGTATTTATAAGCTTTGACAGTTGAGTTGTCAATTCAACCGCACCTGAAATATACTTACTTGCAACAAAAGATAAGTGGTAACAGTGATATGATGGTGATGGTGGTGACAGCAAAAGTAAACAGCAAAAGTAACAACTAATAACCAGCAGGATTGAAACACTGTAGGCTAGGGAGATGGATGGTTGGGCGCTGCATGGATGAGATACATCATGAATCTAACTTGGGGCAAGGCACACAGAAAAGTAATGATCATCTAGGCAAATATCAAACATTAGACATGGATCCCACAGGTAGTTGTACGTGCTTGCAATAAGAACTTGCACAACATCTTTTGTCCTACCATCCCGCTACGAAAGGGGCCAAAAGGAACTTATGGAGATTAAGGTGCTCCTGTCAAAGAGCACCGGAACAAAGCAATAAGCTCAATGGATACATGGAATCCTCAAATCATGGACCATCCCCTTTGGTGTCCCAAGCTGTCACCTTTGGGATCGCCGGTTCCGGACCATAATAGGTGCAATCAACTCATAGATAGGATCAAGAACACAAATATATTCATGCAAACACATAGGGTTCAGATCTGAAAACATGGCACTCGGGCCCAAAGTGACAAGCATTAAGAGCAACAAGTTGAAGCAAAGATGATAAACACCAAAGTAGATGATAGGCAACATGCCCCCAATAATCTGATAAACTATTACATGATCTAACTCATCCAATCCCTACCATCCCCTTTGCCTACAGCAGGGAATTACTCACACATGGAAGGAGAAGTCATGGAGGGAGGATGGACTGGGGATGATGATGACGATGGCGACGATCTCCCCTCTCCGGAGGCCAAATCAGCCTCCAGATTAGCCCTCCCGAAGAAGAACAGAGGGTGGCGGCGGCTCCGCGACGGAAACTAGAAAAATGACTTCTGTTCTGGGGTTTCCTCGCCACGGGAATAAATAGGAGCCAAGGTAGGGCACCATAGGGGGGAGGACCCTGCCAGGCGGCCTCCTGGCGCGGCCAGGGGTGGGGCCGCGCCAGCAGGGCGCCTGGGCCCCCCCTGGCTGCCCTCTGGCCCCACTTCTGGCACAAAGGCCCTTCAGGTGCGTAGATTTTCTGTGATTTTTCTTGGAATTTTCTGAGACACCTAAAAATCCATTTTCCTACACACAATAAAACCATACAGGCAGCTCTGCTGAAAACAGCGTCAGTCCGGGTTAGTTTAGTTCAAATCATGCAAGAATGAGGGCAAAACAATAGCAAAAGTGTTTGGAAAAGTAGATACGTTTGAGACGTATCAGTTGTTAGCCTCGAGGAGTTCATGGCGGAAGGGGTGATGACCACATGCTTTGCTCTGTGAATGAGCAACCCTCTTGTGTCTCACCCTCTCCCTTTTGTCAATGGAAATCTGGCCGATGTGTAAATTGTGAAACATGATGATAAAGCATTGCGATACAATAAGTGGTGCCTTTTGACGGGGGTGATGACCGCATGCTTTGCTCTGTGAATGAGCGTCCCTCTTTTTCGCACCCTCTCCCTTTGTCGACAGAAATCTAGCCTTTGTGAAAATTGTGAAACATGATGACAAAGTATTGTTATACTATAAGTGGTGCCTTTTGTTAGGGGGTGATGACCGCACGCTTTGCTCTATGAATGAGTATCCCACTTTTGTCGCACTCTCTCCCTTTTGTGGACGGAAATCTAGCCTATGTGAAAGTTGTGAAACATGATGACAAAGTATTGTGATACTATAAGTGGCGCATTTTGTCGGGGGTGATGACCACAGCTTTGCTCTATGAATGAGTATCCCTCTTTTGTCGCACCCTCTCGCTTTTTGTGGACGGAAATCTAGCCTATGTGAAAGTTGT
>LR738712.1:37261328-37289695 GCA_902687465.1 Secale cereale
CGCCTGGAGCCCCTGGCCCACCTCTGGCCGCCCCCTTTTGCATATATGCTCTCCGTTATCCAAAAACCCTAGGGACGGGAATTTTTATAGAGTTCCGCCGCCGCTCCGTGGCGGAAACCTACAGAGAAGAAAAAGCCATCTCCGGCGGGCAGATTCCGCCGGGGAGATCACCTCCCGGAAGGGGAGATCGTCGCCATCGTCATCACCATCGTCACGGGCATCATCGAGATCATCATCAACATCATCCCCAACACCAGCACCATCTCCATCTTCATCCAAATCTCATCTTAGAATCGCAACTCGTGTTGTAACTCGTACTACCTATCCTCTCTACTCCATCGGTGTTGATTACTATTTTGTGGTGAATGCTATTGAGTTTTGTTGGAGAAATACTATTATTTCCAGATTGTTTATCACATATTCATCCCCACTGATCATGATCTCTTTTATGTCTTGTGAGTAGTTACGTTAGTTCTTGAGGACATGGGGAAAGTCTTGTTGTTAGTAGTCATATGCTGTTGAAGTAATATGTGTTGTTTGATACTTAAGTTGTGTTGTCATTCTACTAGTGGTGTTGTGTGAGTCGAACACCCAACACTTCGCCTTATTAAGGACCTAGGAGAATACATTGTGTATAAAGAATGCTTATGGTGGGTTGCCGGAGTGACAGAAACCTGAACCCCAGTTCGCACGCTTTTGCATAAGGGAATAATGGATCCTCGATCGTATTGCTATGGTTAGGCTTTTGCCTTAAATTCTATCTTGTATTTGCGGATGCTTGCAAGGTGTTTAATCATAAGAGTGCATTCATCTTAGTCTAGAGAGTGCACTAGCATAGATCCACCCACTCAACACTTATCAACACATAACATAGTATCGATACGGAATATGGTGAAAGCACATGACTACCTCTCCCGTGTGTCCTCAGGAACGCTTTAGTCTTTATAAGTTCAGTTGCTAGGCCTCTCCTTTGCTAAGAAAGGATTGGGCCACTTGATACTCTCAGTACATTTTACATTATTTGCTTTTACTTTCCTGTTGCTTATACCGAGAAAACCCCTAAAAGTTATCCTTCAGTGCTTGCAGTAATTTCTTGCTCAGAATCGCTTATCAATACCTTCTGCTCCTCGTTGGGTTCGACACTCTTACTTATCGAAAACGCTGCAATAGATCCCTTACGGTTGTGGGTCATGATAACCCTCAACCGTAAGGGATCGAGATAGTCTTCGCGGGTAAGAATAACCCAATTTATTGATTCGACACACGGGGAGCCAAAGAGTATTTATAAGCTTTGACAGTTGAGTTGTCAATTCAACCGCACCTGAAATATACTTACTTGCAACAAAAGATAAGTGGTAACAGTGATATGATAGTGATAGTAAAAGTAACAGTAAAAGTAAATAGCAAAAGTAAATGGCAAGAATAGCAACTAGTGACAAGCAGGATTTAAAACACTGTAGGCTAGGGAGATGGATGGTTGGGCGCTGCATGGATGAGATAGATTCTAACTTGGGGCACGGCACACGGAAAAGTAATGATCATCTAGGCAAATATCAAACATTAGGCATGTATCCCATAGGTAGTTGTACGTGCTTGCAATAAGAACTTGCACAACATCTTTTGTCCTACCATCCCGCTACGAACGGGGCCAAAAGGAACTAATGGAGATTAAGGTGCTCCTGTCAAAGAGCACCGGAACAAAGCAATGAACTCAATGGATACATGTAATCCTCAAACTACGGACCGTCCCCTTTGGTGTCCCAAGCTGTCACTTTTGGGATCGCCGGTTCCGAACCGTAATAGGTGCAAACAACTCATAGATAGGATCACGAACACAAATATATTCATACAAACACATATGGTTCAGATCTAAAATCATGGCACTCGGGCCCTAAGTGTCAGGCATTAAGAATAACAAGTTGAAGCAAAGATGATAAACACCATAGTAGATGATAGGCAACATGCCCCCAACGATCTGATAAACTATTACATGATCTAACTCATCCAATCCCTACCATCCCCTTCGCCTACAGCAGGGGAATTACTCACACATGGAGGGAGAAGTCATGGAGGGATGATGGAGTGGTGATGGTGATGACGATGGCGACGATCTCCCCTCTCCGGAGGCCAATTCACCCTCCGGATTAGCCCTCCCGAGGAAGAACAGAGGGTGGCGGCGGCTCCGCGACTGAAAACTGCGAAAGAACTTCTGATCTAGGGTTTCTGCGTCGCGAGCAAAAATACGAGGCAAAGTAGGGCACCAGGGGGTGTAGGACCCACCCAGGCGGCCCCCCGGCGCGACCCAGGGGGGCACGCCCACAGGGCGCCTGGGCACCCCCTGGCCCCCCTCTGGCCCCACTTCTAGCACCTGGTTCCTTCGGGTGCGTGGATTTTCTGTGATTTTTCGTGGATTTTTCTGAGATACCTAAAAATCCGTTTTCCTGCACACAATAAAACCATACAGACAGCTCTGCTGAAAACAGCGTCAGTCCGGGTTAGTTTAGTTCAAATCATGCAAGAATGAGGTCAAAACAATATCAAAAGTGTTTGGAAAAGTAGATACGTTTGAGACGTATCAACTCCCCCAAGCTTAGCATATTGCTTGTCCTCAAGCAATTCAGTTCAACGAACTGGACGCGACAAAGAAAACTTTGACAAACTCTTTTGCTTCATTAGATGTATATAAGCATGTACTACGAAAAGAGTTTAGCAAGTATTGAAACAGTACTATGAGGACAATGCAAGGAGCAATCCTTCTTTCAAGTGACTAGTCACAAATACTTAAAAGTAAATAATATACTACTGAAAATCAAGGCAAGATTACATTGCACATAGCTTGAGCATACTAGGGTGGTATCTCGCTAGTCTCCATGAGTGAAGCAAAACATAAATGCAGAAACTCCTCCAGAGTTTTAAAGGAGACTAGAACTAAGAATTTCAGAATAAATCATATCACAAGTATGCAGAAGAAAATGTAGTACTTTGGGACAATGCACATTACACTCAGAATGACAATTATGCTCTCCTAGTTGGTGCCTTGAAGAAAGAAGGTGGAGACTCTCGAACCGTGGCTTTTGTTGGCAAAGTTGAAAACCCGTGATCGGAAACAAAAACTAAACATGTATCAGAGCTCTTGGTTTTAAAAACAGAAGTAAACATGTTTTGAGAAGTGCATATTTCGTCAACGAATGCTAGGAGATAACTCAATCACTTTTTGAGTGGACAAGTCTCGAGGAACGGCTCCCGCATGAGGACGATCACATCCTCTTAATCTCCTTTGTTTATCACTGCCAAAGTTTTCTGATTTCTCATGAACAAAGCGTGAAGGAGGGTTTGTTTGTTATATTATCTTTTTGAGCCGGGCGCACTCAATGCCAGTTCCTTTTCGTATTAGAGGTTTGCACATTATACATGCAATCCAGGGGTGAAACTTGTCCAACTTAAAAAGATTATGAATTAACTACTACTTCCTCACGAGCTAAAACATAGGCACAAAAGAGAAATGCTTTTGATTAATTTCGAGATGGTACACGAAAGTCTTCGTTAGGAATGGCAGGTAAATACCATGTATAGGAAGGTATAGTGGACTCGTATGGCATAACTGGTTTTAAGGATTTGGATGCACAAGCAGTCAGTCCGCTTAGTACAGGTGGAGGTTTAGCAAAAGACTGGGAAGCGACCAACTAGAAAGCAATAACGGTCATAATCATGCAAAAGCAACATTGAATTGGGCATGAAAGTGATATAACTATTCTGAAACTCAAAGATCATCAAGGCAGAGTAGACTTTTTAGTCTTAAACATGTGTAAGCATGTGCCAAGTCAATCCAAAAATTCTCTAAAGGGAAATACCACCTTAGTATACCAGACTATGAACAGTGCAATGCACGTAGATCATTTCAATAACACATTATATACTCTAGTTATTCGAGACTAGCCACAAGGAAAACATGAACCGCTGGAAGAGCATTGTAATCATAGCACTATGTCGCTACAAGCTGGTCTCTAGATCATAAGTACAGGCATATGTACAAAAGTAGAAACAAAAAGAGTTCATACCGGTCTTCCTTGTTGCTCCCCTTCAGTCGATCTTCGTCATTACTGCTTGTCACTTGCACGATCGAACGTGGGAAATGTAATTAAATGCCATCACGGACTCGAGCTGATCTCTGAAAACAAAGCAAACTAAAGAGAGAAAGGAAATCTTTTTTTTTCAAAGGTTGAATAAAAGCAAAAGAAAGAGAAAATCTTTTTGTTGTTTTTGCAAAGAGAGAAACAAAGAAGAACGGGCAAAAACTTCGAAAAGATCAAAGTGAATAAAACGGATAATACAATGGAAAAGTGAGAAGGGCACGTACTCCCCCAAGCTTAGGCTTTTGGCCTAAGTTGGTAGCAGCTACTGCCCCCAGGAGCCTCCTGCTCCAGGGGTATGGTGGTGAGTCCAAGGGTCGTAGAAGGATGCTGGCGCGTACACCGAACTCCTCGGAGTCTCCCACGAGGAAGGTTCCGAATGCCAAATAGAGGAAGAACCTTCACCAAACTCGGTGGCGGTCTCTTCCTGAAAAGGTGGTAACTCACCGTGCTCCTCCTCGTCGGGCACAACCCCCTCCATGGGTTTATGAAACTGATGCTCGACCATGAACTCATCGAACTGAACAACATCAAAAGACCATCCGTTCCTGTGAGAAAAATCAAACAAAAGAGGTGCAGGTAGACGGATCTCGCGTTCCGCAGTAGTTCCGAAACGCAAGATATAAACAAGATTATCAAGTTCAGAACCCATGGTAACAAACTTATGCCTTTTCATAGCAGCAAGATCAAAGCTTAAATAAGTAAAAGGAGTATCATCAGGGTGTGGGGTGCCTCCAAGATGTTCTAAGATAAGTGTGGCATAAACGCCACCATATAAGTCTCCCTTGTTACCGTTCATAGCAAGGCGTCGAGCAATTAAGGCACCCAGATTATAATCAGACCTCCCTGAGAGGGCTGCTGCCAGGATAGCAATATCCAGAGCAGAAATGCTGCTCGTGTTGTCACGAGCTAACACCCCTCTAGCAACATAATATGCAAAATACCTGAGGTGAGGAAATAAGATGCTGGAGATCTTCGACCGATGAATATCCCTCGTACCCATGCTGCAGAGAGAGTTGATGACGGTTTTCAGCTCGGAGGACTGAGTGGCCATCCTAGCCGTCCTCCCAACGTTCGGCTCACCTATTATTTCACAAAAATTTCCCAAAGTCATGGTGATAAGATCATTATAAATTTTAAACTCAATAGCACCTGAATCAGGATTATATCTAAAACTGTTAATGAAACTGGAGGTGAGTTTTTGATACTGAGTAACACGGCTCGTGACGAGTCGTGTCAAACCTGCATTAGCACAAAGATTATAAAACTCATCCTTGATCCCCGCAGCTTCCATGAATTCATCACATGGAAATGTCATCGCACGTGCTGGACTTGTATCTTCCAACAACTCCAGGGGCACATGATCTTCATTATAGCTCACCCTAGCAGTCGATGGTGAAGCTGCGGCTCTAGTAACTCGATCGGAGTGTGCGGGCCTCCTCTTCTCAAGCCACCCTTTTGCCCTTCCTAACAAACTCATTTCTGAATTTTTTTACAATTTACAAAAACGAGGATTAAAACAAAGTGAGCTAAGGCAAACTACTCAACTCACTTGCCCAAGGCATAAACTTGCATCAAAACTTGGAAAATAACTTTCTACACATGCATGCAAGCTCATCTCTACAGCACCAAGAACTACTAAATACTCACAAATGAGGCCACCAATCAAAAATCTAATTGGAGGGGTGGAGGAGTCACATACCAGGGAGTATTTGCTCAAAATTTCAGCTCAAATGATGGGCTGTAGAGAGAGATCGAAGAATCGCCTCCAAGAACAGCAAGAACACAAGAACAATAGCAGAACTCGTGTTTTTGGAGAAAGAGAGAGAGGGAGGAAGAAGACATACCTGGAGGGGGGTCCTGTGGGCCCCAGGCGCCCTGTGGGCGCGGCCAGGGGCTGGGCCGCGCCAGCTGGCCGCCTGGGCCACTGGTGGCCCCCCCTGGCTGGCCCCAGGCCCCTCTGGCTCTCTCCGAACGTGGAAATTTTTATTTTTATTTTTCTGGAATTTTTCTGAAAACTTCACTGTTGAAATTTTTTCGAAGTTCAAAAAGCTGCGAAACTCTCTGAAAACTTGAAGCAGTTATTAGTATTGTGAAGCTTCAAAAACATAAATACTTGGTACAGCAAGTAGGACAAAACTAAAAACAAATGGAAATATAACAAGCTCAACTTTTTATCCATATAAAACATGTTCACTAGTAAGGTTGATCAAGTCTTACCAACAAACAAGCGATATATAGAGCAAAAAGTCTCACCTCTTACGAAGTAATCACTGAACCTTTACTTTGATGGACATTGTCCCTACCATGATAGTTTTGTATTTGTGAGGCACATGTAGTGGACAGTCCCATTCTCCAATTTTCACGGTCTCGATATTCTCTATAGAGTTGAGGCCATGCCTCCTGTCGATCTTCTTCGGAAAATATACCGTGTGTTCTTTATCATTCACATGGAAGGTAACCTTCCCTTTATTGCAATCAATAATAGCACCTGCGGTGTTAAGAAAAGGTCTACCAAGAATAATGGACATGCTCCCATCCTCGGGCATGTCAAGCACAACAAAATCAGTAAGAATTAAACAATTAGCAACTTCTACGAGAACATCCTCACAAATACCTATCGGAACAGCGGTTGACTTGTCAGCCATCTGAAGGGAGATATCTGTAGGAATTAGTTTCTCTAAACAAAGCCTCTCGTAAAGAGAGAGAGGCATAACACTCACTCCCGCTCCAAGATCACATAAAGCAGTTTTGAAATAATTATTCTTTATGGAGCAAGGAATGGTGGGTATACCTGGATCACCGAGCTTCTCAGGAATCTTGCCACTGAAAGAGTAGTTAGCAAGCATAGTAGATATTGCATCATTAGGAACTTTTCTTTTATTAGTGACAATATCTTTCATATATTTTGAATAAGGAAGTAACTTAATAGCATCAGTCAAAGGGATTTGAAGAAAAAGAGGTTTAATCCACTCACAAAACTTATTGTAATGCTCTTCTTCTTTAGATTTGATGGACTTACCTGGAAAGGGCATGGGTTTCTGTACCCATGGTTCTCTTTCCTTCCCATGTTTTCTCGCGATGAAGTCTTCTTTAGTGTACCTCTTACGTTTGTCACGTGCTTCTTCTTCTCGCACTTCAGGCGGATCATTCTTCTCATTATCATTACCTTCAGGTTCAGCACCGTCTTCAGTCTCAGCATAGGAGATAGATACACTGTTGGGATCAATAGCTGGCTCTTCATCTGTAATAGGATCATTAGAATTGTCAGTCTCTTTATGTTTCTTCTTCTTCTTTGGAGAGACAACAATTTCTTCTTCCTGCATTTGAGAATCTTGCTCGATTCTCCTCGGATGACCCTCTGGGTAGAGAGGATCTTGAGTGCTAGTTCCTCCTCGGGTCTTAATCCCGAAAGCCTGCAAATTATCTTGTTTGGCATTGTTAGCAAGCAAATCTCTTTGCACATTAGAAATTTGATCAAGCTGAGTTTGAACCATATGAAAATGCTTCACAAGACATTGAACATCATTAACTATTCTATCTAAAACATCAAGCAGTCTTTTGATAGCAAGGGAATTATCATGCAACTGACTTTCTATCCTCTCATTAAAATGATTCTGTTTCATAATAAAATTATCAAACTCATCTAAACATTGATCAGGAGGCTTACCATGAGGGATGTCACTTGCGTTGAAATCTAAAAGAGAGTGTACCTCTACCATAGGAGGGTGAGTGGTAGGCTCACACAGCTTCTCAATAGGGGGTAGATTCTTCACGTCTTCAGCTTTAATACCTTTCTCTTTAATAGACTTCTTTGCTTCTCGCATATCCTCGGGGCTCAGAACAAACATGCCCCTCTTCTTTGTTGGTGGAGGTGGTTCAGGGACGGACCAATCTTCATGGTTTTTGGCAATCCTGCCCATTAAATCTTCCGCATCGTCCGGAGTTCTTTTCCTGAAAACACAACCAGCACAACTGTCCAAATAGGACCTGGATTCATCAGTTAGACCAGCATAGAATATATCAATTAATTCATTCTTAGGGATTTCATGTCCAGGTCTAGCCCGAATCAGACCGCAGTACCTCCCCCAAGCTTTAGGGAGGGACTCATCCTGCAACTGTTTAAAGTTATAAATTCTTTGTAAAGCAGCATGTTGCATGTGAGCAGGAAAGTACTTATCAACAAAAGAGTGAGCTAAATCCTGAGGACTCTTAATGGAACCGCATGGGAGTGAATCATACCATGCTTTAGCACCCTCCTTCAAGGAGAAAGGAAGAAGCTTGGTCACATAAAAGCATCGTATCTTCTCATCTGTGGTAAACAGGCTACCCAACTCACCAAGTTTAGTCAGGTGTGCAATAGCATCATCATTTTCTCTGCCATAAAAGGGGTCAGCTTCAACCATAGGTATAAGTGAAAGATCAACAGAGAAATTATAATCAGGATCATCAATGCATATAGGAGATGTAGCAAATTCAGGATTAGGAACGGTTTTGTTCTTCAATGAGTGTTTTTCAAATAACTTCTTAATAGCTTCAGGGTCAGAGCCGGAAAACTCTGTCAGTTCCCTACATAAATCTTCATCTAGTATATAGTAATCATCATCAAGGAGACTCTCCTTGAGTTTACTCAAATCAGGATAATCATAAGTTTCACCAATAGGGTAGCGAGTAACAGGAAGCTCAATTCCAGACTTTTTAGCAGCAGCAGCAATTTGTTTATCAAGAGCATAGCCAAGCGAGCTAATATCATCAAAAGTAGTAGAAGCATCATCAAGAGTATCAGACATAGTAACAGATTCAGTAGGAGCATCATGCGGTGGTGGTGAGGCAAACTTACTCATAACGGAAGGTGAATCAAGTGTAGCACTAGTGCTCAGAGCAGTACCTCTTCTTGTAGTGGATAGTAAGATCGGAACCATGGGGTCTCCTTTCTTACCCATAGTGGATAAAGTGTAGCAGGTAGGATACCTCAAGTAGACTTGTAAATATTGCTATGCTCCCCAACAACGGCGCCAGAAAACGGTACTTGATAACCCTCAACCGTAAGGGATCGAGATAGTCTTCGCGGGTAAGAATAACCCAATTTATTGATTCGACACACGGGGAGCCAAAGAGTATTTATAAGCTTTGACAGTTGAGTTGTCAATAAAACCGCACCTGAAATATACTTACTTGCAACAAAAGATAAGTGGTAACAGTGATATGATAGTGATAGTAAAAGTAAATAGCAAAAGTAAATTGCAAGAATAGCAACTAGTGACAAGCAGGATTTAAAACACTGTAGGCTAGGGAGATGGATGGTTGGGCGCTGCATGGATGATACAGATTCTAACTTGGGGCACGGCACACAGAAAAGTAATGATCATCTAGGCAAATATCAAACATTAGGCATGTATCCCATAGGTAGTTGTACGTGCTTGCAATAAGAACTTGCACAACATCTTTTGTCCTACCATCCCGCTACGAACGGGGCCAAAAGGAACTAATGGAGATTAAGGTGCTCCTGTCAAAGAGCACCGGAACAAAGCAATGAACTCAATGGATACATGTAATCCTCAAACTACGGACCATCCCCTTTGGTGTCCCAAGCTGTCACTTTTGGGATCGCCGGTTCCGAACCGTAATAGGTGCAAACAACTCATAGATAGGATCACGAACACAAATATATTCATACAAACACATATGGTTCAGATCTGAAATCATGGCACTCGGGCCCTAAGTGTCAAGCATTAAGAATAACAAGTTGAAGCAAAGATGATAAACACCATAGTAGATGATAGGCAACATGCCCCCAACGATCTGATAAACTATTACATGATCTAACTCATCCAATCCCTACCATCCCCTTCGCCTACAGCAGGGGAATTACTCACACATGGAGGGAGAAGTCATGGAGGGATGATGGAGTGGTGATGGTGATGACGATGGCGACGATCTCCCCTCTCCGGAGGCCAATTCAGCCTCCAGATTAGCCCTCCCGAGGAAGAACAGAGGGTGGCGGCGGCTCCGCGACGGAAAACTGCGAAAGAACTTCTGATCTGGGGTTTCTGCGTCGCGAGTAAAAATACGAGGCAAAGTAGGGCACCAGGGGGTGTGGGACCCACCCAGGCGGCCCCCCGGCGCGGCCCAGGGGGGGCGCGCCCACAGGGCGCCTGGGCACCCCCTGGCCCCCCTCTGGCCCCACTTCTGGCACCTGGTTCCTTCGGGTGCGTGGATTTTCTGTGATTTTTCGTGGATTTTTCTGAGATACCTAAAAATCCGTTTTCCTGCACACAATAAAACCATACAGGCAGCTCTGCTGAAAACAGCGTCAGTCCGGGTTAGTTTAGTTCAAATCATGCAAGAATGAGGTCAAAACAATATCAAAAGTGTTTGGAAAAGTAGATACGTTTGAGACGTATCAGGTCATCAAGTACCGTTTTCTGGCGCCGTTGCCGGGGAGCGTAGCGCTATTGGTAAAGTGAAACTGGTAAGAAAGTTTTTTATAATTCTGTTTTTATTTTTGCTATTTGCTGCTCCTTGTCCTTATGGACAACCCTATTATTGGATCGTTGCTTGCGGGAAGACGCCCCACACCTGTGGTGGTTGATCCTCCCCCTACTGAAATTGTGCCTTATAAAATACCAGCTGGTATTATCGATTATGTTTTGGCTAATCGTTACGCAGGAGACAGACATCCCGGTGAACACTTGCTATATCTGTCACAACTATGTTCATTATTTAAGCTTGCAGGTGTATCGAGGGAGTTTGTCATGAGGAAATTGTTTGTCGTATCACTTATAGATAAAGCTTCAGATTGGTATGGGCTTCTCGATAACTCACACTTGCTGGACTGGCAGGAGCTTATGTCTCTCTTTTATACTAAGTTTTATCCTCTTCATGAAATTCATCGAGACAAGAATTATATCTATAACTTTAGGTCTCGTGACGGAGAAAGCATTGCTCAAGCTTGGGGGAGATTGAAGTCCCTAATGCTCAAATGCCCTATTCATAAGCTTCCCAAGGAAATTATACTTACAAATTTTTATGCCAGGCTTTCTCGTCAGGATAAGGAGATGCTGGATGCCTCCTCTAGTGGGGTATTTCAGAAGAAGAGTGTTGAAGAAAGGTGGGATCTCATTGAAAGAATCCATAGGAATACCGAAGTTTGGGAAATTGATAAAGGTATTGAACCCGCTATAAATTATGAACATGATTATATTGAGAGCTATGTGAAAACTGATTACTTCAATACTTTTTGCTCTAAGATTGGTCTTGATTCCCATCTAGTGATTGATTTGTGTAAGAATTTTGCCTCTCACGTTGATTCTTTTAAAAAGAAGAGAGACCAGCACCATGAACCTTTTAAAGAACCACCTATTGATATTTATGTTGCTGACCCTATTTTGCCTGCAGTTATATATGAAAAGCCTCCTTTTCCCACGAGGATAAGGAAGCACTCTCTTGTGACAGGCATAATAAATAAAAGTGAGAGAAGAGTTGATGAGCCTGAGGACCAGATCAGGGTCGATCCTCAAGTTGCATTGATTAAAGACCTTGCTACTAATGATATTTTGGATTCCAATATAAATTTTTGTGCTGTTTCCACTAACCTTGTCACAACAAAGAATAAAGGCCCAATTTCAGGTACTCCAGTGGTATCTGTTAAAATAGGAGATCACAATTATTATGGGCTATACGATTTGGGATCGAGTGCAAGTGCTATCCCCTATTCACTTTATGAAGAGATCATCGGTGAGATTTCTCCTTGTGAACTTGAAGAAGTTGATGTTACTATTCATCTTGCAAATAGAACAACTATCTCTCCTATCGGAATTGTGAGGGACGTTGAAGTCCTATGTGGAAAGGTAAAATACCCTACCGACTTTCTAGTACTTGGTTCAGAGAGGGACAATTTTTGTCCAATTATTTTTGGTAGACCTTTTCTTAGAACTTGTGGAGCTATAATAGATTGCAAGAAAGGTAAAGTTTCTGTTGAATTCGATGGTGAGCCATATGAATTTAATTTTTCTAAGTTCTCTAAGCAGCCTCGTGGTACTGATTTACCTAGTGATGATAAAATTATTGAAAGTATTGCCTCTATTGCTATTCCCCCTAATGATCCTTTGTAGCAATACATGGAGGACTGATACGTCCAAAACGTATCTATAATTTCTGCTTGCTCCATGCCTCTTTTGGGTGATATTGCTATGATATTCATATACTTCCATACACTTTTGATCATATTTGGACTAACCTATTAACTCAGTGCACCCCAGTGCCGGTTTCTGTTTTCGGCTGTTTTTGTATTTCAGGTTTTCACATTACGAGAACTGCCAGGAAAAATCCAGAAAAATTATATAAAAAATCAGCGTTCCAGAACCTACCGTGCGTCCGAAGGACAGCCGGGGGGGCCACCAGGGCTCCAGGCGCCTTGGCGGCGCCCCCCCTGGGCCGCGCCGGGGGGCGCCTGGGCCCCCCGAGCCCCGTCTGGTGCCCCCCTTTGGCATATATTTAGAGCGTTCCCTGAAACCCTCGAGAGGGGAACTCTTTTTCGCGATCTCATCTCTGTTCCGCCGCCGCCGCCGCTTCCAAGATCGGGAGCACCAGGAGAACTCTTCCCGGCACCCTGCCGGAGGGGAGAATCACCACCGGGAGCTTCTCCACCACCATGGACGCCTCCCGGATGAGTTGTGAGTAGTCTCCCTTGGACCATGAGTCCATGACCAGTAGCTATGTGATGTTCTCCTCCCGTTCTTGTGCTTCACTAATTAGTCCTCGTGAGCTGCCCTACATGATCGAGGCACATATGTAATTCTTATGCTGTTGCTATGTTGAGTTTGCTGGGATCCGATGGATTATGAGATTATGTTCAGATTGTGTTTGAGTAATATATTTGATCTACCTCTTTTATATTTATGTTCATAAGTAATTCTTGCATGCTCTCCGTTGTTATTTATTGCTTTGGCCAAGTAATAGGTAGTGACTCCAAGAGGGAACGTTATGCTCGATTGTGGGTTCATGCCCCTCGATGACTAGCTTGAGTGACAGAAACATGAGTCTAGGGGATGTGCTGTTGCCACAAGGGGGAAAACAACGGTGCTTGTGCCCGCGGGTGCAAGGATTGTTTACTTTACGCAAAGTTCTTTTAATGCAGTTGTCTGTTGCATTGAGTTTACACTATGGGTGGGACTCGCAACTTAATACCAGCGAGATGTTCTGGATAGATATCTCAAGGTGGATGATTAGTAGTAGATATTGATGGATTTCGGTCTACTTACTTTGGCGTACCGCCCATGCTTTGAACCTCAACCTTTCTTGCAATGTAGTCAGCATTGGTTTGCGCACATGGTCCTGTCAATTGCCCAGCTGTAATTCATTTACCTCACATAGCTGTTTTATCGTCTTTTGGGAGAGAGACATCACTAGTGAACATCATGAGACTCCGGTCCATATTACCATCATTGATCACATCCGCTATTTACTTTTCGCTATTATTTACTATTGCAAACATTATCTATCATTACTATCATTTGCGTTTAATCCTTTGTGAACTACAAGGCCGGAGGGATTGACAACCTCTCTGTACTCGTTGGGAGCAAAGTTATTTGTATCTGTGTGTAGGTCCACGTTGATTGCTAATATCTGGCGCCGTTAGCAGTTGACACCTTCTTGTTGAACCTAGGAGTCTCTGGGGATTCGATCCTTGGTATCTTGCCAAGGGAAAAACTTCCGCAACACTACATCTCACACCTTCCACTTGGGGTAACCAACGAGGGGCGAGAAGCCCATCAAGGAGTTTTTCTGGCGCCGTTGCCGGGGACTCCACTCTTCAGGATAGGGGAGTTGCATGCTATCTTTTACCTTTGCTTTTTAGTCTGGTTAGTTTACCTTTCAGTTTTGCTTTAGTACCTTTTTATCGAAAATCACAAAAATACTTATCTTGCTTGCTTGCTACTATGGGTTCCACCGAGAACACCAAGTTGTGTGACTTCACTAGTCACAACAACGATGACTTTATCAGCACACCTATCACTACACCTGCCACTTCAGCACCTTCATATGAAATTAAACCTGCTTTATTGAACTTAGTCATGAAAGATCAATTCTCCGATGCTGGAGATGATGCTGCTTTACACTTGAACAACTTTGTTGAACTTTGTGATATGCAAAAGTACCAAGAAATAGATGGTAATATTGTTAAGCTTAAGTTTTTTCCTTTCTCCTTGAGAGGAGGAGCTAAAATTTGGTTTCAGTCTTTGCCTAGAAATAGCATAGATTCATGGGACAAGTGCAAAGATGCTTTTATTGGAAAATACTATCCACCTGCTAAAATTATCCAACTTAGAAGTAACATAATGAATTTTAAACAATTGGATAATGAACACGTTGCCCAAGCTTGGGAACGTATGAAGTCTCTTATCAAGAACTGCCCTACTCATGGTTTGACTACTTGGATGGTTATCCAAACTTTTTATGCAGGCTAGAACTTTACCTCGCGGAACTTGTTAGATTCAGCCGCGGGAGGAACTTTTATGTCAACTACACTTGGTGCTGCCACGAAGCTTCTCGATGAGATGATGACCAACTATTCCCAATGGCACACCGAACGCGCTCCAACAGGTAGGAAGGTAAACTCTGTCGAGGAGATTTCCTCCCTTAATGAAAAAGTTGACTTGATCATGTCTCTACTTTCGAAGCAATCTACTGTTGATCCTCGTGATGTCCCTTTAAATTCTTTGATTGCTCAAGAACAAGTAGATGTGAACTTTATCTCTAGAAACAATTTTAATAACAATGCTTATAGGAGTAATTTTGGTAGCAATCCTAGACCGTTCCCCTCTAATTCTTATGGGAATAACAATGCTTATCCTAGCACCAAGAACTCCACTACTGAACTAGAGATTATGCTTAAGGATTTCATCACTACCCAAAAAGCCTTTAATAAGAGTGTAGAAGAAAAACTACATAAACTAGATGATCTCTCTTTTAAGGTAGACCATTTAGCCAATGAGGTAAAATTGCTAAAAATTAAAACTTCTCCTCTTGAGGAGAGGGAAGTCACTCCTATAAATGCTATTCAAGTGCAAATTAATGAAAACATTAGGATGATGGCTAAACTTAAAGAAAGATGGGCTAGAGAAAGGGAGGAAGAAGATAGAATTAAGAGCCTTCCTACCCACCACACTGTTGCTACTATCCAAGTTGTTGAGGATATCCAAACTCTTAGCACCCAATGTACTCCTGGTCCCATTGGACCTATTAATGGTGATGCTATGACTATAGAAACTACCAAACATGTGAACCTAAAGGACACCACTACCACTTTACTTGATGCTAATGACCTTGATTTTGATAATTGCACTCTTACCGAAGTTATTGATTTCCTTCACAAGATGTCTAGAGACCCCCGCACTAGCACGCTTAATCTTGCCTTCACAGAGCATATCACTAATGCTCTCATCAAAGCTAGGGAGGAGAAACTTAGAGTAGAAGCCTCCATACCTAGAAAGCTATAAGATGGTTGGGATCCTATGATAAAAATTAAATTGAATGACTTCTCTTGCTATGCATTATGTGATGTTGGTGCTAGTACTTCTGTTATGCCCAAAAGAATATATGATATGCTTAAATTGAAACCTTATGATTCTTGTTCTTTTGGTGTTCGTCTCGTTGATTCTTCCATAAAGAAACCTTTGGGGAGGATCGACGATATTCTTATCGTTGTCAATGATAATTATGTTCCCGTTGATTTTACTATTATGGATATTGAATGTGATCCTTCATGTCCAATTATTTTGGGACGTCCCTTTTTACGCACCGTTGGTGCTATCATTGACATGAAAGAGGGTAATATAAAATTTCAGTTTCCTCTCAAGAAAGGGATGGAACACTTCCCTCGAAAGAAGATCAAGTTACCTTTTGAGTCCGTTGTACGGGCTAGCTATTCTTTTACTCTTGATAAAACTTGATCTCTATGCATTATGCCTAGCTTAAAGGCATAAAGGAAAGCGCTTTTGGGAGGCAGCCCACATGAATAAAATTTTATTTTGCTTTTGTTGTGTCTTGATGTTGTTTACTACAGTAGCATCATCATTGTATCTTTGCTTTTCAATTTTGTGCCAAGTATAGCCTCTGATTGCTAGAAAGTTCAAAAGTTGTGAGGTGTTGTCCAGGAAACAGATTCTGTCCTTGTATAGAAAAATTCGTATAAAATCACCAGATCATCTTTTTGGTCTGAAGTTTTTCGACAGCGTTCTCTATATAATTATCTTTCGTGCGTCTGTTCTGAGTTGTTTTATTTGAGTTGCAGAAGTGCCCCGAACAAATCGATTACTACCTGCTGTTCTGTTTTTCACAGATTCTGTCCTGTTTTGCCTTTCTTTCATTTTGCAAATCAAGAGCTTGCTTTTTCTTTGCAAAAACCTTTTGGCAATCTCGAGAAACAGTAGAACTTTAAGAATATCCTTATTTACAGCAAGGTATAATTATTTTATTATGGGTACTAACCTCGCTAATCAGATTATGATGAGTTATGTATGAAGGGAGTTTTCAAGTGTGCGAGGGAAGATGATAAAAAAAGATTCAGGAGTGTCAAGTGCTCAAGCTTGGGGATGCCCCCGTGCACCCCCAAGAAATATTCAAGGAGACTCAAGCGTCTAAGCTTGGGGATGCCCCCGTGCATCCCCTTCTCCATCAACATTATCAGTTCGTCTTTCATTCCATTATATTTTAATCACTTCATGTGTTATGTGCTATGCTTGGAGCGTCTTGCTTTTAGTTTCCTTTTTAGTTTTCCATAACGAGTCGGAACTCAGCTTTCTTTATGTGGGAGAGAAACACGCTCCACTTCTACCTAGAACATAACATAGAATTTTCATGTCTATCTTTGCTGTGTGTGTTCTTTGTCTTTTAATAGCTACTATCATGCTCAGCTCTTAGTATTCATGCTTATCTTTTCAAAGAGCTTTTGTTTAGTTGGTTGCTTGAACTCTCTTTAATTAGCATGCTTATCTCATTAAGAGAGTTTGCTTCCGTTGCATTGGTTAATATGTCTATGATAAAGATGCTACTTGCATGATGGCGCTTAGTAGTTCATGTTTTCTTATGGTTAGTCTCAAATAGCTGGGGGATTCCCAATGTGTTATTGGAGTACCAACATGATTTGTTTGCCAATGATGTGGTATGGTTTAGTAATATCTTCCTTTGAGAATTTATTTTGATTGACTTGGCGTATGCTCACGCATATTTAAGACTGTAAAGAAAGTCTGTCAAGCCTTGATGATCTTTTATTTCTGAGTAGCGATATAACTTCCATGCCTGATTCAATATTGCTTTGTCGCTCTACATGATTATGACCGTCATTGCTCTCTTAGTTGGTCGCTCCCAGTCTTTTGCTAACCTCCACCTGTACTAAGCGGACTGACTGCTTGTGCATCCACATCCTTTTAAACCAGTTATGCCATATGAGTCCACCATACCTACCTATATGTGGTATTTCACCGCCACTCCAAGTAAATTTACATGTGCTACCTTTAAAACCTTCAATTTTTGCAATACATAGCTCATGGGAAAGTAGCTTAAAAACTATTGTGGTAAAGAATATGTTGCCTATGTATCTTATTTCTTATAAGTTGCCTGCTGAGCGGTAACCATGTTTCTGGGGACGCCATCAACTGTTACACTTTTGTTGAATATCATGTGAGTTGCTATGCATGTTCGTCTTGTCTGAAGTAAGGGTGATTTGCCATTGAGTTGAATGAGTATGCATATTGTTAGAGAAGAACATTGGGCCGCCAACCAAAGCCATGTATCATGGTGGAAGTTTTAGCTTGGACATTAATCCTCAATCTCTTATGAGAATATGCTTAAGCATTAAAGAGGAGTCCATTATCTATTTTCTATGTTGTCCCGGTATGGATGTCCTCAAGTTGAGATCTATCAAAACGAGAAATCAAATGCGATCTATCTCCTTGGACCTTTGTACAGGTGGCATAGAGGTACCCCTTTGTGACACTTGGTTGAAACATATGTAATGCAATGATAACTCATGGAAATCCGAGCTAATTAGGACAAGGTGCGAGCACTATTGGTATTCGATGCATGAGGCTTGCAACTTATAGGATGTCTTATGCATGACACATATGAAGTACTACTACCGTTGACAAAATTGCTTCTATGTTTTCAAAATAAAAAGCTCTAGCACATAACCATTCTTTTACTTTTATGTTGAGTCTCCACCTTCTTTTAAAGCACCAACTACTGAGAGCATGATTGTCATTCTGAGTGTAATGTGCATTGTCCCAAAGTAGCATTGTCTTTTGCATGATTGTGATATCGTTTATTTTGAAATCATTGTATCTAGTCATCACTTAAACCTTGAAGGTGCCTCTGCATTTATGTTTTGCTTCACTAAAGGGGGCAAGCTAGATATCACTTTATCATATTTGCACATCATGTTCATTGCAAATCTATTTGATGTTTCAGTATCCTATTGTAAAACTTTTAGTTCTTTGTGATTTTCTCATGAGGCAACTCAATTACTATAGATTCATTATCTCAGTAAGCTTTTGTCATATGACTATGAAAAAGTCCTATATGGTTAATAGCATGTCACCACAGAAATTATTCTTGTTATCATTTACCTACTCGAGGACGAGCAGGAATTAAGCTTGGGGATGTTGATACGTCCAAAACGTATCTATAATTTCTGCTTGCTCCATGCCTCTTTTGGGTGATATTGCTATGATATTCATACACTTCCATACACTTTTGATCATATTTGGACTAACCTATTAACTCAATGCACCCCAGTGCCGGTTTCTGTTTTCGGCTGTTTTTGTATTTCAGGTTTTCAAATTATGAGAACTGCCAGGAAAAATCCAGAAAAATTATATAAAAAATCAGCGTTCCAGAACCTACCGTGCGTCCGAAGGACAGCCGGGGGCGGCACCAGGGCTCCAGGCGCCCTGGCGGCGCGCCCCCCCTGGGCCGCGCCGGGGGGCGCCTGGGCCCCCCGAGCCCCGTCTGGTGCCCCCCTTTGGCATATATTTAGAGCGTTCCCCGAAACCCTCGAGAGGGGAACTCTTTTTCACGATCTCATCTTTGTTCCGCCGCCGCCGCCGCTTCCAAGATCGGGAGCACCAGGAGAACTCTTCCCGGCACCCTGCCGGAGGGGAGGATCACCACCGGGAGCTTCTCCACCACCATGGACGCCTCTCGGATGAGTTGTGAGTAGTCTCCCTTGGACCATGAGTCCATGACCAGTAGCTATGTGATGTTCTCCTCCCGTTCTTGTGCTTCACTAATTAGTCCTCGTGAGCTGCCCTACATGATCGAGGCACATATGTAATCCTTATGCTGTTGCTATGTTGAGTTTGCTGGGATCCGATTGATTATGAGATTATGTACAGATTGTGTTTGAGTAATATATTTGATCTACCTCTTTTATATTTATGTTCATATGTAATTCTTGCATGTTCTCCGTTGTTATTTATTACTTTGGCCAAGTAATAGGTAGTGACTCCAAGAGGGAACGTTATGCTCGATTGTGGGTTCATGCCCCTCGATGACTAGCTTGAGTGACAGAAACATGAGTCTAGGGGATGTGTTGTTGCCACAAGGGGGAAAACAACGGTGCTTGTGCCCGCGGGTGCAAGGATTGTTTACTTTACGCAAAGTTCTTTTAATGCAGTTGTCTGTTGCATTGAGTTTACACTATGGGTGGGACTCGCAACTTAATACCAGCGAGATGTTCTGGATAGATATCTCAAGGTACCGCCCATGCTTTGAACCTCAACCTTTCTTGCAATGTAGTCAGCATTGGTTTGCGCACATGGTCCTGTCAATTACCCAGCTGTAATTCGTTTACCTCACATAGCTGTTTTATCGTCTTTTGGGAGAGAGACATCACTAGTGAACATCATGAGACTCCGGTCCATATTACCGTCATTGATCACATCCGCTATTTACTTTTCGCTATTATTTACTATTGCAAACATTATCTATCATTACTATCATTTGCGTTTAATCCTTTGTGAACTACAAGGCCGGAGGGATTGACAACCTCTCTGTACTCGTTGGGAGCAAAGTTATTTGTATCTGTGTGCAGGTCCACGTTGATTGCTAATATCTGGCGCCGTTAGCAGTTGACACCTTCTTGTTGAACCTAGGAGTCTCTGGGGATTCGATCCTTGGTATCTTGCCAAGGGAAAAACTTCCGCAACACTACATCTCACACCTTCCACTTGGGGTAACCAACGAGGGGTGAGAAGCCCATCAAGGACCACGAGAATGATTTGCATATGCAGGAAAGAAATGAACTAGATGAAATATTCTTGAGGCAGCCTGCTATCCTGAAGCACAACCTTCCGGTTGAACCTTTGGGAATTTTATCAAAACCGAAAGAAGACCCGGTGTTCGATCTTAAACCTCTTCCCGATACGCTCAAGTATGCCTATTTAGATGAAAATAAAGTATATCCTGTTATTATCAATTCTAACCTTTCAGGATATGAAGAAGAGCGATTATTGGAAGTACTTCGTAAACACCGAGGCGCAATTGGCTACACCCTTGATGACCTTAAGGGGATTAGTCCATCTATCTGTCAACATACTATCAACCTTGAGCCTGATGCTAAACCAGTTGTTGATCATCAACAACGGTTGAACCCGAAGATGATGGATGTCATGAGAACTGAGATTCTCAAGCTTCTAGCCGCAGGTATTATCTACCCTATAGCTGATAGTAAGTGGGTAAGTCTGGTACATTGTGTTCCTAAGAAAGGAGGTACAACTGTGGTTCCTAATGATAAAAATGAATTAATACCTCAGAGAATTATTATTGGATATAGAATGTGTATTGATTACAGGAAGTTGAACAAAGCAACCAGGAAGGATCACTACCCGTTGCCGTTCATCGACCAAATGCTTGAAAGGTTATCCAAAAATACCCACTTCTGTTATCTCGATGGTTATTCTGGCTTCTCTCAAATTCATGTTAACACTGCCGATCAAGAGAAGACCACTTTTACTTGTCCCTTTGGTACTTATGCTTACAGGCGTATGCCTTTTGGTTTATGTAATGCCCCTGCTACTTTTCAAAGGTGTATGTCTGCTATCTTTCATGGTTTCTGCGGGGATATTATGGAAGTCTTCATGGACGATTTCTCCGTCTATGGAACTTCTTTTGACCATTGTCTTCACAACCTTAATAAAGTTTTGCAGAGATGCGAGGAGACAAATTTGGTACTCAACTGGGAAAAGTGCCACTTTATGGTTAATGAAGGAATTGTTCTTGGTCACAAGATTTCCGAAAGGGGAATTGAAGTGGACAAAGCCAAGATCGAAGCTATTGAGAGGATGCCCTATCCAAGGGACATCAAAGGTATTCGCAGTTTTCTCGGTCATGCAGGTTTTTATAGAAGATTTATTAAAGACTTTTCTAAAACCTCAAGACCCCTCACTAATCTTCTCCAGAAGGACGTTCCTTTTGTATTTGATGAAAATTGTAAGGAAGCTTTTGAAGTCCTTAAGAAAGCTTTAATAACCGCTCCTATAGTACAACCACCTGACTGGAATTTACCTTTTGAGATTATGTGTGATGCAAGTGATTTTGCTGTTGGAGTTGTTTTAGGACAAAGAGTTGATAAGAAATTAAATGTTATACATTATGCTAGCAAAACACTTGATAGTGCTCAAAGGAATTATGCTACTACTGAGAAGGAATTCTTAGCTGTAGTTTTTGCTTGTGATAAGTTTAGGCAGTATATTGTTGATTCCAAAGTTATTATTCATACTGATCATGCTGCCATTAAGTACCTTATGACAAAGAAGGATGCCAAGCCAAGGCTTATCAGATGGGTACTCCTTCTTCAAGAATTTGATTTGCAGATTGTTGATAGGAAAGGGGAAGACAATCCCGTGGCTGACAATCTTTCAAGGATGGAAGATATACCGCATGATCCCACCCCAGTCAACGATAGTTTTCCAGACGAGCAACTTGCCGTTGTAAAAGTACAATCTCTTTCCGATCCTTGGTATGCAGATTATGCTAATTTTATTGTTGCAAAGTATTTGCCTCCAGGTCTAACATTTTAGCAAAGGAAGAAGTTCTTTCATGATTTGAGGCACTACTTTTGGGATGACCCACATCTTTTCAAAGAAGGTCCCGACGGGATCGTGAGAAGATGCATTCCGGAACATGAGCAGAAGGACATTCTCAGACGGTGTCATGATAGTCCCTACGGAGGACATCATGCCGGTGAGAGGATTGCACATAAGGTTCTTCATTCAGGTTTTTATTGGCCTACTCTCTTTAAAGATGCTAGAAATTATGTTTTAGCCTGTGATAAATGTCAGAGAGTTGGTAACATTAGTAGAAGGAATGAGATGCCTATGAATTACTCACTAGTGATTGAACCTTTCGATTGTTGGGGTTTTGATTTTATGGGTCCTTTTCCTTCTTCGCACAAGTACACTCACATTTTAGTAGCTGTTGATTATGTGACCAAGTGGGTTGAAGCAATCCCCACTGAAAGTGCTGATCACAAGACATCTTTGAAAATGATTAAAGATGTAATATTTCCTAGGTTTGGTGTACCAAGGTATCTCATGACTGATGGGGGATCACACTTCACGCACGGAGCTTTTAGAAAAGCTTTGGCCAAATACGATGTTAATCATAGAATTGCTTCACCATATCATCCTCAAACTAGTGGCCAAGTTGAGCTCACCAATAGAGAGATCAAGTTGATCTTGCAGAAAATAGTAAACAGAAATAGGAAGGATTGGTCAAACAAGTTAGGAGATGCTTTGTGGGCATATAGAACTGCTTACAAAAACCCCATGGGCATGTCTCCCTATAAGATGGTGTATGGCAAGGCTTGCCATTTGCCATTAGAGTTAGAGCACAAAGCTTTCTGGGCTGTTAGAGAGCTTAACGCTGACCCAAAACTAGCTGGTGAGAAGCGTCTCATGAACTTGACTTCTCTAGATGAATGGAGAAGTGAAGCTTACGAGAGCGCTAAAATGTTCAAGGAAAGGGTAAAAATGTGGCATGATAGGAAGATTCTGAAACGTGAATTTAATGTTGGTGATAAAGTTTTGTTGTTCAGATCCCGTTTCAGGTTTTCTCCAGGTAAACTACTTTCCAGGTGGGAAGGACCATTTCATATTGAAGAAGTTTATCGGTCTGGTGCAATTAAGATTGATAATTTTGAAGGCACCAAACCTCAAGTTGTGAATGGGCAAAGACTTAAACATTACATAGCAGGAGACCCTGTCAATGTTGATGTGAATATAATACACACAACAACCCACGAAGAACATGTTGCAGCCCTGTTTCAGACGCCAGCAGAAGCAGAATAAAGAAAAGGTATATAGTACAGTAAGGAAACATCGCGAACCGCCATAAAAGTTCCGTATTACGAGTTTCTGCAAAATTAGTAAAATTCCGAGCCTAAGTGGAGCCGGAGACGACCTCCAGGGGGTCCAGGCGCCCCCCTGGCGCCCCCCCCCCCCCCGGGCCGCGCCGGGAGGCCGCCTGGACACCCGGGAGTCCGCCTCCGACCCCGCTTTGGTCCGTTACCTTCTTTTCTGTGCATAAATTTTTCCTATATATTTGCCCGGATTGTTCCGGCAACGTATCTTGCGATTTCGCGTGTTTTCTCTTCGATCTGTTTCTGCCAGGGAATCTTTCAGCTGAATTTAGGTGCCATGATTTCTCCAAGTTCCCCCAAGGACAAGTTCGTCGTCAACGTCATCAACCCTTACCTCGCTGAGGTGAAGAAGCACCCTCAGGTTTTTCAGATGAAGGACGGCGTCCTTCATCAAGAAGATCTGAAGGGACCTATCAAGGAGGGGAGCATCCAGGCCAGGCTGGAAGAAGTGGAGCAAGAAGTCTTCAAGTACAAGAAGATGATCGAGCGTGGTGTTGAAGCTAACTTTAACATCATCGACGAGCTGAAGACCTACTTCCTGAAGGAGATGAATGAGATGTGGAAAAGCATCACCGCATCCGAAGAAAGAATTATAGAGCTCCAAGGGCAAATTAATGATCTACATAACCAGAACTGTGAGTATGAACTAAGGTTTATGCGCATGAGTTTGGGTGCTGAATGCAGGATTCAGGAGACGAGCTTCTCATATGAGACTGGAGAACCCCTTCCATGGAAGAGTTTCGCCAAGAACTACGTGATCAACGCCAACAAGGATGATGAGTGAAATCTCCTGGGGTAATGGCATTCCCTTGGCTTGTTCCAAGCTTGGGGGAGTGCCCGGTATCATTATCTTTACCTTTTGTCTTTTAGAGTCAAGTAGAGTCGTATCATGTCTAGGGAGGTTGTTATATGAGATAGGTGTGTGCATTGAGGTCTATCACTCCTTCGGTGAAGAATTGTATCCGTGAGTGTGGAGTCGTCTATGATGGAATATTAATGAGAAGTTTATCGGTCCCTTTTGCTGCACTCGGTATTCTCTTCACGCAATCGACCTTATATGATGATTCTTATGGGGAGTATTGACCTTATGTCAGGTATGGCTATGAAACTTTATTTAATCTTGGCAAACATAGCTTTGGTCATAACAACAAGCATAATTTTCTTAAAAGTGTCAACATAGCCAAAACCTTTATGTTATTATGCTTGAAGTGTTATGCTGACAAGGAAGACAACTTGATGTGTTATGCTTATTTCAATGTTCATGCTTTATATTGCTTTGCATCTTAGTCATCATCAGTTGTCTGCTCTCTCAAAACCTTTGCTAGCCTAACTCTGTACTAAGCGGAATTCTGCTTGTGCATCCATACCCTTAAGCCAATACCTTCCATATGAGTCCACCATACCTACCTACTCGTGGTATTCCACTACCACCTCCTAAAAGTATATAATTTATGTGTTATCCTTAAATGTTCAAATTTTTTTATTTTGTGCCTCTGTTTTAGCTCATGAGGAAGTAATAGCTAATTCATGATCTTTTTGAGTCGGACAAGCTTCACCCCGGGATTGCATGTCTAATGTGCAAACCCATAATACAAGAAGGAACTGGCAAAGAGTGCGCCCAGCTCGAAAATAATATAACAAACAAACCCTCCTTCACGCTTTGTTCACGAGAAATCAGAAAACTTTGGTAGTGATTAACAAAGGAGAATAAGAGGATGTGATCGTCCTCGTGCGGGAGCCGTTCCTCGAAACTTGTCCAGCTCAAGAAGTAGTTGAGTTATCTATTAGCATTCGTTGACAAATCATGCACCTCTCAAAACTTGTTTTCATTCTGTTTGATTTAAGGATAGCACATGAGTTTTCCCTACTACCCTAGAGCAGGGCCCATCTTTTAATTTTAAGTTGAGTCAGTTATTTCTACTTCCTTCTATTTCTCAAAGAGAGCAGACGTTTGATGTTGATAAGGATTCATTCATATAAAGGTGCATTAAGATTTGTCATATCATATCCCTGTTGACATTATCATTTGATAAGTAAGTTGTTTGTCATGCCCAGCTAAGGCAAATATCTTCCTTTGTGTTAACACTTTCACTTCTTGCCTATTAACATGTTATTTCAAAAAGCTTCAATTGATCTCATCAAAATATAAGAGCAAAAGTTAAAACTATTTGTTGTTCTTTGACCAAAGGACATGTTTGCCATGATATAATGAGTTTCCTTAGTCCTACTTTCAAATATAAGTGTTATCACTCTTTTATAAGGACTTTATGAATTGAAGATTGCTGTTGAGGATATTTGAGTTGGTAAAGAAACTATGATGCTTCTTGTCCGTATTCTATTTATCGACACTTCACTCTCTAAACTTGTGGACAGGTTTACCGAGTTCATATTCGCTTGGGGACAAGCGAGGTCTAAGCTTGGGGGTGTTGATACGTCCAAAATGCATCACTATTTTGTATCATAATTTATCCTTATACATTGATATATTTCACGTTACGGTGATGTTCTTATGTTGTTTTGGTCTATTTTACACAGTTTGCGAACTTTCCGATGCCGAAGCAGCAGACGCAGGATTCAGCAGTAAAAAGTGGACGTTGAGTTGCTGAAGAAGAATACCTCCAAATTACCTGAAAATTGACAGGAGATATTTTTCAGACGGATCACGAAGGCACGCGAAAGAGCAACCAGAGGGGGGCCCCTTGGTGCCCAGGCGGCCTGGGGGCGCGCCCCGGACAGGGGGGGCGCCTGGAGCCCCTGGCCCACCTCTGGCCGCCCCCTTTTGCATATATGCTCTCCGTTATCCAAAAACCCTAGGGACGGGAATTTTTACGGAGTTCCGCCGCCGCTCCGTGGCGGAAACCTACAGAGAAGAAAAAGCCATCTCCGGCGGGCAGATTCCGCCGGGGAGATCACCTCCCGGAAGGGGAGATCGTCGCCATCGTCATCACCATCGTCACGGGCATCATCGAGATCATCATCAACATCATCCCCAACACCAGCACCATCTCCATCTTCATCCAAATCTCATCTTACAATCGCAACTCGTGTTGTAACTCGTACTACCTATCCTCTCTACTCCATCGGTGTTGATTACTATTTTGTGGTGAATGCTATTGAGTTTTGTTGGAGAAATACTATTATGTCCAGATTGTTTATCACATATTCATCCCCACTGATCATGATCTCTTTTATGTCTTGTGAGTAGTTACTTTAGTTCTTGAGGACATGGGGAAAGTCTTGTTGTTAGTAGTCATATGCTGTTGAAGTAATATGTGTTGTTTGATACTTAAGTTGTGTTGTCATTCTACTAGTGGTGTTGTGTGAGTCGAACACCCAACACTTCGCCTTATTAAGGACCTAGGAGAATACATTGTGTATAAAGAATGCTTATGGTGGGTTGCCGGAGTGACAGAAACCTGAACCCCAGTTCGCACGCTTTTGCATAAGGGAATAATGGATCCTCGATCGTATTGCTATGGTTAGGCTTTTGCCTTAAATTCTATCTTGTATTTGCGGATGCTTGCAAGGTGTTTAATCATAACAGTGCATTCATATTAGTCTAGAGAGTGCACTAGCATAGATCCACCCACTCAACACTTATCAACACATAACATAGTATCGATACAGAATATGGTGAAAGCACACGACTACCTCTCCCGTGTGTCCTCAGGAACGCTTTAGTCTTTATAAGTTCAGTTGCTAGGCCTCTCCTTTGCTAAGAAAGGATTGGGCCACTTGATACTCTCAGTACCTTTTACATTATTTGCTTTTACTTTCCTGTTGCTTATACCGAGAAAACCCCTAAAAGTTATCCTTCAGTGCTTGCAGTAATTTCTTGCTCAGAATCGCTTATCAATACCTTCTGCTCCTCGTTGGGTTCGACACTCTTACTTATCGTAAACGCTGCAATAGATCCCTTACGGTTGTGGGTCATCAATGACCGCACGCTTTGCTCTATGAATGAGTATCCCTCTTTTGTTGCACCCTCTCCCTTTTGTCGACGGAAATCTAGCCTATGTGAAAGTTGTGAAACATGATGACAAAGTATTGTGATACTATAAGTGGCGCATTTTGTCGCGGGTAATGACCGCACGCTTTGCTATATGAATGAGTATCCCTCTTTTGTCGCACCCTCTCCCTTTTTGTGGACGTAAATCTAGCCTATGTAAAAGTTGTGAGGCATGATGACAAAAACATCGTGATGCTATCAGTGGTGTCTTATGTCGGGTCACGATGAGTGTGATGAAGTTGTTAGCCTCGAGGAGTTCATGGCGGAAGGGGTGAAGACCACACGCTTTGCTCTGTGAATTAGCATCCCTCTTGTGTCGCACCCTCTCCCTTTTGTCAACGGAAATCTGGCCCATGTGTAATTGTGAAACATGATGACAAAGCATTGTGATACTATAAGTGGTGCCTTTTGCCGGGGGTGATGACCGCATGCTTTGCTCTGTGAATGAGCATCCCTCTTTTGTCGCACCTTCTCCCTTCGTCGACAGAAATCTAGCCTATGTGAAAGTTGTGAAACATGATCACAAAGTATTGTGATACTATAAGTGGTGCCTTTTGTCAGGGGGTGATGACCGCACGCTTTGCTCTATGGATGAGTATCCCACTTTTGTCGCACCCTCTCCCTTCTGTGGACGAAAATCTAGCCTATGTGAAAGTTGTGAAACATGATGACAAAGTATTGTGATAATATAAGTGGCGTATTTTGTCGGGGGTGATGACCGCACGCTTTGCTGTATGAATGAGTATCCCTCTTTTGTCGCACCCTCTCCCTTTTTGTGGACGGAAAAATTCCCCTATGTGAAAGTTGT
>LR738712.1:37298257-37334453 GCA_902687465.1 Secale cereale
TATTGTCGACGGAAATCTAGCAGGTGTGAAAGTTGTGAAACATGATGACAAAGTATTGTGATACTATAAGTGGCGCATTTTGTCGGGGGTGATGACCGCACGGTTTGCTCTATGAATGAGCATCCCTCTTTTGTCGCACCCTCTCCCTTTTGTCGATGGAAATCTAGCCTATGTGAAAGTCGTGAAACATGATGACAAAGCATTGTGATACTATAAGTGGTGCCTTTTGTCGCGGTGATGACCGCACGCTTTGCTCAGTGAATGAGCATCCCTCTTTTGTCGCACCCTCTCCCTTTGTCGATAGAAATCTAGCCTTCACATTTCAAAGGGAAAAAACATTAGCCTAGACTCAATGGAAAAATTCATATCCTATGAATCAAGTGACAACTTTTTCCTTATAAGAAATGAGATGCATGTCACCTCACTTCCTATGATTTTTCTATTCCTATGATATTTCTACCCTACGAACCAAAGGAGGCCTAAGAGAATAAAATTATGTGAAGCCTTTTGACTGCGTATAGCGTCCTAAATATATATTCCTATCTGAAATAGGCCTGTTCATATCTTAAAGAAGCTGTCCGGACGTCCTACCCGTTGTTCGTTGAGCGATGCGTCTAGTCAAAGCATCCTGTTGGACAGTCCTGCATATCGTTAGGGACAACGGTAACGGTTGAACTGTCCCATTTTCTTCTGCAAAGTAATGGCAGGAGAGGCTACATATTTTGTTGCCGCCCACTAGTAGTATTACGTAGCTCTTCCTAGCTGGACTAGGTGTACCAAGGGCCACAATCAAATCAAATCAAATATAAAATCAATGCAGGATACAGTAGATGAGATGAGGTGAGACCAAAGCCGGGGCATCGTCCTGCGCCACATATCGGTACGCGCTTACCGGACTTTAACGGCAACACGAGAAATAAAGCCAGATAGCAAAGTGTACTCTTCAATCGTACTCTAAAAAATTCTTAACTCCTCGTGTTGACATTTTTTACGACTTAAACATCAGCTGACTTAACAGGCACACATTCAACTCGCTCCAGTGATTATAGTCATCGTTAAGTGATCTACGAATTTGGATGTAATTTTTAATTATAATGCTTTTGTACTACCTTAAAAGTTGATGAATAAATCAGAATTTCGAAGAAAAAAACTTAACCCTCAAACTCATAACTCCTCGGAGATTTAATAAGTTAGGTCTCAAAATATTCTTTTTCTTCTCCTTCTCAAATTTGCGCATGAAACACTCATTCTCCGCGAATTTCATACAAGCTCCTCTCACTCGGAAAAATACAATCATCGGCGCACCGCCCGGTAGACCTCCTCACCGCTATAACTTCCCACCAGCGCCTTGGACCTCCCACCGGCTCGCCTACTCATGCCAGGACCTCCCGCCCTTCATTGTGTCGGTCAATTCCCCGAGGTCTTACGACGTTAACGACGTGGAGGAAGCCGCCCGAGCCAAATCGATAGAGGAGGAGGGAGACGGGGGAGCAGTCCCATGCCTGCACAGCCACCACGAGCGCTGCAGCTTTGGTCGTGGGCGGGGACGATGGGAGGAGCGCCGTCGTGGTCGGAGACGGATGAGAAGATGAAAAAAATAAAGGAAAAGAGATCACCGTATTCTCGTCGAAATCTGGCGACTGGGGGTCAGCGGGGCTGCGGGGTGGTCGTCGAAGACAAGGAACGTGCCAGTGGGAGAGCGGGGGAGAGGGCCGACGGGCCAAAATTATTTTGAGAAATGGCCGCAAAGGAGTAAATATAAGGGACGACTAACGCGAGGAGTATTTTTTTCCCTGTAAACCAGATAAGGGATCAACTAAATCTAGTTTAGTCCTAAAATGTTTTTTTACTACTCTAATCAATTTTAAGGGATCAACTAGAGATGTTCTAAGAGTATCTCTAGCAGACCCTTTAAAAGTGGTCAAACCCTTATAATTTTTGCATTTTAAGGTTTTGGTGGAAAAATTTGTCCACAACAGAAATCATAAAAGTGGTCCAATCCGTAATTTTTTTAAAGGGCACCGAAAATCCACACTAGAGAGGCCGAGACCCTTATGTTTGAAGGTTGAAAGGCCGAGGGTGTCCCGTATACCGGTCAAATCTCGTCGGAGCAAACACACCGTTGCGGAATTTGCCGGAATCCACCCGAAACTCGCCGGAATTCGTCATGGCACACCTGGAAAGGCCGTTGGACGCCGGAATCGATCGCCACCGGTTCGAATTGGACGAGCTCGACCTCGCCGGAATTCGTCACGGCACACCTGGAAAGGCCGCTGGACGCCGGAATCGATCGCCACCGGTTCGAATTGGACGAGCTCGACCTCGCCGTGGCCTCCCGCGACCTCAGCCTGGCCGCCAGAATCCTCCCGGCGCGACCAGCAAAGGGGCACGACTTAGCAGGCACGGCCGGCAACAGAGCAAGGCGCGGTCACGGCGACGGGCCACGGGGCGCGACCGGCTGGGCTGGAGGAAGGAGACTTTATCCTAATTTTACAGTTTGTTTTTACATTATCTATTCGGCCATAGCTAAAATGGACCCTTAAAAATATCCTTTTTCGACTCTTATTGTAATTTTACGGTTTGTAGTTTTAAGGGATATGCTAAAAGAACAAAGGTACTCCCTCCGTCCGAAAATACGTGTCGTCAAAATGGAAAAAAAATGATGTATCTAGAATTAAAATAATTCTAGATACATCATTTTTTAATTCTAGATACATCATTTTTTTTCCATTTTGACGACAAGTATTTTCGGACGGAGGGAGTATAAAAAAAAAAAGGAATTGAGGCAAATGTTGCGTCACCAGAACTTTGACCAAACTTGACTCGATAGACGAGGCACGGACCATTCCGCCCTTTCTGTTCCCACACGCGCACCCCGACATCCCCCATCCCGGCGGCCGCCGCCGGGCACGCTCGTCGGCCCTAGGCGTCTGCAACCGCCGCCGCAGCGGGGAGCTCATGCCCAGGCACCGCAGCAGCACTGGCTCCAATCCGGTGACCCCCCTTTACTTCAAATGACACGCTTCTTCTTCCCTTTATATTTCGCCTCCGAACCATCATCGTATATCTGTACAGACTCCACCGATGTGCTCGACCAATTCTTCGCGCCCATGCCGATTCATCCACGGCAGGCATAGCTTTCTACAGCTCGTAGTGTCTCGTCGCCTCTCCTGCCTGAAGATTCTTCTCTAGTACGTAACACCCAACCGAGCTCATTTTTTTTTAGCAGATTCTTGTACTGAAACTTACAACCGAGGTCCGGATGCACACAATCAACACCAACACACACACGCAAAGGATCACGCCGGCAAACAGCAAAGCCATGAAAAGACCAACGCTACAGTAACACAACACAAGTAGATAACCATACTTGAATAATAATCTTATATAACCAAGTTTACACAGGTACATAACATAGCCATAAAAATCAAACTTGAACCTTACACATACATAGTAGGACGGACGAGAAGAACATAACAACACAGCACAAGTACATTACCAAACCGTGTTACACAGCCTTTATTTACCCTGACACAAGGAGTCGATCATACAAGCCAACCATTGCTTTTTTCTTTCTGCATTCACTTAACACTCTACCACAGCCTGCTGCAACCGTGTCGCATCTTCCCCGCACGTCGTCACCATCGCTCGATCATGGTTCTTTCGAAACGAAGCTGGAAGGGAAAACCAAAATTCTTCAGCAAAAAGGCCACACTCCCCATAGGCAGTTCTGAAAGCCCAAAGTTCTTTTAAAGGCAAAGATGCAAGGCCATCAGTTGTGACAAAAGAAACACACCGCACTAGTGTACCACGTTAGAGTTGTTTCACATACCATCTGATGATCATGTGTTGCACTGGCTTCTTCATCAGTGCCCCATTGCCGTTGGAGCGGAAGCAAGTTCGGCGGTGAGGATGAAGACCGACACACCGGCTTCCCTAAGGTGACGGACATCGCCGTTCATGAGCCTCAGCAGGTTTCTAGAGACCAGGAGGCCCAGCCCCTCCTCTGACTGCTCCGTGTTGTCCTCCTCAAACATTTGCGCCATTAGCTCTGCCGGGACTCCTAGCCCCTGGTGCTTGATCCTGAAAACATATACAGAGACCCCAAAATAACCATCACTAAGCATTCCCAGAAGAAGACATCAAAACTTACTTTTCAGAAATTAACAGGCATATCGCACGACCGATGTACTACCTAAGCTCAAGGTCAATAAGGTGAAGATTCTCTCCGATGCTGTTCTTCGTCGCCTTGGCTGAGATCTCGATGGAACCTCCAACGGGAGAGAACTTCACTGAAATAGACAGGAAGTCGGAAAGGATCTGCTGGAGTCGAACACCGTCTCCATACACCAGTTGCTTCATAAATCTCTCTGGCAGGTTGCAAGAGACTCTGATGCCTTTTGCCTGGCAGGCTATCAGTACTTGGCTTACAGCAGCCACCACCACATCTTGCAACACAAATTCAGCCATCTCCAAATCCAGGCAACTAGATCTGTGGCCACAAATGACAGAAAACAATTAAGTTATTTTTAGAAGAGGATAACAGTGAACTATTATGCAGATAATACCTCTCAAGTATAAAAGTAAGCTTGAGCAGTACTCTAAGTGAAACCATATATACCGGCTAAATTTTTCGGAAGCAGTACAAATATAATAACAGCAGTTAGTTCAACAGGTTGTGTAAATGTAACCATGTTTGTTTGTTTGTTGTTCCATTTTAATCACATTAGTGGGCATATAAGCATGAAAGCAAGTGAAATGAGGACAACGAACAACGACATCAACGTACGAGGTCCGCAAACTGACAAAAAAAACAGGGACAGCCATATAAGAAGTAAACATGAGAACGTAATAGAACAATTCAGAAGATTTGGCAAGAAAAATACTTCTCCATGATGTTATCTTGATCCAGGTCGGCAAGTATCTTGTTTAGCTGGTGATGGCAATTATCCGAGACATGGATCTGCCTCATCTGTTCTTCGTTCAAATCTGTGTTCTTTAGTGCCTTTCTGGAGTAAAGCATGCCCGAGAGAGGGTTGTTGATTGCGTGTCTCATGTAGGAGAAAGCTTTGAGCCTTTTCAGCGACGTCTGCTCCGCGGCTTGCTGCACCTGTAGCGCTTGCTGCAGCTCATGGCTAGGAATATGAATGAAACAGAATACCCCGGTGATGAGACCACCCTCATTTTCCCTTCTGTTCACTGACAGAAGGCACTCGGTGTACTTCCCGCTCCGGTCGAAGAAGCCAAATGGAGCCTTTTCCGTTTCTTCGCCGGCCAACGCGCTGTTGATAACAACACAGAGGCTTACAAATGCATCTTTGTTCTTCAACAGGCAGGAGGCATTGCTACTGTCGAACACTTCACCGAGAAGCATCTTATCGAGCACTTCCTCTCTGCGCCACCCAGTCAGCTTGGTCATTGCAGCATTCCACTCACAACACCATCCAAATTCATCAGCACCAAATATAGGAGGAATGAGTGGGTTCGGGTTGTGAATGATCGCCATGTAGTCTCCCTCAACCCGGGTAAACTTGTCCATCACCAACTTATGGACAGTCATATCTTGGGCCACAAAGCACACCCCAACAACATCATCATGAAGGTCCCGGCTGGCACAAGCATTCACAACCAAGATAACAGGGCCATCATCTCTCTTTGCGCCATGAGTCTTTACCTCGAATCGAACTTCTTTCTCTTCTTTGCCTGTTTGATCAGCGAAATGTTTATTAGAGACCCCCCATGAACGATTGATATTACTAAGTTATCAATCGCAAATTGTGTAAGCAGTTGACGCAATAACCAGTTAGCTAGGTTCAACACACAAGTTATCAATAAATGAAGGTAACACAAAGTTTCTGACTAAGGAGGAAGGTAAATTAGGCGCGGAGGTAAATAGATAGAGAAAAGAAACATAGTAATAAATTTACTCACCCTGCAAAGCAAGATATAGCATCCTCTGGACAACTGACACAGAAGATTCCTCCACAAGGGTAAGTATGTGCCTTCCTATAGCGTCATCAACTCTTAGCCCAGTCAATTCTGCCGCTTTCTGATTCCACCCGTTGACCAATCCATTGCCATCCACTGCCAAGATTGGAACAGTTGCTGTTTCCATTAGGCGAACCATTTCACTGGTCACTGCCTGCAATTCAGCAAGCCCATCAAGCTTAAGATCACCAATCTGTTCATCTAAACCAGCTTTTCCGGTCGACTTGGCGACACCATCCACCGCCCCTCGAAGTATAAGTTGCAATGAATGGATAGCATCCATCTCATGGTCAGTCCAAGCCAAGCTCTTCATCTTGACAACTTCGAGGAATGCCTTGAAAGACAGCCTAGGGTGCATCCTTCTGCTGTCATCCATGTCCGACGGGTCATTCTTTGCACCTCCCCATCTGATTTCTTCAGCTGTATGTGACCTGAACCAAAAAAGAATATCCTTGGAGTTGATCTTAGCCACTGCCATCCCACAAACCGTATTGCCAAGAGCAGAGGCTCCTGGATAGCCAGCATCATGGAGGCTCTCAGTACTCAGGCCAGTGGAGTCCATGTGAACTTCCGACAGCCACAGGGCAAGATCGCGTATCTGAGACTCGGTTGGAGCATTACCCAGACGCCATATTTTGTCCCCATACAAAAGAGCAGCACCATCACATTTGATCAGGTCCATGATATTGGGTGCCCCTGATACGATAGTCAGGGGAGAGGCTTCCTTGAACAGCATGTCAGAGAGAATTGTTTGCATCCTCAGTATGCTTTTTTCACGCAACTGTTTCTGCACTTCAAACTCCTTGTTGACATGGACAGCAAACACCTGTGCCAAGAACTCACAAGCATAGCGCAGCGGGAAAGGGACATATCTGGGGCTCTCATGGTGGCAAACAACAAGGCCCCACAGTATCTTCTTCTTCTGCTGCTGCGCTGGTTGCTCGGACCCGACCTCGTCGTCCTCTTCATTCTCATTAACCACAACAGCCATGACAAGGGATGCAATGGAGTTCATGTTCTCCATATACTGAAGGTGACAGCTGTGTGCTGCCCTGAGTGCTGAACCACACAGGCTAATGTCAAAGGGGAGTGCCTCATCTTCGATGACCTTTATGGATCTTGCGCGGACATCGCAAATCATCCGCACTTTGTTCTTCATGAAAAGAAACCTGGCTGCTTGAGGGATGTCAGTGGCTGGATAGTGCAGGCCCAGATAAGGCTCAAGGCCAGGCTTTGTGATCTCGGCAAAGACCTCGCCATGGTTATCTTCATGGAACTTGTAAGCCATTACCCTATCATACCCTGTAAGTTCAAAGACCTCCTTGACCACAGTATTGCATAGCAGCTCCATGCTCCCACCTGGCAGTGCCTGGATCTTGGAGATCGCCTTGGCAGCAAGCTTGTACGACTGCAAGGCCCCAGCAGCAGTGGCAGGAAACTCTGTGGGGTTCACAGGCTCAAAGTCTACCACCAAACAACCGGTTGCCCGGTGAACAATGGCATAGAAAGGCTTGCCTGAGGTCTTGCACTGAACCAGGATAGGATTCAGCAGAGAAACATCAGCAAACCCTAGTGCCTTGTGCAGAGCCGTGGCACCTTGGTCGGTGAACAGAGACCGTACATTGGTGCCGATGTCAAGCCTCGGGGGATCATCGACACTGGGCACTGCATGGCTGACAGTTGTGAGCATTTCCGGCGCGTTCTCACTGAACGCGATGACATTGAAGCTCTTCTCATCAAGGGCCAACAGGCAACCGAACGACTGGATCATCTTCCCTCTCTGAATGTGCTGCAAGTAGGCTATGACCTTCTCCGACCGCCCTTCCTGCAGCACAGTCGGAGTGTCCCGCTGGGCTTCGACCAGCTTGGAGTAGTCGAAGGAGTCGCTGGACTCTTCAAACTCAGCATTGAGTTGAGCATCAAGGGTTGTTTGTGCCAACACCCTTTCCTGGTTGCTCTGGCGGTTCCTGCTGGATGAACTGGAAGCAGGCATTGAGGAAGACATCTCCTGCCTCGAGTACTCGGACCGCTCTCAGCAGCGGTATCTGCTGTGTGTCACTCCTGCTGGACATAAATAAATGAATAAATGAGAAGTGGCAAACACTAATTAGTAAAAAAAATATAAAGGTATGGCAAACCATTAACAGCCTGCAAAGAAACACAGAGACGATCGTCATGGCTAAATATATTTGTGTAGTATTTGATGAAGTGCCACTAAATATGTGTTTCTTTTCCTGGTTTCAGAAGCGTGCACAAATTTGACAGGCATTTCTTTCCTCTCGAACACGCACCTAAGTGTGTGTCTTTGTATATGAAGAACAGAAAGAAAAGACAGAGACGCAAAAGAACTGTACAGGCGCCCTACTACCACTGAACTATGGCAAGAGCTCAGGAGGTCGTGCATTAAGCGGCAATCGCCTGACTTCTTTCGTGCCGGCCAATAATACAGAGTACAAAGGTACACAGGGAAAGAAATAAGCTCAACTCTATCGCGCCTGAAATCGTAAAATTCTGGCCCTAACATACTCTTGATAGAGAAAGCAAGTAAGCAAGTAACTAGCAAGCAACACCTCTCCTGCAAACCCAAAAAGCTTTTAGAAAGAGACTTCCCATGCTAATCATAGGGAAGGAGCTCACTGGTTTGTATGTGCAACCCATCCAATTCATCTCTTCTTTATCAAAAAATAATAATCCATTTCATCTCTTAAGAATTTCAAAGTGATGAGTTGGGTGTGATTTAGCTGGGTCAGGTTCGTTCTTCTCGAATCAATAGTAACATTAGTGTAACAAGACGATCCTTTTTCCAAACAAAATGTTCGACTCATTAAAAAGTAGACCTCATCTGGAGGAAAAGAATGTGCCTATAGTACTAGGAAAAAATAAATAGATTTGGCGTTTCTGCTGTGTACTTGTATTATCTGAACAACAGAGAATTCACACATGCCAATTGCCACACTTATTGGTACTTTCAGTAAGATACTTTTCCAGAGCATGGTTCCATTTCACATGTATTCCTCGTAGAGGTGCGGATTTTGAGTTTTCTAGCTACAGAATAGTGCAAAACTGAAAGCTAGTAACAAGTTTCAGAAAGGCAACTAAACGTACAACTACAAGAGAAGATGAATTAACCTACATCATGAATCAAGCAAGCACCACAAGCAGCCAAGCAAAGCAGATGCAAGGGTCTCCGTCTCCGCAAAGCGCCCTCCGGGATCGACGAGCCGGTCGGCGATTCCGTCGTTCCGGTGACACTGACATGGCACATGGATGGACAGAAATCAAGGACCACCCGGTGCGCTCGGAAAGCCTATAGATGGGGCGAACACCAACACCTCTCGCTCTCTGTTTCTCTCTCCATGGGGCCTCAGCCCTAAATCAGCTGGGCAGAGAGATGCTCTGCTT
This sequence comes from Secale cereale, assembly GCA_902687465.1. Taxonomy (NCBI): domain Eukaryota; kingdom Viridiplantae; phylum Streptophyta; class Magnoliopsida; order Poales; family Poaceae; genus Secale; species Secale cereale. Next base: position 37,307,648 of record LR738712.1, read on the forward strand.
TCGCTGGTCAACCAGAAAGGGGATTCTGAATCCCAACACTTGCATACTTACTACCACTGCTACAGAGCAGGGATGTCACTCTCTCGACCTTTTCCCAGTGCCAGAAATTCATGCTGCGTGTGTACGATGCTGAGCCCTGATCACCGGAAACAGAGCAGGAACGTCGCCCTCTGACTTCCCAGGATCAAAGGGGGGGAGGGAAATAGCTTCTGGACTGGTATCACCATCACACATCCAAAGTCAACAGGGAAGGAAACCATTCCGGAATCACTATGATACATCCGAGCTCCAAGCATACATGCACGCAGGTGGAAGAAGGAAGCAGAGGAGAGGGGAGAGGGGAGGGTACCTGCTGCCCGGCGCCGGCGGCAATGGAGAGGTGAGGTGACGGGGCTGTGGTGGAGGGAGGAGTGGACTGGTGGAGTGAGCAGGGAGTGAGGCCCGTGGGTGGTGGACGTGAAGCAAATAAATACTGGTAGTGGCGGCGTGGCGTGGCGCGCCGACCCTTGCTCCCATGACCGGCGCGGATGGGAGCTGTCGACGCTTAATTGGCCGCAGCCTTTTCATCTCGAGTTGATTAACCTAACTTCACCTGCTTCCCATCGGCGGTTAGCCCGTTGTGGAACTGCAGACGATACGTGATATCGTTTGCCCTTTCCTCAACGAGCTGCTCGGTCTGTGCTACTCTGACTTCTCTCCCCTTTTTAAACCGTTATGCCATTTAGCAGTTTTTTTTTAACATATGCTCGTATACACGTGCATACACTTATCGAAACGTATACTACTTATGAGCACCTTCAAAATATTGGGCCGACACGACATTTTGATATCGACGAAATCATAACATTGCTGGAAGTCATCACCTTGCTTGAAATATTAACATTTTTTAATTAATCCAATCTACGAGTAGTCGATAATAAACATGGCAATCATAGTATACAACACATACTGATCAACCTCAAAAAAAGATTCTAAAAAAAAAAGATTCTAAAAAAAAACTCATACTGATATCTAAGCATGTGAGTACGTACAGTAGATAGAAACAAAATATCTAAGAACACATCATATTCTGCTAGCACATGAACTAGCAAATAGAGGATGAACAAATCATACCCTTCGGTTGGATAGGCCAACGCGGCGACAGCAGTAGCCTCAGTGACGTCTATGGCCTTCTTCTTAGCGGCTTCGTCGGCGGCCATGGAGTCGATGCAGGGGAAAGTAGTCAATACCGACGCGGACGGAGATGGGGATGGATTGGGAGCAGTCGCGTTGAGATGCTTTTCAAAAAACCTTATCGCCCTTCTCTCGGGCAGGATCTTGAAGGACGGGGTTCCCGAGGCACCTGCTCTCCCGACCAACCGTGCACGTGGTCATCGGGATAGGATCGCTGAAAGCAGCGCCGTGAGAGAAACAGTAGATGACGGCTAGGGTTGCGCAAGGAGGAAGTGAGTGTGTGTCGTATGCACTGGCCAAATCCTCCAATATATAGGTCGTCGGGTAAGCGAGCCTGGGCTTAGGCCCACGTCTGATCCGCGAATAACCCATGTGAAGGAAATATGCCCTAGAGGCAATAATAAAGTTTTTATTTATATTTCCTTATATATCATGATAAATGTCTTTTATTCATGCTAGAATTGTATTGACCGGAAACTTGATACATGTGTGAATACATAGACAAAACAGAGTGTCTCTAGTATGCCTCTACTAGACTAGCTCGTTAATCAAACATGGTTGTGTTTCCTAACCATAGACATGTGTTGTCATTTGATCAACGAGATCACATCATTAGGAGAATGATGTGATGGACAAGACCCATCCGTTAGCTTAGCAATATGACCGTTTAGTTTTACTGCTATTGCTTTCTTCATAACTAATACATGTTCCTCGAACTATGAGATTATGCAACTCTCGAATACCGAAGGAACACCTTGTGTGCTATCAAACGTCACAACGTAACTGGGTGATTATAAAGATGCTCTACAGGTGTCTCCGAAGGTGTTTGTGGTGTTGGCATAGATCAAAAATAGGATTTGTCACTCCGAGTGTCGGAGAGGTATCTGTGGGCCCTCTTGGTAATGCACATCGTAATAAGCCTTGCAAGCAAACGACTAATGAGTTAGTCACGAGATGATGTATTACGGAACGAGTAAAGAGACTTGCCGGTAACGAAATTGAACTAGGTATGATGATACCGACGATCGAATCTCGAGCAAGTAACATACCGGTGACAAAGGGAACAACATATGTTGTTATGCGGTTTGACCGATAAAGATCTTCGTAGAATATGTAGGAAGCAATATGAGCATTCAGGTTCCGCTATTGGTTATTGACCAGAGATGTGTCTCGGTCATGTCTACATAGTTCTCGAACCCGTAGGGTCCGCACGCATAACGTTCGATGACGATCGGTATTATGAGTTTATGTGTTTTGATGTACCGAAGGTTGTTCGGAGTTCCGGATGAGATCACGGACATGACGAGGAGTCTCGAAATGATCGAGGCGTAAAGATTGATATATTGGACGACTATATTCGAACACCAGAAATGTTCCGGAGAAGTTTCGGATAAAACCGGAGTGCCGGAGGGTTACCGGAACTCCCCGGGGGAACTAATGGGCCACACGGGCCTTAGTGGAGAGAGAGAGAGAGGCGGCCAGGGCAGGCCGCGCGCCCCTCCCCCTTGGGTCCGAATTGGACTAGGGAAGGGGGGAGGGGGCGGCGCCCCCTTTCCTTCTCCCTCTCCCTCTTCTTCCTTCCCCTCTCTTACCTTGTTGGAAACCTACTAGGAATAGGATTCTATTCCTAGTAGGAATCCTACTTGTGGCGCGCCCTATAGGGGCAGGCTGGCCTCTCCCCTTGCTCCTTTATATACGTGGGCAGGGGCACCCTAGAACACACAAGTTCTAGCCGTGTGCGGTGCCCCCCTCCACTGTTACACCTCGGTCATATTGTCGCAGTGCTTAGGCGAAGCCCTGCGTCGGTAACTTCATCAACACCGTCACCACGCCGTAGTGCTGACGAAACTCTCCCTCGGCCTCAACTGGATCAAGAGTACGAGGGACGTCACCGAGCTGAACGTGTCCAGATCGCGGAGGTGTCGTGCGTTCGGTACTTGATCGGTTGGATCGCAAAGACGTTCGACTACATCAACCACGTTACTAAACGCTTCCGCTTTCGGTCTACGAGGGTACGTGTACACACTCTCCCGCTCGTTGCTATGCTTCTCCTAGATAGATCTTGCGTGATCGTAGGAAATTTTTGAAATACTACGTTCCCCAACATCTTGGACAGTGGCACTTCTGTTAGTGACCTATTAATTAATTCGATATTAATTAACCATTCCTGACCGATAAAAAAAATAAAGCGCATAGGTGTGAGCTCGACTCGGCTCATTCCCACAACCCGCAGCACGCGCACGTCGTGACAAGGCATGGCGTGGCGAGGCAAGGCTGGCAGCGGAGGAGGAGTGTGCGTGCACAACTCCTCTTCGCAAGCTCCTAATGACATGTGGTAGAGCAACCCTTGTAAATGGGCCTCGCTCTCAGTTCACTAGCAGCATGGTACTAAACTTCCCACTACTTTCCATGTACCTATATGGGTCTTAGAGATTAACCAGGATTTTTTGTCTTATATGGGTGAAAGCCCATCTATAATCTAACAATGCCCACCAGATCTCGAGGTACATTAGTTTGTCATCTGTTCCAAACAATGTTTTGATATACCATAATTTTTAGTGGAGACTTTTAAGTTTAACTTTCACCTAGAGCAACAAGATTAGACTTATTAACAACTAAACAATGGACTATGCCTTGAATTGTCAGTTTAGCGTGTAGAAGTTTCACATATTGTCGGCTGATACGTGGTTGCTGAAGGCTAAACCCCACAGGTAGAGCTTATTAGTCATTATCCTGACCTGTTCTTGATCTTACTAAAGATTATCCTATCTCATAGACCGTGACCAGCAATCGGGCTCATATAAGTGTGATCCTCCAAAGAATGCTCTATAGGATAGTATCTTATTTACACACGCTTTGGAACACATTAAGACAAAAGTTAACATGCCTTACAAATTACGAGAGTATTGCATCTCCAACAAAGTGGGTTAGTAAGGATACTCTCCTTAGTTGACAACTGGATTGTTTTCCCATGTCCTAATTCATGGGATATCTGATCGCATAGGTTGGGTTACCTCCACGTCAACTTATGTGGATCTCATGCCCATCTCCCTTGATGCATTTTCTATCACAATTCGTGATAACCCTTTTGTAAAGGGATCTGCTAAATTCTTAGTTGTCTGGATATAATCCAATGCTATCACTCTAGGGTTTCTTGAATGCCTAACAGATTTGGATCTTCTTCTTATATGCTTTGTTGATTGCATGTTGTCATTTGAACTCTTTGCCTTGGCAATCTCTATCTGATTGTCATGGTTCATAAGGATAGCTGGTAATGCTATGAGTTTTACTTCCATAGTCGATCTCGTTAAGACCGTTCGCTTGCAAGACTTCCAAGAAATAGCACCACCGCCAAGCGTGAACACATATCCACTTATGGCTTTCATCTCATTAGCATCAGATATCCATTTCGAGTCACTATACCCCTCAAGTACCATCGGGTACCCAATATAGTGAATCCCATAGTTCACAATACCTTGCAAATAATGCATGACTCGCTCAATAGCATGCCAGTACACATCTCCCGGACTGGAAACAAACCGACTCAGTTTGCACACAACAAATGAGATGTCAGTCCGAGTAACACATGCTAGGTACATGAGTGAACCAACGCCAAGCATGAAGACATATCTAATTGTGGCTTTCATCTCATCAACATCAGATATCCCATTCAAGTCACTATACCCCTCAAGTACCATCGGGTACCCAATATAGTGTATTCCATAGTTCACGGTACCTTGCAAATAACTCATGACTCGCTCAACAGCATGCCAATGCACATCTCCCGGATTGGAAACAAATCGGCTTAGTTTGAACACAACAAATGAGATGCCAGTCCGAGTAACACAAGCTAGGTACATGAGTGAACCAAACACTTGAGAGTATTAACGTCCATTTGATGAATGAGAAGACCATGTGAGGCAGCCAACAAGAGTAACACTCGAATGGTTGCCAGTCTAGTCATAGGTGAGTAAGTATCGAAGAAATCTTCTTCTTCTTTCTGGGTATAACCCTTGGCCACAAGCCCAACCTTGTACTTCTCTACAATACCATCCGGCCTAAGCTTCTTTTGAACACCCACTTACATCCCAATGGTTGGCAACCATAAGGACGATCAGTGATCTCCCATGTCCCATTAGCCAAGATGGAATCCATGTCGCTACGGACCGCATCCTTTTAGTAGTCAACATCCGGTGATGCGTATGCTTCTGAAATGGAACTGAGAATGTCATCCATGAGGTACACAATGAAATCATCACCAAACGACTTTGCAGTCCTCTGTCACTTGCTCCTAATAGGAGCTTCCTCGTCATCCTCTGTGAAACTTTCATCACTTGTGTGCTCATAATATTCCATCAGAATGGCAGGTTCAAGAGTCTCACCATGTTCCAGTCTAGAAGTGCTTTGCATATCTCTCATGGGGAAAATATACTCAAAGAATGTAGCATCTTTAGACTCCATGATCGTACCGACCTTCACGCCGTGTACATCATATTTCACCACTAGAAATCTATAGCCAACACTATGATCAGCATATCTCAGAAAAACATAGTCCATGATCTTTGGTCCCAACTTACGCTTTTTGGTTATCGACACATTGACTTTCGGCAGACAACCCCAGGTGCACAAGTAAGAGAGAGTAGTTCTTTGCTTCTCCCATTGCTCATAAGGAGTAGTCTCATTATCCTTCGTGGTAACTTTATTCATGACATGCCATGATATCAATACAGCCTTCCCCCCATGTGTTGGATAAACCTGATGTATCTAGCATGACGTGACCCTGTTAGAGTATTGTTTTTTCGTTCGGCAACCCCATTTGACAGGGGTGAATAGGGAGGCGTCCTCTCATGAATAATACCGTGTTCCGCATAGAATAAATCGAAATCATTAGAAAAGTACTCTCCACCACGATCAGACTGAGCTCGTTTTATTTTCTTTTCAAGTTGGTTTTCAACTTCTGCCTTATATATTTTAAAGTAGTGTAGAGCCTCATCCTTAGTATTTAACAAATACACATATAAGAATCTAGTGGAATCATCAATCATTGTCATGATTTTTTTCACCTTTAGTCAACACACCATTCATCTCACACAGATCTGAACATATGAGCCCTAGTGGTTCCAAGTGTCTCTCCTTCGCATGCTTGTGAGGCTTACAAGGTTTTGTGCTTGCACACAGGCGTGGCACTTAGAGCCTTTGGCTATAGTGAAACTCTGGATTAGATCCATCTTAGATAGCCATGTCATACAACCAAAATTAATGTGACAAAGACATTGACGCCAAACCTCAGATTTGTTCACACTAGAATGACTTTGGTTCACGACTTTATTATGGAAATTCACTAGGTAAAGGCAGAACAAGCCTACGCAAGCATATCCTTTTCCAACAAACAGTCCATACAGAGATACGACTACTTTATTGGACTCGAATACTAACTTAAACCCTTCTTTACATAGAAGGGAGCCACTAACGAGATTCTTATTGATGGCAGGGACATGCTGCACGTTCTTCAGTTGCACGATCTTTCCTGAAATAAACTTCAGATCTACCATGACAACACCATGAATAGAAACATGCAAGCCATTCCTCACCAGGATGGAACAATCTAGTGCGACCTGGTAAGAAGAGAACAAATACTTATAAGCACACACATGAATATTTGCACCTATGTCAACCCACCAATCAGTGTACTGATAAACTAAAAGTATGGTAAACATATTACCATACCCAAATGCCCCATCATTGTTGCTCATAGTCACATCGACAGACTTGGAGTCCTATCCTGGCTTCTTGTACTGTTGCAAACCAATTCATATTTTGTTTTTGCATTTTAGCTACTGTAATATAACTTTCCAATGGCTTTATCCACTGATAGAAATTGATAGTTTCATCAAAACAAGCAAACTATGCATCAAAAAACAGAATCTGTCTAAAACAGAACAGTCTGTAATAATCTGAACATTCACCATACTTATGATACTTGAAAAATTCTGCCAAAATTAGAAAAAATAAACAATTTGTATAGAAAGACAGTGCAAAAAGAATTAGAACCGTTTGAGGTTCCAGCAAAAAATGTAAAATCGCGCACTACAGCCAAAGTTTCTGTCCTGCACCGCACAAACCAACAAGCATTGTAAAACATCCTAAAGGCAAACCTTGGCACATTATTTTTATAATACAATGGAATTGTAGAAGGGGATAATTATTTTTGTTGAAAAGTTCTGTAATTCAAGATTCACAAAGTTTCCATGGGCATGAACAAAGTTCAAGGACGTCCCCCACTTTCACAATGGTCGTCTATATCACTTTCACTTTTCTTTTTGAAAAGTTTTGGGTTCCCCTCTTTATTTTGTTGTTTTTAAACTTTATAAAAGCACACAACAGAAATAATTGACTCTCTAAAACTTCCGAGTTGTCTCCCTGGCAGCGCTTTCTTTAAAGCCATTAAGCTATGCATATAGTGCTCATTTGATGGATCCACCCGGATCCCAAGGTATATCAAAGCCAATTTTAATTAACAATGATTTGGCATTTAGTAGTGAGCACAAAGTGATATATGTCATGAAACAACGAAGTCTAACTCTCTTCCTATGCATAGGCATGTCATACAAGAACAATTCATGCACATCTAGTAAAGGCCAATGCATAGTATAAATAGTTTCTTGCAATTTTATCGTGTTGGAAACATAGAGAGGCGGAGATGTAGTTCCTCTCTCATAATAATTGCAAGTAGTAGCAGCAAGCACATGCATATTATATTCATCAAAATAATCATGTGTAATGGAAAAAGGCAACCCATCAATATAATCCTTAATAAGTGCAAACTTCTCCGATATAGTGTAGTTTGGAGAATTCAAAAAGATAATAGTGAAGGAAATATACCCTAGAGGCAATAATAAAGTTATTATTTATTTCCTTATATCATGATAAATGTTTATTATTCATGCTAGAATTGTATTAACCAGAAACTTAGTACATGTGTGAATACATAGACAAAACAGAGTGTCCCTAGTATGCCTCTACTAGACTAGCTCATTGATCAAAGATGGCTATGTTTCCTAGCCATAGACATGAGTTGTCATTTGATGAACGGGATCACATCATTAGGAGAATGATGTGATGGACTAGACCCATCCGTTAGCTTAGCACTATGACCGTTTAGTTTTACTGCTATTGCTTTCTTCATGACTTATACATGTTCCTATGACTATGAGATTATGCAACTCCCGAATACCGTAGGAACACCTTGTGTGCTATCAAACGTCACAACGTAACTGGGTGATCATAAAGATTCTCTACAGGTGTCTCCGAAAGTATTCGTGGTGTTGGCATAGATCAAGACTAGGATTTGTCACTCCGAGTGTCGGAGAGGTATCTCTGGGCCCTCTCGGTAATGCACATCATAATAAGCCTTGCAAGCAAATGACTAATGAGTTAGTCACGAGATGATGTATTACGGAACGAGTAAAGAGACTTGCCGGTAACGAGATTGAACTAGGTATAGAGATACCGACGATCGAATCTCGGGCAAGTAACATACCGATGACAAAAGGAACAACGTATGTTGGTATGCGGTTTGACCGATAAAGATCTACGTAGAATATGTAGGAGCCAATATGAGCATCCAGGTTCCGCTATTGGTTATTGACCGGAGATGAGTCTCGGTCATGTCTACATAGTTCTCGAACCCGTAGGGTCCGCCCGCTTAACGTTTGATGACGATCGGTATTATGAGTTTATGAGTTTTGATGTACCGAAGGTAGTTCGGAGTCCCGGATGAGATCACGGACATGACGAGGAGTCTCGGAATGTCTGAGACATAAAGATTGATATATTGGACGACTATATTCGGACACCGGAAGTGTTCCGGAAAAGTTTCAGATTTAACCGGATTGCCGGAGGGGGTTACCGGAACCCCCCACGAGGGGGGATGGTCCATAGTGGGCCTTGAGGAAAGAAGAGAGGCAGCCCATAGAGGCTGGCCGGCGCCCACCAGGGAATCCTAGTTGGACTAGGATTGAGGGGCGCCACCTCTCCCTCTCCTTCCTTTCCCCCTTTTCCTTCTTGGTGGACTCCTACTAGGAATAGGATTGCAATCCTATTCCTAGTAGGATTGCCTCCCTGGCGTGCCATAGAAGGGCTGGCCGGCCCCTCCCCTTGCTCCTTTATATACGGGGGCAGGGGGGCACCCTAGAACACACAAGTTGATCAGTTGATCTCTCCCAACCGTGTGCGGTGCCCCCCTTCACAGAAACACACCTCGGTTATACCGTTGCAGTGCTTAGGCGAAGCCCTGCGCCGGTAACTTCATCATATCCGTCACCACGCCGTCGTGCTGACGAAACTCTCCCGTGAAGCTCAACTGGATCAAGAGCTCGTGGGACGTCATCAAGCTGAACGTGTGCTGAACGCGGAGGTGCCATACGTTCGGTACTTGATCGGTTGGATCGCGAAGAAGTTCGACTACATCAACCGCGTCACTAGACGCTTCCGCTCCCGGTCTACGAGGGTATGTAGACACACTCTCCCCCTCGTTGCTATGCATCTAATAGATAGATCTTGCGTGATCGTAGGAAAATTTTGAAAAATACTACGTTCCCCAACAAATAGGACTATCATGTGTGGGTGCAATAGAAACTATCTCATGTTTAACATAAGGAACTATAGAAAGTTCATCTCCATAAGCATAATTCATATTGGCATCTTGGCCACAAGCATAGCAAGCATCATCAAAAAGGGATATTTCAAAAGAATCCATGGGATCATAGCAATCATCATAGCATTCGTCCTTCAGTAAGCACGAAGGGAAATTAAACAATGTATGAGTTGAAGAGTTACTCTCATTAGAAGGTAGGCACGGGTAGCTAATCCGCTCTTCCTCCTTTTGTTCTTCACTCTCCTCGTCATCCTTTTCATCTAATGAGCTCACAATGTCATCGGTTTCTTCCTCCATAGTTTCCTGCAAAATATTAGTCTCTTCTTGGACAGCGAAGACTTTCTCAATAAACGCATCAATATTGGAGTTATATTCATAATTCAAATAGCAATATTTCAATATAGCAAGATATTCAGGCCTAGAAACATCATCATCAAAAGCATCATTCTTTTTAAGCAGACATTCAATTTCATAAGCACCCTTAAAAGCAACGAATTCTTCTATTTGTTCCACATCATAATAATCATATATACCATTAGCATAAGAAGCCAAGGTTTCATTATCATTAAATTTGCATGAAAAGGGAAGGTGTGGAGCCTTCATCCTAGAGCAAAAAGTATAATCATATCTCGATCATAGTTACCGAGCATACCAATGCAACAAATGAATTTGATCCCATAACAGTTTCCCTTTTTGTGTCAAGCGATAATCCCTAAAGTATTCACGTTGATCCAACGTTACTCCCATTACATAGTTGAATGGGGTTTTCTCAGGATTATCAAAGTAGTACATAATATCTTTCACATAATGAGCATCGAGGGTTTTAGGAGGTTCCCCATCTCCATGAGTAGCAGGTACACCTAAGTTTTTTGGTATTTCGTGTTCCATATCCATAATTAAAGATAGAGAACAACTTAGAACAGCAAATAAAATCTACTTAGTGATAAAGCAAACAAGCACACACGAGAATATTCACCACACGCTATTGCTCCCCGGCAACGGCGCCAGAAAAAGGTCTTGATAACCCACAAGTGTAGGGGATCAGTTGTAGCCTCTTTTGATAAGTAAGAGTGTCGAACCCAACGAGGAGCTAAAGGCAGAACATGTTGGAAATATGCCCTAGAGGCAATAATAAAATGGTTATTATTATATTTCATTGTTCATGATAATTGTCTGTTATTCATGCTTGAATTGCATTGTACAGAAACAGCGATACATGTGTGAATACATAGACCACAACGTGTCCCTGGTAAGCCTCTAGTTACTAGCTCGTTGATCAACAGATGGTCGCAGTTTCCTAGCCATGGACATTGGATGTCATTGATAATGGGATCACATCATTAGGAGAATGATGTGACGGACAAGACCCAATCCTAAGCCTAGCACAAGATCGTGTAGTTCGTAATGCTAAAGCTTTTCCAATGTTAAGTATCTGTTCCTTAGACCATGAGGTTGTGCAACTCCCGGATACCGTAGGAATGCTTTGGGTGTGCCAAACGTCACAACGTAACTGGGTGGCTATAAAGGTACGCAAAGGGTATCTCCAAAAGTGTCTGTTGAGTTGGCACGAACCGAGACTGGGATTTGTCACTCCGTATGACGGATCTCTGGGCCCACTCGGTAAGACATCATCAAAATGAGCTCAATGTGACTAAGGAGTTAGTCACGGGATGATGTATTACGGAAAAGAGACTTGCCATGATGAGATTAAACTAGGTATCGGTATACCGACGATCGAATCTCGGGCAAGTACTATACCGATAGACAAAGGGAATTGCATACGGGATTAAGTGAATCCTTGACATCGTGGTTCATCCGATGAGATCATCGAGGAACATGTGGGAACCAACATGGGTATCCAGATCCCGTTGTTGGTTATTGACCGGAGAGTCGTCTTGGTCATGTCTACGTGTCTCCCGAACCCGTAGGGTCTACACACTTAAGGTTCGGTGACACTAGGGTTGTAGAGATATATGCACACGGTAACCCGAATGTTGTTCGGAGTCCCGGATGAGATCCCGGACGTCACGAGGAGTTCCGGAATGGTCCAGGGGTAAAGAATGATATATAGGAAGTCCAGTTTCGGCCACCGGGAGAGTTCCGGGGGTCACCGGTAGTGTACCAGGACCACCGGAAGGCTCCCGGGGGTCCACCGGTGTAATGCCCAGGATGGGACTATATCTCCTACGTGTCGAGGCATGACTTAGAGATATAAGCCCATGCTGGAATGATCGCAAGTTTGGTATCTTTGCACATCTCATGTAAAAAATGGGGATGGAAAACTGAAAAGATAGTTGGCTTACACTCGCCACGTCACACAAATTCATTACATGTTTCAATCATCATTCAATAAAACATCACTGCCCATCTAAGGGTAAAGATCCAAATGACAAGATACCAAACATAACTTAATCCACAGGTCTAGATCGAATCCTAGTAGAAGAACCACTACTGATCATCGGGATAACGGACATAGTAACGGCTACGCTCCTCGTCATACTCCCAGTCTAGCTCAGTGCCATCACCTGGGTAGCTCACCATCGTACCTGCATCTGGGGTGTTGAAGTAACTGTAAGCCACAGAGGACTCAACAATCCCGTTCCCGGGTAACATGACTATCTAAGCCTTGGGTGTGGGACAAGGCTGAAGAAAGAATAAGTGTCTGCAGCAGCAACTAGCACTAGCTTACGCAAAAGAGAGCGAGAAGAGAAGGTGCCTCGGTCGAGAGATGATCACTAAGTGATCCTGAACTAATCAAGTCAAGCATAACCCCACCGTGTTCACTTCCCGAATCCCTTTCGGAAAATGACCGTCACGGTACACACGCTGGTAGTGTATTGTAACATGGTGTCAAGTTTTCTACAACCGGATATTAACAAGCTCCCATCTGCCACATAACCGCGGGCACGGCTTTCGAAAGTTCATAACCCTGCAGGGGTGTTCCAACTTGGCCCATGACAAGCCCACGATCCGCGGAGTCGCAACTCCAAAGGTGGGAAGACCCGAGTATTCTCGGAATCCCGTGCTCAAGATACTCCGAACTAAGGTAAGGCTAATCCAGCAAATCCTCCCGGCGTGCCGACACCCTGATAGTAGCCGCGCGTATCTCGTCTCAGGCCACGACCGGATGAGACATCCTACAGGTGTATGCCAGATACCTCGGGTTTCCCCAAGGCGGCCCCACAGTCTGCTCGTTTCGGACCAACACTCATGAGGAGCACTGGCCCGGGGGTTGTTGATTAAAATAAAAGGGATAGCTAGTCCCTATGCAAGTTTTAGTTATTAGGCAAATAGTACCAATGTTGAGACTTGCTGGAAAAGACTTAGCACTTAGCGGTTTATCGAGGGGGTCCCATAACCCCAACCGTGTGAGGAACGCATAATCAAGGAACATAACACCGGTTTAAACGGTTCCTAGCGGCATGAGTGGAACAAATCACCAAGCAAAAGGCTTAGCCTTCCACCCATTGCCAATATATAGATGAGTTCATTAGTAATTAATATAGTGTGATATCCCAACAAGCTTCAACAAGAAGCTAGAATCTTCAATCTTCACCTGCAACTAACAATGCTATAAGAGGGGCTGAGCGAAGCCTACGTATAGCCAAACAATGGTTTGCATAGGTAGGGTGGTTAAACAGGTTCATGGTTACAATAGGAGGCTGACAGGAAAAGCATGGGCATCGAGGCAAAACTATAGATCGAGACTTCTAGCAATAGGCAAAGATAGTAATGTTATCGGGGTTCGGTCATCTTGCCTGAAGAATTGTCGATGGGATCGTAAGAGGGGTCCCCGTTCTCAACTTCGGTAGTAACCTCGTGCTCGTACTCGTACTCAGCTTCCGGCTCTACTCAACACAAACACACAAGGCACGAAATCAACAAGATGCAATGCGCACACAAAATATGCTGGATGCATGACTGATGCACTAAGGAAGCACACAGAGCATGACAAAATGCGATCAAGCAAAATACTTCAAAACATGTCAACAATAGGATATTATGAATCTACATGAAAAATCACACAAGTTTCATATAGGACTTGCTCAAATCGGAGCTACGGGCTAAAAGTTACACACAAAACAATAAACATGCGAAGGCTGAAAATTACAGCCACATAGCAACTTCGGGGCAAGAAATAATTAAGCTACAGCACTCAAACATCATGGCAATGAGCATGGACATAAACTAGACATACCCTACAACAAATAATTCCATTGGAGCATTCCCAAATGAGCCATGGATCAATAGCAACAAGCTAGGACATATCGAACTTGACAACAAAATCCTGACAGCAGTATTTTATTGCAACTTGGGAGCAAAAGTTAAATATGCTACAACCACTCAAATAAGCATGTGAGAGCATAAATGGATAGCCAACAATATATACTACAAGGAATCATCAAGAGTCACCCCAAAACTATCATGGATTGGCCTAGAACAACAAGCAAACATGGCATCTGGAAATTACAGATTCCAGACTCAGTGAAATTTCACTAAGTGTTAAAACAGCAGTTTCATCATGGCCTCTTTGAGAGCAAGTTTAAGTCACCTCAAAGCAAATCAAGACAAGTGGTAAGTACTACAGTAAAGTACACATGCTGGTGAATCCAAAACACCTAAGCATGCACCAAGGGGACAAACACAACGATAGCAATGAGCTCCTCTATGAGGCATCTCGTAACGAGCTTAACAACATAACAGCCACATAGCACTTAGCAACGGAGATAAGCATGGCAAGATAAAATCTATCATGCAAGCTAAAGCATTCAACATGTAGAGCATGACAAGACGAACACGTGGACATCTCATTTGCATCATTTGGATGAACATGCAAAAAGTTATCACATTGCAAAGATGGCATGAAAAAAACAACTAACAGCAGTTTATAACAAGATGCACTCTTGCAACAGATTTTTAAGCATCTAGATGATCTCAAATAGGCATGGCATAATGGAACAAAATGTAGTACATGTCTCCACGAACAATTTGACATATCATTCACTCAAATCGGAGCTACGCACAAAAAGGTATCCATGTTTTAAAACAGCATCATACACTGAAATTGCAGGGACTTAGTGGAAATAAGAGAGCAACCTCAGTCAACGCGGGGTCAAACGGGTCCACCGGGCAGAGTCAACGGGGCGGCGGTGGTCAACGCGGGCGATGCCGAAGCGGATCGGGCTTCGCGGAGCGGGCCGGATCCAGCGGAGGTTGGCGGATCGGATCTGGAGGCCCGACCCGTTAGGCTCCTCCAGATCGGATCGGGAGCCGGGGCTCGAGCGGCGGCTGGCTTGGCCACGACCGGATGGGAGGCCGCGGCGTTCAGGTGGCCGGAGGCCGGCGAGCCCGCGGCAGCGAGGGAGCAGCTCCGGCGGCGGGAGGGGCGCCGGCCTCGGCCTCGCGCGAGCGGGAGGTGGAGAGGCGGCGGAGGGAGTAGCTCCGGGCGGCCGTTGGGTGGACGGGGCTCCCGCGGCGGCTCCCTAACCGGCCGGCGGCGAGCCCGCGGGAGGAGGCGGCTGAGGCGCATGGTCGGCGGGAGGCCGGCCCGGCGGCGGGGCAGGCGGAAGAGGCCGGCGGCGGAGCAAGGTGGTGGTGCGGTGAGGTGCTCCGGCGAGGAGGAGATGCCGGCGGCGAGGTACTTCGGCGGCGGTGACGAGGAGCTCCGGCGAGCTCCTCCGGTGAGGTCCGATCTGGAGGTAGAAGAAGGAGAGGAAGGGGATGGGGGCTAGGGTTTACTATTAGGGCAAAAATTGAGGAAGGTGGAAAAATATATAGGCACAAGGAGCTAGGGTTGTCCAAATGAGGTGTGGTTTTCGGCCACGCGATCAGAATTGGATGGCCTAGATGAAGGGAGGGGTTTGGGTTGGTTTGGTGGGCTGTTGGAGGAGTGTCTTGGGCCTCAAAGTGGAGGTACTTTGAGCCCACGAGAATAACTGTTGGAGCACCAAACGAACTCCAAACGCGACGAGATTTGACCGGCGGGTTACACACACCAAAACAACAACACACAACAAGTCTCACGCCAAACCGGAAACGTTACACGGCCAAACACCAAAGTAGGCCTCGGGGATGCCACGGACACGTGAGGGAGCTTCGGAACGCGAAACGGACAATGGGAAGGAACGCGTGGGACCGGATGCAAACAACAACACAAATGCAATGCTATGCACATGACTACATGATATGAATGAATGCCACACGCACACGACAAGACGACGAAAAACCCGAAAGACGAAGAACCCGGAATGGAATAGATGGAGCCAGAGATATATTATATGCCCAAAAGGGAAAGTATTACATCCGGGGCATTACAAACTCTCCTCTACTACAAAAAGATCTCGTCCCGAGATCTAGGACTGGAAAAAGGAAGGGTACTCGGAACGAAGATGATCTTCTCGTTCCCACGTAGCTTCTCGGTCGGTATGGTGTGACCACTTGACTTTCAAGAATTTGATGGACTTGTTGCGGGTCTTGCGCTCGGTTTCTTCGAGAATAGCAACGGGATGCTCTCGGTAGGACAAGTCTTGTTGAAGATCAATCTCTTCAAACGGAATCATGCGTTCAGGAGTCTTGAAGCATTTGCGGAGTTGAGAAACATGAAACACATCATGGACATTGGCGAAGTTGGAAGGGAGCTCAAGTTGATAGGCTAGATCGCCTCTTTTGCCAAGGATCTTGAAAGGCCCGATGTATCTAGGAGCAAGCTTTCCTTTGATACCGAATCTTTGGGTTCCTTTCATCGGAGAAACACGGAGATAGACATGATCACCAATGTTGAAGGCCAAATCACGATGCTTGCCGTCATAGTAGCTCTTCTGACGCGACTGAGCGGCCTTGAGATTCTCACGTATGACTTTGCACATTTCTTCGGCTTCTGAGATCAAGTCATTGCCAAGAAGTTGACGTTCACCAGTCTCGGACCAGTTGAGAGGGGTACTGCACTTTCTGCCATAGAGGATTTCAAACGGAGCTTTGCCGGCACTTGCTTGGAAGCTGTTGTTGTAAGAGAACTCGGCAAATGGAAGGCAATCTTCCCATTTCATGCCAAAAGATATGACACAGGCTCTGAGCATGTCTTCTAGAATCTGATTCACTCGCTCGACTTGACCACTAGTCTGAGGGTGAAAAGCAGTGCTGAACCTGATCTTAGTGCCCATGGCAGACTGAAAGGAGTCCCAGAACTTAGAAGTGAACAAACTTCCACGGTCTGAGGAGATAACTTGAGGGATGCCATGTAAGGACACAATTCTGGAAGTGTACAACTCTGCCAATTGAGCTGCATTGATTGATTCTTTGACTGGAAGGAAGTGAGCGACTTTGGTAAGCTTGTCAATCACCACAAAGATAGAATCATTCCCTCTCTTGGACTTAGGAAAACCAGTGACGAAATCCATTTCAATGTGGTCGAATTTCCACTCGGGAATAGGAAGAGGTTGGAGAAGACCGGCTGGACGTTGATGCTCTGCCTTCACTCTTCTGCAGACATCACATTCATTCACGAATTGGGCAATCTCCCTTTTCATGCGTGTCCACCAGTAAGATTGCTTGAGGTCTTGGTACATCTTGGAACTGCCAGGATGAATGGAAAGGAGGGAATCATGTGCTTCTTCCATTATGAGCTTCCTGAGATCACCTTATGGAACCACGAGTCTGTCCTCAAAGAACAAGGTATCTCTCTCATCAACGCGATAGCACTTGTATTTAGGAGTACCCTTTGCAATACCATGTTTCACTTTCTGCACCATGGCATCACTGAGTTGGGCCTCACGAACCTGATCTTCCAAGGTAGGAGCAACTTGAAGATTTGCAAGAAAACCTTGCGGAACAACTTGGAGGTTGAGCTTCCTGAATGCTTCACAAAGCTCAGGCTGGAACGGCTTGATAAGAAGGCTGTTGCAATATGCCTTTCTGCTCAAAGCATCTGCAATCACATTCGCCTTGCCAGGAGTGTATTCGATGCTGGTATCATACTCTTGGATCATCTCGACCCAACGAGTCTGGCGAAGGTTCAGATTCAGATGTGTGAAGATGTACTTCAAGCTCTTGTGATCGGTGAAGATGTCGACTTTTCTGCCCAGCAGCAGATGTCTCCACGTAATCAAAGCATGTACCACAGCTGCTAGTTCAAGATCATGTGTGGGATAGTTCTTCTCACTTGGCTTCGGCTGACGAGAAGTGTATGCCACAATTCTCTTGTCGTGCATAAGCACACCACCAAGTCCTTGAAGAGAAGCATCACAGAATACTTCGTAGGGCTTGGACTCATCTGGAGGAGTTAGAACTGGAGCAGAGACGAGCTTTTCTTTGAGAGTTTTGAATGCCACTTCACAATCTGGAGACCAGTAGTACTTGACATTCTTCTGCAGCAAGTTGGAGAGAGGCTTGGCAATCTTGGAGAAGTTCTCAACGAACCTTCTGCAATAGCTGGCAAGACCAAGAAAACTTCGGAGTTGCTTGACGTTCTGAGGAGCTTCCCAGTTGACAATTGCTTCAACTTTCTCGGGCTTTACCGCAATACCGTCAGCGGAGATGATATGGCCCAGATACAAGACCTTATCGAGCCAAAATTCGCACTTGGAGAACTTGGCATAGAACTTATGTTCACGGAGTCTGTCGAGAACGAGACGGAGGTGCTTTCGTGATCTTCTTCATTCTTGGAAAAAACCAAAATGTCATCCAGATACACAAGCACAAACTCGCCGGTGTAGGGGTTGAAAATGTAGTGCATCATTCTCGAGAAGGTGGGAGGAGCATTGGCGAGACCAAAGGACATGACTGTATACTCATATGAGCCGTAGCTCGTTCTGAAGGCAGTCTTGTGGATATCTTCCTCGCGAATGCGAATTTGGTGATAGCCCATTCGGAGATCGAGCTTAGAGAACACTTTAGCTCCTTTGAGCTGCTCGAACAGTTCATTGATGTTGGGGAGCGGATACTTGTTCTTTATTGTCTTCTTGTTCAATGGCCGGTAATCGACGCAGAGGCGCTCCGTGCCATCCTTCTTCTTGACAAATAAGACACCACAGCCCCAAGGAGACGTACTAGGCCTGATCAGACCCAAACGCTCCTATTCATCAAGCTGCTTCTTCAACTCCTTCAATTCTCCAGGAGAGAGCTTGTACGGACGCCGGCATGCTGGCTCAGTACCAGGCTCGAGTTCAATGACGAATTCCACCTGACGGTGTGGAGGCATGCCTGGAAGTTCTTCAGGAAAGACGTCTTGGTATTCGTTTACCACCGGAATTTGAGATATGGCATTCATTTCGCCCTTGTCATTGAGAGAGAAAAGCCTGATTGTGTTATCCCTGGAGGCAAAGATAATCACATCATCATCGGAATGAGTAATCTTGACTTCCTTCTGTGCACAGTCAATTTGAGCATCATGCTGAGAAAGCCAGTCCATTCCGAGGATAAGGTCGATGTCAGAATTACCAAGAACCATCGGAGAGGCTAGAAATCGATAATCACCCATGCGAATAGAAACATCCGGAGCATATAATCTTGAAGTCATGCATCTGCCCGGAGAAATAACTTGCAACATCTTTGGCAAAGGCACTGTGCCCACATTGTACTTGAATGCAAATGGGGATGACATGAAGGAATGTGAAGCACCCGAATCAAATAACACTTTAGCAGGAAAAGAGTTCACTGGAAGGTTACCAATGATCACATTAGAAGAGTTCTCCGCTTCAGCTGCATTCATCAGATTCACTCTTTCAACCTTCGGATCATGCCTGACAATAGCCGAACTGACAGGTGGAGGAGGTGGAAGACGCTTCGGGTTCGGACATCTGTTAGCATAATGACCTTTCTGGCCACACTTGTTGCACACCACTTCTGAGAGAGGATGGAAATGAGAACCACTTGACTTGGAACCTTGAGACTGAAACTGATTCTTCGACTGGTTGCTCGGGTTGGGTGGGTGAGAGAAACCACGACCACCAGAGTTCTTGTTGTTGTTGTTGTAGGGAGCTCGGATCACTGGAGGAGGAGGAAGCCAAAATTTCTGTTGCTTCGCGACGACTTGAGAAGATGAGGAGGAGTGAACGGCATCTCGAATCCTCTTTTTAGAAGCCTCCATCTTGAGCTGGGCTGCCTCTTGCTTGAGCGCCATGTTATAGAATTTGTCGAACTCGTCGGGCTCGAACAAGGTGAGAGCAAGTTGAAGTTCATCCTTGAGACCTCCATGGAACTGATAGATCTTGCTCTTGGCATCTGGTATGTCTTGCTTAGCATAGCGGGCGAGGTTTTGGAACTTGACATAATACTGGTAGGCAGTCATAGAGCCCTGCTTCAGGTTGCGGAATTGCTCACGCATACCCTCGATGACACTTGTTGGAATATGGTGAGAGAGAAAATCCTTGCAGAAATCCTCCCAAGAGATCACACGCCCTGGCCTGGAGTCTTTGTACTGCTGCCACCAGTCAGCTGCTTGGTCCTTGAGTTGGAAGGCTGCAAACTTCACATAGTCCTCTTCCCTTACGTTACTGCACTCAAAATGCTTCTTGATATCGGTTAACCAATCTTCAGCATCAAGAGGGTCGACACAGTAACTGAAAGCTTTTGGTTGATTGGCCAAGAACTGGTTGAGAGTAGCATGGTGCTGTTGGTTGAAGAAATTGCCTTGGTTCCCTGGAACACCCTGATTAGCTTGATTAGCTTGCATCTGCTGCATCATCTGCATCAACATCTGGGTGTTCTGATTTGTAGTTTGCATAATCGTTCTCCAAGCCTTAGACGGAGGAGGAGGGGAAGGAGGACGATCTGGGACCTCTTCACCCTCTGGGTTAGCGTTGGGAACTCGTTTCGGAGCCATCCTGAAAGAGATGACCACCAATCAGCAATTTGATTGAAAGAAGGTATAAGCTGAAACAACGGATTGAAATGCAACATAGTCTTCACAAGAATCATTCGAACAATAGGAACGAATGAAATCATTCGAACAAGAGGAACGAATGAAATTCTCAGCTTAATGATAACAACAATCTTCACGAGAAGCCACATAGGGGACAAAAGGTAAATAAGAAAAACAACAAGGTATGGATGGAACAAACACAAGATAGGAGCTTCGTTCTGACATCTTTGTGCATCAAGTTTATGAACGCGTTACGAAAGGGTTTTGCAATCCCCGGATCAGCATAGCCAAGGACCCTTTAAGATGCAACTCCCGATCGGAACATCGGCCATAAAACCACTTCACTCAATGTAGAACCCCAAACTCGCTAACCTGCATTCGTTGGAAGAATGCCTACGATCTACTGGATAATCCCACCTATTAATTTCCGAAAGTTTCCAGTTATGCAATCAGGTGTTGGTGATACAGGGGAAGCACCGCGCAATCAACTCTAAACCTACATCCAGCTGTATCCATCCTTCAACACATAACCAGTCTTTCTCGGAAACCGTCTACCTCGGACCTTCGAAAAGCATCCACTATACAAAGCTATGGCAATACTCCCGAACTACCTCCCCAGTACTGGGTGATGTCGGGGTTATCTTGCCACTAACCGTATAGGGGAGATTTACGATGTTGGCCGTCTTAAGTATTTAGTACTGTCGCGATATGCTTGTGACGACAATACCCCGAAGCTCAACTCCCCGGGACACTGCCACAACCCCTAATGTCAGGAGGCATCGAGAACAATATTCTCGTCACAAAGACATCGAAACAATCCCATAATACTCGCGAGATTCCTAAAAAAAATTGGTGCAATTTTTGAAAATAGAAGAGACAAGAGTAGTCGTCAGGAGTCCTCATTAGAGTGAAAGGGGATGAGAAGCAAAGAAATCCTACTCTCCGATATAAATATATGACTCCAAATATTTTCAGTGTGTGCCTAGACTCGACCATCAACGATTCGATCAATCAGTGGGGGCTTCTAGGTCGGAGAAGGCTCTGATACCAACTTGTAATGCCCAGGATGGGACTATATCTCCTACGTGTCGAGGCACGACTTAGAGATATAAGCCCATGCTGGAATGATCGCAAGTTTGGTATCTTTGCACATCTCATGTAAAAAATGGGGATGGAAAACTGAAAAGATAGTTGGCTTACACTCGCCATGTCACACAAATTCATTACATGTTTCAATCATCATTCAATAAAACATCACTGCCCATCTAAGGGTAAAGATCCAAATGACAAGATACCAAACATAACTTAATCCACAGGTCTAGATCGAATCCTAGTAGAAGAACCACTACTGATCATCAGGATAACAGACATAGTAACGGCTACACTCCTCGTCATACTCCCAGTCTAGCTCAGTGCCATCACCTGGGTAGCTCACCATCGTACCTGCATCTGGGGTGTTGAAGTAACTATGAGCCACAAAGGACTCAACAATCCCGTTCCTCAAGGATACGGATGACAATTGGATCAAGCGCAAGTTCCTCAAGGCCATGATGCCCTATCATAAGGCCATGTCCTCTGTCATTCGTCAGAGACCGGACTTCCACACTTTATCCTCAAACGAAGTGTTGGATGAATTTGTTGCCATGAGGATCCTTGACATAACCGCCGACAATGCGGTCCTTAGAGCTCAACGATCCAAGAAGCCTAATCTTGCTCTGAAGGCCAAGGCTTGTGTGGAAGAGGAGGAAGTGGAAGATGATGATGAGTGTTGCCCCGAGGACACCAAATATGCGTATCACGAGCACATGGCTCTTGCTTCAAGGCAATTCTGGGGCAAGAAGAACTCAAGGTCCAACTTTAACAGGAACAACTCCAGTGGGAACAAAGGGAAGCAACGAGTAAGGACATGTTTCAACTGTGGAAATGTAAGTCACTTCGTTGTGGATTGCCCATATGAGAAGAGAGAAGACTTTGGAGGCAAGCTTATTCGGAAGGACAAGTCAAAGTCCTATCCCAACAAGAACAACTTCATCAAGAAGACTCCTCCGAAAGTGTTGGTGGCTCAAGAAGAATATGTGGAGGATGATGACAATGATGAAGACAATGAGGTGACCACTATGGCCACAATTGCAATTGCTACCACTCCGCACTCATCTCTCTTCAACTCACCAAACGAGAACATCACCGCCAAGTGTCTCATGGCCAAGGCCACCAACAAGGTAACCCCAAACATCAATACTACTATCTCTTCTAACCCCTCATTGACTAATTGTATTGATGAGGGTGAAGGTATTAAGGAGGGAGAAAATGAATTTGATGTGTTCATAAAGAATCTCAATGGCAAACCCAAGAAGCATTTTGTTGCTCTCTTGGAACAACTCGGTGAGGCCAATGACATTATCGAGGCTCACGAGGAAACCATTACTAAAATGGAAGGGCATAGTCGAGACTATGCCGATGAGATATCGGATCTCTCTAACGCCCTAGAGGAAGAGCGTGGTCTTCGTTTGACTCTTGAGGAGTCACACAACGATGATCATGCTAAATTAAAGAAAGATCTTGATCATGCTTTAGTTGTCTCTCGTGTCCTTAACTCTGAGAAGGCAAAACTTGAGGTTGACCATGCTAAACTCAAAGAGGAGTTTGACATACTTGACAAGGCTCATAAGGCCTTGAAAGGAATGCATGCTACTCTCAAGGAGTCTCATGATCAACTCCAAGTTTCGCTAACCAAGGAAAAGGCTATCTTTCCTCGCATGGTTTTAATTGATAATGCAAATGCTACTAACCCATGTTGTGAGCATGTGCATCTTGTTGAAGAAAATGCCGAACTAAAGAAGCAACTTGAGAAAGGCCTTGTGACTTGCATACAAGGTGAGAAGAACCTCAACGCCCTTTTGAGCAATCAAAAGGAAGTTGTGGCAAAGGAAGGAATTGGGTTTGCTCCTAAGCCCAAGAAGAAGAAGAATGACAAGACAAATCAACCACCCCCTCTCCGACAATCCTTTGTGAAAGAAGGAGAGGGCACGTCAACCAAGAATAAAAGTGGTGGTGTCAAGAAAAACTCCACCATACCATCAAACATGGCCGGCGATTTTAATCCTTCATATGTTTTATGCCGTGCTAGTGATGGCCATGTGTTTGCTAAATTTGTTGGTTCTTCTTATGAGTACATTGAATGGTCCATTTGGGTTCCTAAGACCCTTGTCACTAACCTCAAAGGACCCATTACCAAATGGGTACCTAAATCCAAGCATTGATCTATTGTAGGGGTTTGCTTCCGGTGGGGGATCATGGTTGCTCGATAGCGGAGCCACAAATCATATGACCGGAAGCAAAGACTTGGTGGTGGACGTGCATCTCGGTTCATCTATGGCCACCAACGTCGAATGGGGTGATGCTTCATCTTCTAAGGTATTGGGACTTGGCAAGGTTGTTGTCTCTCATGATCTCACGATCAAGAAAGTCATGCTTGTTGAGTCCCTTGCATACAATTTACTTTCTGTTCGCCAACTTGCACTCATGGGCTTTGCTACATTCTTTGATATTGATTCTGTGGCCCTCTTGTGGAGCAAGACTCTTAAAGTAGCCTATGTTGGGCATGTCGAGAACGGTCTTTATGTGGTTAACTTCTCGAAGCAACCCACTAAGGTCGCGACATGCCTAATGGCTAAAGTTGATGTGGGATGGCTTTGGCATCGCCGTTTGGCCCACGTCAATATGAGATCTTTGCAAAGTCTTCTCAAGGGGGACCATGTCCGAGGACTAACAAATGTTAGCTTTGCCAAAGATCGTGCTTGCAGGGCGTGCATTGAAGGAAAATTACATGAGAAGGCTCACCCTCCCACGACTATCATCTATTCAAAGAGACCTCTAGAGCTCCTCCACATGGATCTCTTTGGGCCTCCCACTTTTGATAGTCTTGGGGGTAGGAAATATTGCTTGGTGATTGTGGATGATTACTCAAGATATACCTGGGTGTACTTCTTCAAGAAGAAGAGTGAGACCCAACAAACCGTCATCAACTTTGCAAATGAAGCTCAACGACAACATGAAGCAAAGATTTTGATGATCAGAAGTGACAATGGCACCGAGTTCAAGAACTACACCTTGGATGAGTTTCTTGGTGATGAGGGGATCAAACATCAATATGCCGCCCCGTATACCCCTCAGCAAAACGGTGTTGCGGAGAGAAAGAACCGAACCTTAATAGATGCTGCAAGAACCATGATGGCTGAATTCAACTCTCCATACAACTTCTGGGCCGAAGCCATCAACACCGCTTGCCATGCGTCAAATCGTCTCTATCTCCGCAAAGGCTTGAACAAAACTCCGTATGAGATTCTTACCGGTAACAAGCCCAATCTCAAGTACTTCCGGGTGTTCGGGTGTAAGTGTTTCATTCTCAAGAAGGGTGTTCGTTTGTCTAAATTTGAATCTAGAGCTCACGAGGGCATATTTGTTGGTTATGCTACAAACTCTCATGCTTACCGTGTCCTCAACAAGTCCACTGGACTCATAGAGGAGACGTGTAACGTAGAGTTTGATGAAAATAACGGCTCCCAAGTGGAGCAAAGTGGTACTTGTGATGCAGGTGATGAAATTCCTCCTCAAGCCATAAGAAGAATGGGTGTTGGATATATCCTACCCATTGAGGAACCCCTTGTGGCCGAAGGAGAAGGACAATGTTCCACTCAAGTGGAACCATCACCAACCCAAGACCCATACGCTTCCGAAGAACAAAGTGAAGGCCCTCAGCCTGATGAACAAGGCCAAGTGCAAGATCAACCTCAAGTTGGTGAAGAACCACCAATTGATGCACAAGGCCAAGTTCAGTCTCCCGAGCAAGATCAAGGTCAAGAGGAAGCTCAAGATCAAGAACTTGCTCATGATGACGCTCAAGATGATCAACTCAACGCTCCTCAGTTATCACTTGAAGAGCAATTAGAGTGTCATGCTGCAAAAGTTGCCTCCAGGCTTGCTTCCAACGAGCATCACATCGAGAACATTTTAGGAAGCATCAAAAGGGGGGTAAGCACTCGTAGACAATTAGCAAATTATTGTGCTCATCAAGCTTTTGTCTCTTTTGTTGAACCTAAGAAGGTCTATGAGGCGCTCGAAGACCCTGACTGGCTCAATGCCATGCATGAAGAACTCAATAACTTCGAGCGCAACAAAGTGTGGCGTCTGGTGCCAAGACCAAAGGAGAACCATAATGTCATTGGAACCAAATGGATCTTTAAGAACAAGCAAGATGCCCATGGTATTGTCATCCGCAACAAGGCACGTCTGGTGGCTCAAGGCTACTCCCAAGTCGAGGGTATCGACTACGGTGAAGCCTTTGCCCCCGTTGCTCGTCTTGAATCCATTCGTTTGTTGCTTGCCTATGCTTCCCATCATAACTTTAAGTTGCAACAAATGGATGTGAAAAGTGCATTTCTTAATGGTCCCATTAATGAGTTGGTGTATGTTAAACAACCCCCGGGGTTCGAGGATCCTAAGTTCCCCAATCATGTGTATCAACTTGATAAGGCACTCTATGGCCTTAAACAAGCCCCACGAGCGTGGTATGAGCACCTTACCGAGTTGTTACAAGATCGTGGGTTTGAAATTGGGAAAATCGACCCTGCTCTTTTTACTAAGAAGGTCAAAGGGGAGTTGTTTGTATTCCAACTATATGTTGATGATATTATCTTTGGTTCTCCTAACAAAGCTTTCAATGATGAGTTCGCCGCACTCATGACCACACATTTTGAGATGTCCATGATGGGAGAGTTGAAGTACTTCCTTGGATTTGAGATCAAACAACGAAGAGAAGGCATCTTCATCAAACAATCCAAGTATACTCAAGACATGCTCAAGAGGTTCAACCTTAGTGATGTCAAGCCGGCTACTACTCCAATGCCAACCAAATGCCAACTTGACATTGATCCCAATGGTAAAGCGGTGGATCAAAAGGTATATCGCTCTATGATCGGATCCTTGCTTTACCTTTGTGCATCTAGACCGGATATTATGTTGAGTGTGGGAATTTGTGCACGGTTTCAAGCCTCACCTAAGGAAAGTCACTTTGTGGCTGTCAAGCGAATCTTTCGATATTTGGCTCATACCCCAAACTT
>LR738712.1:37334742-37368990 GCA_902687465.1 Secale cereale
AGTGGATAGGAAGTCCACCTCGGGAGGGTGCCAATTTCTTGGTTGCTCTCTTGTTAGTTGGTCTTCCAAAAAGCAAAGTTGTGTGTCTCTCTCGTCCACCGAAGCAGAATATGTGGCAGCTGGCAGTTGCTGTGCTCAACTCTTATGGATGAGGCAAACTTTAAAGGATTACGGTGTCACTTGTGACAAAGTGCCTCTTTGGTGTGACAATGAAAGTGCCATCAAGATTTCTCTCAACCCGGTGCTACACTTCAAGACGAAGCATATTGAGATTCGGTATCACTTCATCAGGGATCACATAAGGCAAGGAGAAATCGAGCTTCACTACGTCAACACTCATGATAACCTTGCAGATATCTTCACGAAGCCTCTGGATGAAGCAAGATTTCGCGAGTTAAGGCATGAGCTAAATATCATTGATTTGAGCAATGTGGTTTGAATCTGTGCACACACTCCTCACACTCGACATAGCTATCTTGTCTAGATGTAGGCATGGACTTAGGGGGAGTACTGTTCTCTCGATGAACTATTCCTCCCCCCATTATGCATAAACTAACCAAAACTTCTTCATTTGCCATACATAGTTGGCTTAAATGCTTCAAGTCGAGCTTTGATCATGGGCCCAAGGATAATTCTTCGCGGTGCCATATCTATAAAACTCAAACATAGGTGGCCTCGGCCACCGCCCTCGTGTGAGGAATTTGTGTTTCATGTTTTGCTTGTGCTCATGGTGTTTTTAATCTCTCTAGTGCTTAAAGCCTCTTGCCTCTTTTGTGCATTTTCTTGGGAAGCGGTACTACCGTGACTGGTTACGGTACTACCGCGGAGGACATACGGTACTACCGCACCTCCAGCACGGCAGTAATTTTTTACTGCCGCTGGTAGGGCGGTACTACCGCCTGGCGAGCGGTACTACCGCGATGACCGCGGTACTACCGCACATATCCGAACGTGTGGGGGTTATAAGCAGGCAGGGGGAGTTCCATCTCCCCCATACCCATTCACTCCTAACCCCCACGTCGTCCCTGTCTCTCTCTCTCTCTCAAGAACGCCGCCGGAGGACCTCGCCGGATCTCCTCCCTCAGCCACTCTTCTCGCTTTCCGACCGGTGGGATCGTTCCCCACCACGTCCTCTTGCCATGGATGCAGGTTTCTCCCCTTTTTCCCCTCTTCTTATTGCCTTGCCTGAGTTTTTAGGGTTAGGGGAGATGCTTAGTATTTTTGTGTTCTTCGTGATCTTATCCATGGATGCTTAGGATGTGGGAGAGTGTTTGTGCACTAGAAATATGCTTAGAGCTGTTGCTACAAAGTTACTATGATCAGCCGTAGTACCGTGTGTCGATCTCGTTGGTAGTTTCTAGATCTGTTCTTCTCAGATCTGTTTCGTGCGGTACTACCGCTGGAGAACCGCGGTACTACCGCACGATGTAATCCAGATCTGATCTGACCTGAGCGGTACTACCGCTGTCCTCAGCGGTACTACCGCTCGGGCGGAAGTAAAAAATGTAGTACTGCGTGCCGAGCGGTACTACCGCGACCCAATGCGGTACTACCGCTCCGCATGCAGCACTAAGTTTTTAGTTCCGCCCCCTCGGACGGAAGTAACATATTACTACCGCAATGTATGCGGTACTACCGCGTCCGTATGCGGTACTACCGCTTACGTTGCGGTACTAATATTTTAGTTCTGCCTCTTCTGGCGGAAGTAAAATATTACTACGGCAGTGTACGCGGTACTACCGCCTCCACCTGCGGTACTACCGCTTGCCCTGCGGTACTAATTTTTTAGTTCCGCCTCTTCTGGCGGAAGTAAAATATTACTACCGCAGCGTATGCGGTACTACCGCATGTGACATGCGGTACTACCGCTTACCCTGCGGTACTAATTTTTTACTTCCGCAAGGGTCAGCAGTACTACCGCTTGGATCATATTTTCTTCGTAGCATGTTCTCTTTTCTATTTCTCCTGGTTTCTTGTGTCTTTCGAGGCTTTGGCATTGATTCTTCTTGTGTTTGTGTTGTTGTGGTCTTGTGTTTGTGTTTTTAGGTGGTGGCTCCGGTTTTGAGGGTGGTCGTACCAACCCTGTCCGCGACACCGGTTCCAAGCGCCTGCGTACCCCAAGTGATGTGCCTGAGGGCTCCAATCCCCAGCGCCGGTACAAGACTTCAGCCAACAAACGTAAGGAATCCTCAATGTCTATGGAGGAAATGCCTGCTGCTGAGTTCATGTCTCGAAGGAAGATCAACCCGTATGGAGAACCCCGTGAGCACTTTCCTGGAGATGATATCTTCTGGACCAAGCAGCAGTTTCGTATCTATCATGAGGTGCTCAAGACCAAGGCAAATCTTTATGTGGATGCTCACTGGGTGGATGTGGAGCACATGAGGAAGGACAAGAACCGGGCATACTTTACAGAAGCCCTTGATTTGATCGAGCAGCTGGGTCTGGAGCACATCATGACCTTCCAGAATGACTTTGACCCTGAGCTAATTGCGCAGTTCTATGCCTCTGTCAATTTCCAGACCAAGGAGGATCGCCCCATGACTTGGATGACCAATGGTCACAAGATGACCTCCACTTGGAAGGAGTTCATGGATCTTCTTCAGCTTCCTGATGAGGGTCTCCATAACCCAATTGGTTTTCGGCCTCACGCCAATCCTGAATCAGCAAACAAAGACAAACTGCTTCCATTTTATGAGGCCAAGACTCTTGCTAGTGGCAAAACGACTTGGGTGTTGAACCCCTTCTTGGATATCATGTATCGGATCTTTCGCAACACTCTGTTCCCTCGTGTTGGCGATAAGGACAAGGTCCATGCCTATCTGGTTGATATGCTTCTGATGTGTCAAGAGGCTCGCTCAGCCCAGGCTGCACCGCTTGACATTTCCCACATCATGTGGAATGAGCTCCGGTTTGCCATCTACTCTCGCAAGGTACCCATCTATGGTCCTTACTTATTTCTGCTAATCTCCAAGACTTGGGAAAAGTTGTACCCAGAGGAGGAGTTCGAGGCTGACTGCTATCGCCATGATCCTATCCGGCTTCGCGTCAAGACTCGTTGGGCCAACACCACTACACGTGCTCAGGCTGCTGCTGCCCAGATGGGCACTGAGGATGAGCCTGTGGAGGAGACTGCTGATGTCCGCTCTGGCAGATTTGCCCCTTCTTCTTCCTCTGCAGTGGAGAAGCCTTCTTGGGCTAAAAGGCTTCAGCAGAAGATGAAGGCCCTCTTCTGCATGCAGGCTAAGGGGCAATATCGTGCTCATGTGACTGACAAGAAGACACGTCAACGTGACAAGAAGATTCTGGCTTTGTATGGAGAGGAGGTTTCCAATGGATCCGAGGACAACATCACTCCTGAGGCTACCTGGATGGCTCACCAGGGGTACAAGTGGTCAGAATCTGATGAGGAGTATCAGCCAGAGCAGCAGGGATCTGATGATGAGTATCAGGAGGAGCAGCAGGGGTTTGATGATGAGTATGACGACTGAGCTTCTCCCGGGCTGCCACCCATCTTCGTGTCCTCTTTCCCCTTTGTGGTGTCTCGATGACAAAGGGGGAGAGTGATTTGCCGTCTTGTGCCTGTTCGTGTGTTTTTCGTTGAACTTGGTTTTATTTGCGTATCTGTGTCGTGTGCGTGAGACTATCATATGGTGTAAGACATATGCCCCGTTATCGTTGAACTTATCATTATGTCTTTAATGTTTATCCAGTGCAGTTAGTGTTATATAGAGTACATCGTGTAGATTATAGGGGAGCACTATACCTATTATGTGTGTTGTGCAGTCCAAAGCACAATCGGGTGAAGGCACACATCCAGGGGGAGCTCACCTATACTCTAGGGCTTGTGTTGCATACTCTATTATTTCTTCTCTGTGCAAATCTCGTGTTGTCATCAATACACCAAAAAGGGGGAGATTGTAAGGGCATATTTCTCCCTAAGTAGTTTTGGTGATTGATGACAATACATTTGCGGACTGATCGTGTGCTCTAAGCTCATACATGCATATCTCCCTTATGGCACAAGACGATTAATTGCCCCTCGGATTCTATGAAGGAAGGTGTTTTCTTTTTGCTCCCTGTCGGTGGCTTTGAGTAATAGGAAAGCCGTACTATTAAGAGGGGGTCCGCGTCGGAAAGGTTTGGGTAGAATCAACATGTACACATCCTTCTCCCACACCACCTTTCCTTGCTTCTCCGGAGGTCCAACCGGTTATTTATCGTTTATGCAAAACTGTGGCTTCTTACTGATCAACTGCCTGGCAAGCGGTAGTACCGCTCAACCAAGCGGTAGTACCGCGCAGGTACACGGTAGTACCGCCTGCCGACACGGTAGTACCGCGTCCCCAGAGCGGTAGTACCGTGTATCTTGCCCAGGCGCTAAGTCTAAGTACAGAAGTGGATGCGGAAGTAATTTTTTACTTCCACATACAACACGGTAGTACCGCTTATCTTAAGCGGTAGTACCGTGTCGCGTTTTGCTACTACCGTTTTCCCTGCGGATGTAGCCACGGATGTAATTTATTTCATCCGTGGTTGTCAATCATGTCGCAATCTTTTGCCTATGCGGTAGTACCGCTTCCCAAGCGGTAGTACCTCTCAGCCAGCGGTAGTACCGCAACTCATGAGCGGTACTACCGCTCTCTACGGGCTGAAAACTCCAATAACGGTTGGATTTGTCCCCCCACTATATATAGGGGGTCTTCTTCTCCAAGAAGACTTACCTCTTCCCCCACTACTCCATTGTTGCTCCAAAAGCTCCATTTCCGCCCGATCTCTCTCCCTAGCCAATCAAACTTGTTGATTTGCTCGGGATTGCTTGAGGAGGCATCGATCTACACTTCCACCAAGAGATATTTGATTCTCCCCACTAATCCCTTGCGGATCTTGTTACTCTTGGGTGTTTGAGCACCCTAGACGGTTGAGGTCACCTCGAAGCCATATTCCATTGTGGTGAAGCTTCGTGGTTTGTTGGGAGCCTCCAAGTTGTGGAGATAGCCCCAACCATTTTTGTAAAGGTTCGGTTGCCGCCTTCAAGGGCACCACTAGTGGAATCACGGCACCTTGCATCGTGTGAGGGCGTGAGGAGAATACGGTGGCCCTAGTGGCTTCTTGGGGAGCATTGTGCCTCTACACCGCTCCAACGGAGACGTACTTCCCCTCAAAGGGAAGGAACTTCGGAAACACATCCTCGTCTCCTCCGGTTCCACTTGTGGTTATTTCTTACCTTTACTTTTGCATGCTTTACTTGTTCAACTCCTATAGCATGCATGTGTAGTTGTTGTGCTTCTTTATCTTAGTTGTCATCCTAGTAGAATATCTAGACAACTTATTTTGTCGCTTAATTTTAAGTGGTTAAGAAAGCTAAAAATTGTTAGTTGCCTATTCACCCCCCCCTCTAGTCAACCATATCGATCCTTTCACAAGGGATGGAGAAGTCCTTTCCCGAGGTGTATTCAATGCTGAAATCAGCGGAGGTGGATATCAAGAAATAACATCAAGTGTTGATGGTCAATAAAACCAGTAAGTTCAAGAAAGGCAAGGGTAAGAAGAACTTCAAGAAGGACGACAAAGGAGTTGCCGCGCCCGGTAAGCCAGTTGCCGGGAAGAAGCCAAAGAATGGACCCAAGCCTGAAACTGAGTGCTTTCATTGCAAGGGAACGGGTCACTGGAAGCGGAACTGCCCCAAATACTTAGCACATAAGAAGGCCGGCAACGTCAAAGGTATATATGATATACATGTTATTGATGTGTACCTTACCAGCGCTCGTAGTAGCTCCTGGGTATTTGATACCGGTGCAGTTGCTCACATTTGTAACTCAAAGCAGGAGCTGCGGAATAAGCGAAGACTGGCGAAGGATGAGGTGACGATGCGCGTCGGGAATGGTTCCAAGGTCGATGTGATCGCCGTCGGCACGCTACCTCTATATCTACCCTCGGGATTAGTTTTAAACCTTAATAATTGTTATTTAGTACCATCTTTGAGCATGAACATTGTATCTGGATCTCGTTTAATGCGAGATGGCTACTCATTTAAATCCGAGAATAATGGTTGTTCTATTTATATGAGAGATATGCTTTATGGTCATGCCCCGCTGGTCAATGGTTTATTCTTGATGAATCTCAAACGTGATGTTACACATATTCATAGTGTGAATGCCAAAAGATGTAAAGTTGATAATGATAGTCCCACATACTTGTGGCATTGCCGCCTTGGTCATATTGGCGTCAAACGTATGAGGAAGCTCCATGCAGATGGACTTCTAGAGTCTCTTGATTATGAATCATTTGACATGTGTGAACCATGCCTCTTGGGCAAGATGACCAAGACTCCGTTCTCCGGAACAATGGAGCGAGCGACCAACTTATTGGAAATCATACATACCGATGTGTGCGGTCCAATGAATGTTGAAGCTCGCAGAGGCTATCATTATGTTCTCACCCTCACAGATGACTTGAGTAGATATGGGTATGTCTACTTGATGAAACACAGGTCTGAGACCTTTGAAAAGTTCAAGGAATTTCAGAATGAGGTCGAGAATCAGCGTGACAGAAAAATCAAGTTCTTACGATTGGATCGTGGGGGTGAATATTTAAGTCACGAATTTGGCACGCACTTAAGGAACCATGGAATTGTTTCACAATTGACACCGCCCGGAACACCTCAGTGTAATGATGTGTCCGAACGTCAAAATCGTACTCTGTTAGACATGGTGCGACCTATGATGTCTCTCACTGACTTACCGCTATCTTTTTGGGGATATGCTTTAGAGACTGCCGCATTCACTTTAAATAGGGCTCCGTCAAAATCCTTTGAGACGACACCGTATGAACTTTGGTTTAGCAAGAAACCTAAGCTGTCGTTTCTGAAAGTTTGGGGTTGCGATGCTTATGTCAAGAAACTTCAACCTGAAAAGCTCGAACCCAAATCGGAAAAATGCATCTTCATAGGATACCCAAAGGAAACAATTGGGTACACCTTCTACCTCAGATCCGAAGGCAAGATCTTCGTTGCCAAGAATGGATCCTTTCTGGAGAAAGAGTTTCTCTCGAAAGAAGTGAGTGGGAGGAAAGTAGAACTTGATGAGGTGACAGTCACCCCTTCCGAGCCGGAAAGTAGCGCAGCGCAGGAAATTGTTCCTGAGGTGCCTGCACCAACTAGGGAGGAAGATAATGATGATGATCATGAAGATTCAGATCAATTTACTACTAAACTTCGAAGGTCCACAAGGACACGTTCCGCACCAGAATGGTACGGCAACCCTGTCATGGAAATCATGTTGTTAGACAACGGTGAACCTTCGAACTATGAAGAAGCGATGGCGGGCCCGGATTCCAACAAATGGCTTGAAGCCATGAAATCCGAGATAGGATCCATGTATGAAAACAAAGTATGGACTTTGGTGGACTTGCCCGATGATCGGCACGCCATAGAAAATAAATGGATATTTAAGAAGAAGACTGACGCGGATGGTAATGTGACCATCTATAAGGCTCGGCTTGTCGCTAAAGGTTATCGACAAGTTCAAGGGATTGACTACGACGAGACTTTCTCTCCCATAGCGATGCCGAAGTCCGTCCAAATCATGTTAGCAATTGCTGCATACTATGATTATGAGATATGGCAAAGGCACGTCAAAACGGCATTCCTTAATGGCTTCCTCAAGGAAGAACTGTATATGATGCAGCCGGAAGGTTTTGTCGATCCTGAGAATGCTAACAAGGCATGCAAGCTCCAGCGCTCTATCTATGGGCTGGTGTAAGCATCTCGGAGTTGGAATATATGCTTTAATGATGTGATCAAAG
The DNA here is from genome assembly GCA_902687465.1 of Secale cereale. Taxonomy (NCBI): domain Eukaryota; kingdom Viridiplantae; phylum Streptophyta; class Magnoliopsida; order Poales; family Poaceae; genus Secale; species Secale cereale. The sequence goes on from LR738712.1 coordinate 37,342,549, forward strand.
CGTTTGGGTTTATACAGACTTGGGGAGAAGCCTGTATTTACAAGAAAGTGAGTGGGAGCTCTGTAGCATTTCTCATATTATATGTGGATGATATACTGTTGATGGGAAATGATATAGAATTCTTGGAAAGCATAAAGGCCTACTTGAATAAGAGTTTTTCAATGAAGGACCTTGGAGAAGCTGCTTATATATTAGGCATCAAGATCTATAGAGATAGATCGAGACGCCTCATTGGTGTTTCACAAAGCACATACCTTGATAAGATATTGAAGAAGTTCAATATGGATCAGTCCAAGAAAGGGTTCTTGCCTGTATTGCAAGGTATGAGATTGAGCACGGCTCAATCCCCGACCACGGCAGAAGATAGAGAAAAGATGAGTGTCATCCCGTATGCCTCGGCCATAGGTTCTATTATGTATGCCATGCTTTGTACCATACCTGATGTGAACCTTGCCATAAGTTTGGTAGGGAGGTACCAAAGTGATCCCGGTATGGAACACTGGACAACGGTCAAGAACATCCTGAAGTACCTGAAAAGGACTAAGAGCTCGTCGTAAAGGGTTACGTCGATGCTAGCTTCGACACAGATCTGGATGACTCCAAGTCACAAACCGGATACGTGTATATTTTGAATGGTGGGGCAGTCAGCTGGTGCAGTTGCAAGAAGAGCGTCGTGTCGCATTCTACATGTGAAGCGGAGTACATAGCTACTTGCGAAGCAGCGCAGGAAGGAGTCTGGATGAAGGAGTTCATCACCGACCTAGGAGTCATTCCAAGCGCATCAAGCTCGATGACTCTCTTCTGTGACAACACTAGAGCTATTGCCATTGCCAAGGAGCCCAGGTTTCACAAGAAGACCAAGCACATCAAGCGCCGTTTCAACTCCATCCTGAATTATGTTCAAGATGGAGACATAGATATTTGTAAAGTGCATACGGATCTGAATGTCGCAGATCCGTTGACTAAACCTCTTCCACGGGCAAAACATGATCAACACCAGAACTCTATGGGTGTTCGATTCATCACAATGTAACTAGATTATTGACTCTAGTGCAAGTGGGAGACTGTTGGAAATATGCCCTAGAGGCAATAATAAAATGGTTATTATTATATTTCATTGTTCATGATAATTGTCTGTTATTCATGCTTGAATTGTATTGTACGGAAACAGCGATACATGTGTGAATACATAGACCACAACGTGTCCCTGGTAAGCCTCTAGTTACTAGCTCGTTGATCAACAGATGGTCGTGGTTTCCTGGCCATGGACATTGGATGTCATTGATAACGGGATCACATCATTAGGAGAATGATGTGATGGACAAGACCCAATCCTAAGCCTAGCACAAGATCGTGTAGTTCGTAATGCTAAAGCTTTTCCAATGTTAAGTATCTGTTCCTTAGACCATGAGGTTGTGCAACTCCCGGATACCGTAGGAATGCTTTGGGTGTGCCAAACGTCACAACGTAACTGGGTGGCTATAAAGGTACGCAAAGGGTATCTCCGAAAGTGTCTGTTGAGTTGGCACGAACCGAGACTGGGATTTGTCACTCCGTATGACGGATCTCTGGGCCCACTCGGTAAGACATCATCAAAATGAGCTCAATGTGATTAAGGAGTTAGTCACGGGATGATGTATTACGGAACGAGTAAAGAGACTTGCCATGACGAGATTAAACTAGGTATCGGTATACCGACGATCGAATCTCGGGCAAGTACTATACCGATAGACAAAGGGAATTGCATACGGGATTAAGTGAATCCTTGACATCGTGGTTCATCCAATGAGATCATAGAGTAACACGTAGGAACCAACATAGGTATCAGAATCCCGCTGTTGGTTATTGACCGGAGAGTCGTCTCGGTCATGTCTACGTGTCTCCCGAACCCGTAGGGTCTACACACTTAAGGTTCGGTGACGCTAGGGTTGTAGAGATATATGCACACGGTAACATGAATGTTGTTCGGAGTCCTGGATGAGATCCCGGACGTCACGAGGAGTTCCGGAATGGTCCAGAGGTAAAGAATTATATATAGGAAGTCCAGTTTCGGCCACCGGGAGAGTTCCGGGGGTCACCGGTAGTGTACCGGGACCACCGGAAGGGTCCCGGGGGTCCACCGGGTGGGGCCACCCATCCCGGAGGGCCCCATGGGCCATAGGGGGAGGGGGACCAGCCCATAGTGGGCTAGCACACCCCCTTGGTTCTCCCCCTGCGCCTAGGGTTGGGAACCCTAGGGGTGGGGGGCGCCACCCTTGCCTTGGGGGGCAAGTTCCCCCCCTGGACGCCGCCCCCCCTAGGAGATCCCATCTCCTAGGGCCGGTGCCCCCTCTGGCCCATATATATAGTGGGGGGGATAGAGGGCAGCCGCACCTCAGCCCCTGGCGCCTCCCCCCCGTTACACCACTTCTTCCTCGCGAAGGACCTTGGCGAAGCCCTGCAGCTTTTCCCGTTGCATCCACCACCACGCCGTCGTGCTGCTGGATCTCCATCAACCTCTCCTCCCCCCTTGCTAGATCAAGAAGGAGGAGACATCGCTGTACCGTACGTGTGTTGAACGCGGAGGTGCCGTCCGTTCGGCGCTGGGATCATCGGTGATAGGGATCACGACGAGTACGACTCCATCATCCACGTTCTCTTCAACGCTTCCGCTCGCGATCTACAAAGGGTATGTAGATGCACTCTTTTATGCTCATTGCTAGATGACTCCTTAAATTGATCTTGGTGAAGCGTAGGAAATTTCTTGAATTCTGCTACATTCCCCAACTGAACAAATATTCCCTCAAGTTCTATCGACCACCGATACAACTCTACGCACGCTTGACGTTTACTTTTTCTAGAACAAGTATGAAAGTAGAAGTACTTTGTGGTTTTTGTGGGATAGGTTTGCAAGAATATAACGAGCACAAAAATATAAACTAGGGGCTGTTAAGATAAAGAAGCAATAAAGTTAATGATAGCGAGTGTGGAAAAGTGGTGGTAGGAGTTGCGAAATTGCCTCTAAGCAATTGACTACGTTACTAGACAGATAACAAGTTTATTGTGGGAGAGGCCACTGCTAGCATGTCATCCCTTACTTGGAATTCTATGCACTTATGATTGGAACTATTAGCAAGCATCCGCAACTACTAACGTTCATTAAGGTAAAACCCAACCATAGAATTAAGATATATTGGTCCCCCTTCAATCCCGTATGCATCAATTTCTACGCTAGGTTGAAGTTTCTGTCACTCTTGCACTCCAATACGTAGTCCTATCAACATACAACTAACCCTATGGTGTGATCCACGCGCGCCCTCATATGATGGGCACCAATGGACAGCAACATAACCACAAGCAATTTAAATCAATCATAGCAATTCACCAATCACCGACAGGACAACGATAATCTACTCAGACATCATAGGATGGCAACACATCATTGGATAATAATATGAAGCATAAAGCACCATGTTCAAGTAGAGGGTACAACGGGTTGCGGGAGAGTGGACCGTTGTAGATAGATGGGGGAAGGTGATGGAGATGTTGGTGAAGATGACGGAGGTGTTGGTGTAGATCGCCGTCACACGATGATGGCCCCGGTGGCACTCCGGCGCCACCGAAAGCGAGGGGGAGAGAGCCCCCCTCCTTCTTCTTCTTCCTTGACCTTATCCCTAGGTGGGAGAAGGATTTCCCCTCTGGTCCATGGCCTCCATGGCGGCGGAGGGGCAAGAGCCCCTCCGAGATTGGATCTGTCTCTCTGTCTCTCTCTGTTTATGCGTTCCCAGATTCTGGCCCTTCACCGTTTCTTAAATTCCCGGAGATCCGTAACTCCGATTGGGATGATTTGTTGACACGATTTTTATCCAGATATTAGCTTGCTTGCGGTGAAATAAGGGCATCAACCGCCTTACGGTGTGGCCACGAGGGCCCAGGGCGCCCCCCCTTCCCAGGCCGTGCCCCCTTCCCAGGGCGCGCCCCCCTGCCTCGTGGCCCCACTCGGGCATCGTTTCATGTTGGTTCCGCTTCCCAAAATTCACATATATTCCAAAAAAATCACCGTCCGTTTTTATTCCATTTGGACTCCGTTTGCTATGGATATTCTGCAAAACAAAAAACATGCAACAAACAGGAACTGACACTAGGCACTGGATCAATATGTTAGTCCCAAAAAATAGTATAAAAAGTTGCCAAAAGTATATGAAAGTTGTAGAATGTTGGCATGGAACAATCAAAAATTATAGATACGACGGAGACGTGTCAGCAGCCGCGGCGCACTGTGGCCAATCGTTCGTGTTATAAAGTTGGGTGGGAACCCGAGCGTCGGCGTCGGCGCTGGTGCTGGCTGGGCACATGCACGGGCACGTCCATCTGCTTGGCCTCCACGCCCATCTACGCAACCTCCTCTAGTGCCTTGTCCATCTCTACCCACAAGGGGGCAGAGGATCCTCTTCTTGCTCCTCCTTAACGGCGTCAAAAAAGAAGACTAGGGGGTGCTCATAGGGTTGCGTAATGGATAAGGTGTGTTGTGCTGGATTGGTGCGAGAGAAGGGGCGACCACTGTCTTATAGCCCACCATAGGCGAGCTCACCATTAAGGAGGTGTGGTAGGATAGGCAACCAGAGGGGGGGGGGGGTCAAAGGCTACCAAGGCCCGATCTCACATCTTTAGTAAGAAGTAAGCACACACTAGGTGGCTCGACATCCGCTAGTTAAAGGTATGTCTTCCGGTGAGAATCTCTGACGCGGCCTGCTCACATGCCTCAAAGCTAGTCGCGCACAAGCCTCCAAGCCGCACACACACACACACACGAAGCTTGCACAAACACTGACATATTGCCTTCTCTTGTTGATCTCCTGAAATAACACATGATAGTGCCGCTCCAATAATTGACAGTATAACCATCCCAGAAAATATACTAGCTTAGCGACGGATAAAAACATCAGCTAAAATTAGGCCAAGATGTCAACAAAGTTGGCGATGGGTGATACATCTCCAACGTATCTATAATTTTTTATTGTTCCATGCTATTATATTATCCTTCTAGGATGTTTTATGGGCTTTCATATACACTTTTATATGATTTTTGGGACTAACTATTAACCCAGAGCCCAGTGCCACTTTCTGTTTTTTTTCTTGTTTTTGAGTTTTACAGAAAAGGAATATCAAACAGAGTCCATTTGACGTGCCAATTTTTGATGATTTTCTATGGACCGAAAGAAGCCCCCGGAGTAAAAGAGTTGGGCCAGGAGAGTCACGGGCTGCCCACGAGGGTGGGGGCGCGCCCACCCCCACTGGTGGCGCCCCCCTATCTCATGGAAAGCCCGGAGATCCCCCTGACGTGAGACCTATGCCAAAAAATCCTATAAATACTGAAACCTCCGGAAAATAACCTAGATCGGGAGTTTCGCCGCCGAAAGCCTCTGTTGCCACCGAAAACCAATCTAGACCCGTTCTGGCACCCTGCCGGAGGGGGGGAATCCCTCTCCGATGGCCACCTTCATCATCCCGGCGCTCTCCATGATGAGGAGGGAGTAGTCCACCCTCGGGGCTGAGGGTATGTACTAGTAGCTATGTGTTTGATCTCTCTCTCTCTCTCTCTCACTCTCTCTCTCTCTCTCTCTCTCTCTCTCTCGTGTTCTTGAGATGGCAAGATCTTGATGTATCGCGAGCTTTGCTATTATAGTTGGATCTTATGATGTTTCTTCCCCTCTACTCTCTTGTAATGGATTGAGTTTTCCCTTTGAAGTTATCTTATCGGATTGAGTCTTTAAGGATTTGAGAACACTTGATGTATGTCTTGCATGTGCTTATCTATGGTGACAATGGGATATCACGTGATCTACTTGATGTATGTTTTGGTGATCAACTTGCGGGTTCCGTGACCTTGGGAATCTATGCATAGGGGTTGGCACACGTTTTCGTCTTGACTCTCTGGTAGAAACTTTGGGACACTCTTTGAAGTACTTTGTGTTGGTTGAATAGATGAATATGAGATTGTGTGATGCATATCGTATAATCATGCCCACGGATACTAGAGGTGACAATGGAGTATCTAGGTGACATTAGGGTTTTGGTTTATTTGTGTCTTAAGGTGTTATTCTAGTACGAACTCTAGGATAGATTGAACGGAAAGAATAGCTTCGGCGTTATTTTACTACGGACTCTTGAATATATCGATCAGAAAGGATAACTTTGAGGTGGTTTCATACCCTACCATAATCTCTTCATTTGTTCTCCGCTATTAGTTGCTTTGGAGTGACTCTTTGTTGCATGTTGAGGGATAGTTATATGATCCAGTTATGTTATTATTGTTGAGAGAACTTGCACTAGTGAATGTATGAACCCTAGGCCTTGTTTCAAAGCATTGCAACACCGTTTATATATGCTCACTTTTATCTTTAGTTACCTTGCTGTTTTTATATATTCATATTACAAAAACCTATATCTACCATCCATATTGCACTTGTATCACCACCTCTTCGCCGAACTAGTGCACCTATACAATTTACCATTGTATTGGGTGTGTTGGGGACACAAGAGACTCTTTGTTATTTGGTTGCAGGGTTATTTGAGAGAGACCATCTTCTTCCTACGCCTCTCACGGATTGATAAACCTTAGGTCATCCACTTGAGGGAATTTTGCTACTGTCCTACAAACCTCTGCACTTGGAGTCCCAACAACGTCTACAAGAAGAAGGTTGCGTAGTAGACATCAAGCTCTTTTCTGGTGCCGTTGCCGGGGAGGTGAGTGCTTGAAGGTATATCTTTAGATCTTGCAATCGAATCTTTCAGTTTCTTGTTTTATCACTAGTTTAGTTTATAAAAGAAAACTACAAAAGAAATGGAATTAAGGTTACCTCATATGCTTCATCTTTTTAATATCTTTCGTGAAAATGATGGAAAGGAAAATAGTGCTCAAGTACTAGAAGAAGAATTACATAGAATGCTTGGCACTAAAAACTTGAATGATGAGCATGTTTGCAATATTATTAGTGTGAATTCTTTGAATATCCATAGTACTAATGATGATTGCACTAGTCATGATGAAAATATCTCATATAAGCATGTCGATTTTTGTGGAGTACATAGAGTTTTCAAGTACATACCAAATAGTGAAGATAGATTTTGTAAGAGGCATAAGTATTTAGAAACTAAATGGTTGCTAGAGAGGCTAGATGATTGCGCTGAAAATTTAAAATTTCTTTGCCATCCTTGTGAACTTTGCAATGAACGTGATCAGTTAAATCCCCAATGTGAATTGTTTCATGATCGAATCGTGTCCAAAAATTGTGATGACTTGATTTCTCTTGCACATCATAATGAACTTAGTTTGCTTGTGGGTTATCAAGAAATGAAACGTTTAACTAAGGATCTTCCAGAATTTGTCCTTGATAAAGTTCTTGATTTTGATCTGGAGGAAATTTATATGTATTGTGCTATGAATTGCATTGAAAATCCTTATATTGCCAATTACATAAAGTCAAGAAAACAAATAGAAGATGACGCGAATACTAATGAAGTGGAAGAGATTTCCCAATATCCACCTATTCTTTCTTATGATGAATCGGCTAACGAGGAGGAGCCTTCTATTCTACCAATCTCATTAATAAGGAGCTCCAAAAAGAAGATTAAAAAGAGAAGACAGAGAAGCAAAGATAAAAAGGTATCCTTCCCAAATTATTTTGCTCCTATTACTCATTGTGATGATGATAATTGCTATACTATCGGTGATATCCATACTGTCGGGGAAACTGATCGCCCACGAACACCTATGGGACCGGAGCCCCTTTTCGGTACGGAAAGGGAGCGGAGGGAGCACAAAGAGCGGATTGAGGCGCGCACGCGAGCAGCTTACCCAGGTTCGGGCCGCACGGATGCGTAAAACCCTACTCCTGCCTTGGTTTTGTTATTGAGTTCTTGGCTCGGGAGCAAGAAGATCTACAGTACCGGCTACCCCGAGCGTGGGAGTGATCAAACTTCGGAACCCCCTCTACGTTGTGCATGGGCCTCCTTTTATAGGTCAAAGGAGTCACCGACAGGTGGCAACGTAGATGAGGGTAAAAGCGTAAAACTGGTGGTAGTTGTAACAGTGCATGTACAGTGGTCTATACCTAACCCTGACGGTGGGGGACAAGGGCATTGAATGCCCGTCGCCGTCGCTCCCAAACAGTGCAAAAAGCGTTCGTCCGGGTGTCTCCGTTCGCCACGATGGTGGCCTTATCATCGTGGCTTGCCACCGTGTACCCCAGGCTGCACAACCATCTGCCACGTGCCCCCGGAAGGGCCCCAGGGCGACGCGTGGCCAGATGAGCTGGAGCGCAGGCACACAGTGCAAGCATGCCGCGGCAAGCACCTTGCCGCGGTCGCTACCTTGCCGCGCCCGGAAACTTGTCGCTCTCCGGGCCTTGCCGGGGCGCGCGATGCGCCACGGCAAGTCTTCTGAAATGCCGTTCTTTGGCCTTCCTGGCAAGCTCCTCTTGCCAGGGCCTTGTACTAATAGGGTGGTCTTGAGCCCGGAGCGGCCTTCCCGGCAAGCTCCTCTTGTCGGGGCCTTGTTTCTCTGACTTGTATACTTTGTTCTTGAATGGCTCCAAAGGAACCAAAGCGGGCCTTGGCGGGCGCGTGGCAAACCCTGCCACGGGATGCTACTACTGCCCGTGCACAAGTCGGGATACTAAGGTACCCCTACTTTAGTACACCGACAGGAGCCCCCGGGCCTAGGCCACACACGGTGCCGAGCGCTGTTGGGCCAGGCCCAAAACAGTGCACGGGCACACGCGGCCCACGGCGCGCCGCATCCTACTCCGTATCCGCCGCATCCCTCCCTAACGGCACGCGTCGATTGCGGCGTCGTGGGAGAGATCGTGGCATGTTTCTTTAATGGGAAAATGCGGAACGTCCCCCACTCCCCCTTAAAAGCAGAGGAAACAGGGGCAGTTTCCCCCATTGCTTCATTGCGTCTTCAACCTCCAGAAACCCCCGCCACTCTCCCCCCTCCTCAAAGGTCGAAAGAGAGCTGAGCTCCACCCTTCTTCCGCCGCCACCAGCCTTTCCAGCGTTGCCGGCTTCCCCCGCCGCTCCCGCCATGGCCCCGAAGAGCGACAAGGCGAAAGCCGCGAAGACCGACCGGGCGGCGAAGCTAGCAGCAATGCGGAAGAAGATGGTGGTCTTCCCGCCGAGGCTTGGCGCGAGGGAGCTGAAGGAGAAGTTCTACTTGTTCTGGTCGAGGGAGACGAAGGCTCACCCGCGCACCAGGGTCCTCCCCGCCGAAGCCTGCGACATGTTCCCGGGAGGTTACCCTTATTTTTCTCTGTTCTTCCATTGATGTCTCTGCCCTCCGTACTCTGAGTTCTTCTGCGATGTTATGAACACGTATGGATTCCACCTTCTGGATTTTACCCCGAACGCAGTCTTAACCATGGCCGTTTTCGCACATCTGTGCGAAAACTTTTTCGGAGTCATCCCCAACGTAGCCCTCTTCCGCCATTTTTTCACACCTAGAGTAGAGTCTGGGTCCCCTCTGTCCGGAGGGATCTCTTGGATCTTCAGGCTCAATAAGAAAGAGGCGTACTTGATTGGAGAGCTCCGCGGCAAGTGGGAAGAGTGGAGGGCTGACTGGTGCTGGATTATGGAAGATGAACCTGAGCAATTTACTTCCCCGCGCCGAGCTGCAATAGTGTGCGGCAAGGATTGGAGTGATATGGCCCCGGAGGACGAGAAGCTGAAGATTGCCCTTACTAGGATCCTCCGCCTCCGGCAAGCCAGTCTTACTGTAGGTGAGGTTGGGGCCGATTTCCTTCGTCGCCGTATTGCTCCCTTGCAGGAGAGGAAAAGGACTGCTTGGTAATTCGGCAACGCGGCTGACTGCATGAGGCTACGCCCCGGCCTCAACTACAACTTTACTGTCCTGGAGCTCAAGGGGATGATCCGGGAGCTATTCAAGCATGACCCCAAGCACCCGGAGTGGTTTGCCCCGTCGCGGGGAGTAGTTCCACTATGTAACAACTCGTCACTTAGTGCTATCCGCGCGGCAATGCCGTTGTGCGACTCCCACGGGGTTGATCCCACTTGGCTGGCGCCTTCTGACGAAACTGCACAAGCCTTCTTCGACAACTTGGTTGAGCTGCCGATCAATCTTGATGAGAAGAAGGGTCTCACCTGCGACACCACCGACCGGGATTTGGCGTATATCGCCACCAGGATGGAGGAGGCGGCCGTAGCCGATGCCGCGGGCGAGTTTGGGTATTCCTTGGACGAGGCAGATGCAGCGGATGCAGTGAGTAGGGCCGAGGAGGAAGAGATCCTCAAGTTGTTGAAGCCTACCGGGGAGCCTGCCGGGGAGCCTGCCGGGGAGCCTGCCGGGACGAGCGAGGCTGCCGGGCAGGGCACAGAGTCAAGTGAGCCCGCCGAGGAGGACGCCGAATCGGGCGATTCCGACGAAGACTCGGGCGGGTCGCTGAACCTTGGTTCGTCTTCATCCTCGGGGAGTTCTCCGCCGCCGCCAAGTCCTCCGCCTCAACCGAAGAAGCGTCTCCGCAAGGCTGCAGTCATGGCGGAGCGTCCGGCGGCACCGCGGCCGCGGCGCCGTCCGACGCTCGCCACCGTGGAGGACAAGGCCGCCAAGGGAGCGCCCCGCGCCTCTGCAGCGGCCGGAGGAGGGTCTTCCCGCTCCGGCTCTACGGCTCCTTCCGCTCCTCGGGCCTCAGCGACGACCGGAGCGGGGTCTTCGCAGACCACCAACCCAGTGCCCGCCAAGCGCCCGAGGGAGCCTTCTCCTCCAGCTCCTCGCGCCGGAGCGCGCAAGGTGGATTTCGACTTCTCCGTTCTCAGCTCCGACGAGGAGGAGGAAGAGTAAGTGGAGCAACTCTTGTTTTTCTTCAATTTGTTGTTCTTGCTTTGAATCTTCCGTGTTTGATTCTGCTTGATGTTTGTCTTTCAGGACCCTGGCCCAAAGGGTGGCGAAGAGGGCCAAGATCCCGGTGGTCGATCTCGAGGACGAGCCCGTCACAGCGGCAGGGGATGCGCCGGCGACGAGCTTGCCGGACCAGCCAGCTGCCCCGCAGGGCAGCCCCCAGCGTAAGTCCCTTGTTTACTTCTTCGCTTGTCGGGCGCGCGTGGGCTTTTTATCCTTGCTAATATCTTGCTTGTTTGTTGGTTTGCACAGAAGTAGAGCCGCAGCCTCAGGAGCGCCAGGAGACTGCTCCCGACGAGCTGCACGTCTCGACCTCCCCGCCAAGGAGGAGCTCCCCGGCGAGGGAGGGCACTCCGCCAAGGGCGGGTACTCCGCCAAGGGTGAATACCCCGCCAAGGGAAGGCGCCAGCGGCCCTCCGCCGGCAGGGGCTACTACCACGCCGCCAAGGGAGAACTCCCCGGCAAGGAACCCCGTAGAGGAAGAGGCCCGCGCAGGTAACCCCTGTACCTTTCTTCTCTTGAATTCTTCTTTTTGGATATTTGCTTGACGATTCTTCTTCCTTTTTCTTTTGTCAGATCCGCCCGCCCCGGAGCCGATGGAGACAGAGGACATCGCCGAGGAGGACGCACGCGGCAATGCTGGCGATGCCGCCACCACTGAAGGGACGGCCGGCGTCGATGAGCCAGCCACCGATGAGACCGCCGCGGCCACTGACGCGGCAGCTGAGGAGGGGACAGGCGACCGCACTGACGGCCCTGAGGCCGCAGGATCGCCGGACGCTGCACCGGCCGCCGACCCCTCCGCCGCCGCGACTGGGCCGGGTGTTTATCTGGAGGCCGCCAACGGGGTCTTCATCCAAGTCCCGTGGGCTTCTACGTCGAGGGCGCCCGTGGAGGGGGGGAGCTTTGATGGAGAAGTCCTTGCCTCCGCCGGGCTGAGGCTTGTCGACGCGCCCGGCAGCAGCAACGAGCCCGAGGAGGAGCAGCTTCTGCGCCGGCTCCTGGCTCTGTACCGCGCCAGGCAGGCTAAGCTGGAGTCCCGAGAGGCTCTGGCTGCCAAGGCAGGTGTCGATCTGGAGAAACACGCCGAGGAGCTCCGCGCCGCCAACCAAGCGGCTCTCCGGAACTTGGCGGAGGAACGGGAGGAGCTCGCCGAGGCGCACCAGGCGTTCATCCTTGAGAAGGCCGAGGTTGAGGAGCAACAACGACTAGCCGCCGAGGATCTGTCTCGGCGGGAGGGAGAGCTCAGGCAGCGGAAGGTCGACCTCGATAGCCACGAGGACGACCTTACCGCGCGCGAGCAGTCCCTCTTGGTGGTCTCTGCGGCAGCAGTGGGCCAAAGATGACGGGGAAACTGATCGCCCATGAACACCTATGGGACCGGAGCCCCTTTTTGGTACGGCAAGGGAGCGGAGGGAGCACAAAGAGCAGATCGAGGCGCGCACGCGAGCAGCTTACCCAGGTTCGGGCCGCACGGATGCGTAAAACCCTACTCCTGCCTTGGTTTTGTTATTGAGTTCTTGGCTCGGGAGCAAGAAGATCTACAGTACCGGCTACCCCGAGCGTGGGAGTGATCAAACTTCGGAACCCCCTCTACGTTGTGCATGGGCCTCCTTTTATAGGTCAAAGGGGTCACCGACAGGTGGCAACGTAGATGAGGGTAAAAGCGTAAAACTGGTGGTAGTTGTAACAGTGCATGTACAGTGGTCTATACCTAACCCTGACGGTGGGGGACAAGGGCATTGAATGCCCGTCGCCGTCGCCCCCAAACAGTGCAAAAAGCATTCGTCCGGGTGTCTCCGTTCGCCACGATGGTGGCCTTGTCATCGTGGCTTGCCACCGTGTACCCCAGGCTGCACAGCCATCTGCCACGTGCCCCCGGAAGGGCCCCAGGGCGACGCGTGGCCAGATGAGCTGGAGCGCAGGCACACAGTGCAAGCTTGCCGCGACAAGCACCTTGCCGCGGTTGCTACCTTGCCGCGCCCGGAAACTTGTCGCTCTCTGGGCCTTGCCGGGGCGTGCGATGCGCCACGGCAAGTCTTCTGAAATGCCGTTCTTTGGCCTTCCTGGCAAGCTCCTCTTGCCAGGGCCTTGTACTAATAAGGTGGTCTTGAGCCCGGAGCGGCCTTCCCGGCAAGCTCCTCTTGCCGGGGCCTTGTTTCTCTGACTTGTATACTTTGTTCTTGAATGGCTCCAAAGGAACCAAAGAGGGCCTTGGCGGGCGCGTGGCAAACCCTGCCACGGGACGCTACTACTGCCCGTGCACAAGTCGGGATACTAAGGTACCCCTACTTTAGTACACCGACACATACTATTAATGATGAGAGTGATTATGCTTATGATATGAAAATGCCCAAGCTTGGGGATGCTATGTTTTATGAGAATGGAATGTTTGAGAATATATTTTCTGCAATTAATGTTTGTCCCAAGCTTGGGGATGCTACTTTTAATGAAGATGATATTTTTAGTCCACCAAGTTTTGATATGCAAATCTATTATGGTGATAGCATGCCTCCTATTTATGATGATTATTGTGATGACACTTATGCTATAAAAACTAGTGATGATTATATTTATAAAACTTGTCATGATTATGATTACCCTTTTTCTGAACATTACTCCTTTAATGTGGAAACAATCTATAGTATTCAAGTCTCTTATGATACTCCCACTATTCCGAATGAGAAGAAATTCGCTTATGTGGAGAGTAATAAAATATATATGCTTGGGGATCATGAAAAGAATGCTTTATGTGATGTTTATATTGTTGAATTCATTCATGATGCCTCTGAAAATTATTATGAGAGAGGATCATATGCTTGTAGGAATTGCAATAATATCAAGTTTCCTCTCTATGTGCTTAAAATTTTGAAGCTATGCTTGTTTTGCTTTCCTATGCTAGTTGATTATTGTTCCCATAAGTTGTTTGCTCACAAAATCCCTATGCATATGAAGTGGGTTAGACTTAAATGTGCTAGTCATATTCTTCATGATGCTCCCGTTATGTTTCAATTCTTATCTTTTATGCGAGCATCATTGAAATCATCATGCCTAGCTAGGGGCGTTAAACGATAGCGCTTGTTGGGAGGCAACCCAACTTTATTTTTGTTCTTTGCTTTTTTGCTTCTATTTAGGAATAAATATTGCATCTAGCTTTTTTTTAGATGTGGTTTTGTGTTTTAATTAGTGTTTGTGCCAAGTAGAACCTTTGGGAAGACTTGTGTGAAGTTTATGTGATCATGTTATAAAAAACAGAAACTTTAGCGCCCACGAGATTAGCTACCATTTTTTACTGGAGAGTGCTTTTTAGTTGATTCTTGTTGCAGATGATTAATAGACAAATTCCTCAGGTTTACCAATTTATTTCAGAATTTTTAGAGTTACAGAAGTATTCAAAAGTTACAGATTTCTACAGACTGTTCTGTTTTTGACAGATTCTGTTTTCCGTATGTTGTTTGCCTATTTTGATGAATCTATGAGTAGTATCGGAGGGTATGAACCATAGAGAAGTTGGAATACAGTAGATATTACACCAATATGAATTTAGAATGAGTTCACAACAGTACCTAAGTGGTTGTTTTATTTTCTTATACTAACGGAGCTCACGAGTTTTCTGTTAAGTTTTGTGTTGTGAAGTTTTCAAGTTTTGGGTAAAGATTCGATGGACTATGGAATAAGGAGTGGCAAGAGCCTAAGCTTGGGGATGCCCAAGGCACCCCAAGGTAAAATTCAAGGACAACCAAAAGCCTAAGCTTGGGGATGCCCCGGATGGCATCCCCTCTTTCGTCTTCATCTATCGGTAACTTTACTCGATGCTATATTTTTATTCACCACATGATATGTGTTTTGCTTGGAGCGTCAATTTATTTTACTTTGTTTTGCTTGCTGTTTGAATAATATCCCAAGATCTTAAATTATTAAATGTTAGAGAGTCTTCACATAGTTACATAATTATTCAACTACTCATTGATCTTCACTTATATCTTTTGGAGTGGTTTGTTATTTGCTCTAGTGTTTCACTTATATCTTTTTGAGCACGGCGGTGGTTTTATTTTGAAGAAATAGATGAACTCTCATGCTTCACTTATATTATTTTGAGAGTCTTTTATAACAGCATGGTAATGTGCTTTGGTTATAAAACTAGTCCTAATATGATATGCATCCAAGATGGGTATAGTAAAAACTTTCATAAAGTGCATTGAATGATAAGAGAAGTTTGATACTTGATGATTGTTTTGAGATATGAGGATGGTGATATTAGAGTTGCTAGTGGGGTAATTATGAATTCAAGAAATACTTGTGTTAAAGTTTGTGATTCCCGTAGCATGCACGTAAGGTGAACCGCTATGTGACGAAGTTAGAGCATGAGGTATTTATTGATTGTCATCCTTTGTGTGGAGGTCAGGACCGCGCGATGGTTAACTCCTACCAACCCTTCCCCTAGGAGCATGCGTTGAATACTTTGTTTTGATAACTCGTAGATTTTTGCAATAAGTATATGAGTTCTTTATGACTAATGTTGAGTCCATGTATTATACGCACTCTCACCCTTCCACCATTGCTAGCCTCTCTTGTACCGCCCAACTTTCGCCGGTACCATACACCCACCATATACCTTCCTCAAAACAGCCACCATACCTACCTATCATGGCATTTCCATAGCCATTCCGAGATACATTGACATGCAACTTTCCACCGTACCGTTATTATGACACGCTTCATATTCTCATATTGCCATGCATGATCATGTAGTTGACATCGTATTTCTGGCAAAGCCACCATTCACAATTCATTCATACATGTCACTCATGATTCATTACACATCCCGGTACACCGCCGGAGGCATCCACATAGAGTCATATTTTGTTCTAGCTTCGAGTTGTAATCTTTGAGTTGTAAGTAAATAAAAGTGTGATGATCTTCATTATTAGAACATTGTCCCGTGCGAGGGAACAAATAAAAGATAGAAAGGCCAAATAAAAAAAAGATGGCCCAAAAAAAGAGAGGGGGGCTAAAAAAAGCCCCTCAAAAAAAAGAGAAGGGACAATGCTACTATCATTTTCCATACTTGTGCTTCAAAGTAGCACCATGATCTTCATGATAGAGAGTCTCTTGTTTTATCACTTTCATATACTAGTGGGAATTTTCATCATTGAACTTGGCTTGTATATTCCAACGATGGGCTTCCTCAAATTCCCTAGGTCTTCATGAGCAAGCAAGTTGGATGCACACCCACTTAGTTTATTTTGATGAGCTTTCATACACTTATAGCTCTAGTGCATCCGTTGCATGGCAATCCCTACTCACTCACATTGATATCTATTGATGGGTATCACCATAGCCCATTGATACGCCTAGTTGATGTGAGACTATCTTCCTCCTTTTTGTCTTCTCCACAACCACCACTCTATTCCACCTATAGTGCTATATCCATGGCTCACACTCATGTATTGCGTGAAAGTTGAAAGGTTTGAAAAAATTTGAGTATGAAAACAATTGCTTGGCTGAAACCGGGGTTGTGCGTGATATGAATATTTTGGGTGATGAAGAGGGAGCATAGCCAGACTATATGATTTTGTAGGCATAACTTTCTTTGGCCATGTTATTTCGGGAAGACATGATTGCTTTGTTAGTATGCTTGAAGTATTATTATTCTTATGTCAATATAGACTTTTGTCTTGAATCTTTCGGATCTGAACATTCATGCCACAACAAAGAGAATTACATTGAGAACTATGTTAGGTAGCATTCCACATCAAAAATTCTATTTTTATCATTTACCTACTCGAGGACGAGCAGGAATTAAGCTTAGGGATGCTGATACGTCTCCAACGTATCTATAATTTTTGATTGTTCCATGCTATTATATTATCCTTCTAGGATGTTTTATGGGCTTTTATATACACTTTTATATGATTTTTGGGACTAACCTATTAACCCAGAGCCCTGTGCCAATTTCTGTTTTTTCCTTGTTTTTGAGTTTTACAAAAAAGGAATATCAAACGGACTCCAATTGATGTGCCAATTTTTGATGATTTTTTATGGACCAAAAGAAGCCCTCGGAGTAAAAGAGTTGGGCCAGGAGAGTCACGGGCTGCCCACGAGGGTGGGGGGAGCCCCCACCCCCACTGGTGGCGCCCCCCTATCTTGTGGATAGCCCGGAAACCCCCCTGATGTGAGATCTACGCCAAAAATCCTATAAATACTGAAACCTCCGGAAAATAACGTAGATCGGGAGTTCCGCCGCCTAAAGCCTCTGTTGCCACCGAAAACCAATCTAGACCCGTTCTGGCACCCTACCGGAGGGGGGGGGGAATCCCTCTCCGGTGGCCATCTTCATCATCCCGGCGCTCTCCATGACGAGGAGGGAGTAGTCCACCCTCACGGCTGAGGGTATGTACCAGTAGCTATGTGTTTGATCTCTCTCTCTCTCTCTCTCTCTCTCTCTCTCTCTCTCTCTCTCTCTCTCTCTCTCTCTCTCGTGTTCTCGAGATGGCACAATCTTGATGTATCGCGAGCTTTGCTATTATAGTTGGATCTTATGATGTTTCTCCCCCTCTACTCTCTTGTAATGGATTGAGTTTTCCCTTTGAAGTTATCTTATCGGATTGAGTCCTTAAGGATTTGAGAACACTTGATGTATGTCTTGCATGTTCTTATCTGTGGTGACAATGGGATATCACGTGATCTACTTGATGTATGTTTTGGTGATCAACTTGCGGGTTCTGTGACCTTGGGAATCTATGCATAGGGGTTGGCACATGTTTTCATCTTGACTCTCCGGTAGAAACTTTGGGGCACTCTTTGAAGTATTTTGTGTTGGTTGAATAGATGAATCTGAGATTGTGTGATGCATATCGTATAATCATGTCCACGGATACTTGAGGTGACAATGGAGTATCTAGGTGACATTAGGGTTTTGTTGATTTGTGTCTTAAGGTGTTATTCTAGTACGAACTCTAGGATAGATTGAACTGAAAGAATAGCTTCGTGTTATTTTACTACGGACTCTTGAATAGATCGATCAGAAAGGATAACTTTGAGGTGGTTTCGTACCCCACCATAATCTCTTCGTTTGTTCTCCGCTATTAGTTACTTTGGAGTGACTCTTTGTTGCATGTTGAGGGATAGTTATATGATCCGGTTATGTTATTATTGTTGAGAGAACTTGCACTAGTGAAAGTATGAACCCTAGGCCTTGTTTCAAAGCATTGCAACACCGTTTATGCTCACTTATCTTTAGTTACCTTGCTGTTTTTATATTTTCATATTACAAAAACCTATATCGACCATCCATATTGCACTTGTATCACCATCTCTTCGCCGAACTAGTGCACCTATACAATTTACCATTGTATTGGGTGTGTTGGGGACACAAGAGACTCTTTGTTATTTGGTTTCAGGGTTGTTTGAGAGAGACCATCTTCATCCTACGCCTCCCACGGATTGATAAACCTTAGGTCATCCACTTGAGGGAAATTTGCTACTGTCCTACAAACCTCTACACTTGGAGGCCCAACAACGTCTACAAGAAGAAGGTTGAATAGTAGACATCAATGGGTATGGCCCATGAGGAAATATGCTAGTGACGATGACCATCACAGAAAATATTTTTTGGTGAAGGTTTGTTCTTCGTCATTATGGTTTTTGTCACAGAATAGAGTAGATTTTGTAGCGATCCCAATGTCACCACGGGTATCCGCAAGTTAATTATTGGACATGCATCAAGTGATCTAAAATCCAAAGTATCCAATCCAACATAAAGAAATTTCAAAGAGCAAGACCCAAATTCGCCACAAAAATAATAGAGGGAGATGAACATCATAAGGTCCAACTTTATTAACCAAGCTCTTGATACAATTAAGATCTAATCCATCAAGAACATGAGAGACAGATTGAACACATAGCTATGAGTACATAACCTCAATCCTGAGGATAAACTACTCACACATCACCATGGAGGCATCATGGTTGATGAAGATGCCTCCATGGATGGGTTTCCCCTCCGGGAGAGTGCCGAAAAAGGCATCAAGATGGGATCGTCACGAAATAGGAACTTGCGGTGGAGAAAAAAATTGTTCTGGGGGTACAACATAGGGTTTTGGTATTTATAGGAATTCTTGGTGTTGGAATCACGTTAAAAGGTGATCAGGGGGCCCACATCGGCAGGTGGCATGGCCACCCCCTGGCCGTGCCACCTGGCCATGTGGTACCCTCGTGGCTCATCTTGGCGTCTCCCAAAGCTTCCAATGTCCTTCTTGGTCTAGAAAAATAGTCAAAATTGGCATCATAGTTGGACCATCCTAGATATTGATTTTCCGCGAAACCAAAAACAAGCAGAAAAAAGGAATTGACAGTAGGCACTAGATTAATAAGTTAGTGCACAAAAATAATATAAAAGTGCACCAAAACCATATATACTTGATATAAATATATAGCATGAATACTTCATAAATTATAGATACATTGGAGATGTATTAGCATCCCCAAGCTTTATTTCTACTCGTCCTTGAGTAGGTAAATGATGAAAGTAATAATTTATGAAGTGTGAATTCTAGAATATAACAAACCTTTGACCACATAGGCAATGATAATTCTAATAACAAGTAGCATCATTCAATTCGTTCAACATATCATCAAGTGGTAATGAAGTATCTCGTGAATCTTTCAAGATTACATTGCAAACATAAAGCAAGCGATGAAGTCGAGATGATGACTAGGTACCCTAATTTGAAGATAACCATCATATGTATGCAATGCTCAACGAATTTCTATTAGAAGAATTGTTAGGAGCAAGAGTATATCAACCAGAGGGAGGTGAATGGGAGAGTTACAATTTCTTTTGAAACTTTGAATGAAAACCAAACACTGCAGTGGAATAAGCTAAGTAGATCAAGCACCAAAGATGAACAGACTGAATTGAACTGAGAGACAAGATATGGAGGTGACTATAAAAATCACTCGAGGAACGACAAGATAATCGTTTGGGAATAATAACTCACAACTTTAACTATGACGATGGTAACACAATATGCTAACAGAATGAATTGCATGAGTGAGTGAACCACAATAACGATCACAAGTTAAGATCCTACCGAATGAGTGAGGGAATGAATAACATAGGAATCACAGAATGAGATCCGAAAAATGAATGCAAGTATGTACGAGAAAATAGCATACATAACAAAGAAGGTAACTCGAAATTAAACATGCTACAGATATAAATACACGATCATCAGAACTATCAGAACAAAGAGCACTGAAGATCAACTATCGAAAGTATTGCAGAAGAGTAGAATGAACCAGTAGTGCTTGATGACGACAGAAGGATTATGTAGACTAGTTCACCCTTTGCAAAATGACTATGTCTGGTTGGAGGGACTTATGATTGAACACAAGAGCAAACCTCTATGTGTCCTATTCTCCTTCAACCCAAAGCTGATTAGGCTTCAGTTGATTTCACTTGTGGTAGATACTTGTCGATGATCTCCAAACCTTCGACAAACTTCTTCGCGAACCACAATTACTATTGGTTGATGAAGACTTTGCTTGGTGAAGACAATTACTCTTCGACACTCAAGCCAACACATATTTGTCTAGAGAGTGTCCAACTCCCAAGAATAATAGGTACAAGTACTCTAACTCGCATCTATTGTGATGCTCAACCACTATCTAAGTTTTGGCTCTTGATTTTCTCTTAGTGGATTTTAAACTCAAATCTCTCGAGAGGGGTGATCAATCAATCTTCTCGGAATCTCAAGCGGAGCAGCCAATAGGCAACGTTGGTGCGGGGTGGCAATTTATAGCCGCAACCTACTCTGAAGGGAATGAAAAAATTGGACATGCGACTCAACCAATGACGAACAACACATTTCCAAACGGTCAGATTTTGAGCACAACGGTAATATTCCTTGTGGAGCAAGTAATGCTAACTCCTCGGTCCTCAAGATATCTCCTGCAACACTGAAGAACATCGTCTTATGCTGATAGGTAGTCATTCGTAGCACAAAGAGATTTATCTCATTCTTTCATAGGTTACAGCTAAGCATCACAACGGACCTGAGCTTCGAGAACCTATACCCCTCTTAATAGTACGGAGGTCATGTGACTTAAATGAGAGAAAGAAGAACACCAAAATGAATGCTACGGCTTCACTTTACCTTCAATCTTATCGACTGCACTAATTCTTCCTTAGACGACCGAATGAGAATTGCTTTGGGTCAACAATAATTTTAAGGGGTCAATTCCTTCATCACAATCTTCTTGTTATCATTCCTTCTCGAAGTATAGCTCTTCCTTCTTTGGAACGCAGATAATCTTAAGTGAAGTTCTTCGAACTTCAACACCGAACATAGCATTCTCCTCAGACTTGCTAGAACTATCTCTGTGTGTGCACTAGCAAACAAATATGTCCATGCCTGGTCTTGGCAACAATCTTCAAAACACAAGGGGAAGATATTGCACCAACACAAATGCATACAAAGCTAATAGTGGTCCCCATGCTCAATATGTGGTGCCGTAAGAAAGAAAGTTGGAATTGGCTCAACAATAAAAGTAAATACATAGGCCCTTCACGGAGGAAAGCAGAGATTAACATATGCTAGAGCTCACTAGTTTAGAGAGGTGTAATTTTCATGTCAACAGTTTAACGACAAAGATTTACAATATCTTCCATGCTAAACACATTAATGGTGGTTCACGTGCTTTTACACCCCCTCCACCATGGCTAGCCGGATCCATAGGTGCCTGCCAACTTTCAACTTTTCTGGGGACTGTCTTTTTTGAACATTTTTTATCTGGGACTAGGCATCCCTATTACCAGCGCCCCTCATAAATTTGACAAGCAATAAACTCACCTCATGAGTAAAACACATTTAGCATGGAACACAATGACTACCCCCACCGCTCCATGAGTTGTACGGGCATAGAAAACATATGTTTGTTTGAAGATTTAGAGGTGGCACATGCAAATTTACTTGGAATGACAGTGAAATAGCATCTATAGGTAGGTATGGTGGACACTTTATGGCATAAACTTGTTTCAAAGATTTTGGATGCACAAGATATATTTCCGCTTGGTACAGAAAAAGGCTTGCAAAAGATTGGGGGCAACGACTTTACCAAGCACAAAATCCATAAGCATGCATTCTCTAATAGTAACATTATTGAGAAAATATAATCATGCTGACAACCTACAACTCTAAATACCACCAAGGCTAAATTTGGAATTTCTCAAATATGTGTAAACATGTGCCAAGACAACCATTTGTCCTTCACTGAGAGATCCTTATCATAACAACATGAGAGGTTCAACTTAATAAAACTAATATTAACTGTCATTACAATATAACTCCCTTACTTGATTAAAGATATGCACTATCATAGTCTCACTTCTACTTTAACGGATTAAACAGAGGATGCATGTTTACTTTTGAACATACATATAATAAATGAAGCACATGACATTCAATTCATTCATAAATTTCTTACTCTAAAGATATAAGTGAAGCACAAGAGTAAACAATAAACTACTCCAAAAGATACAAGTGAAGAATAAAGAGTAGTTAAGTAAATAGGTAGCTATGCATAGTTTGTCTCAAACTCAAAAAAATCAGATATAAGGATTATTGTATCAAACAACAAACAAAACAAAAATACAATCCAAGAATAGCACATATCATGTGGAGAATTCAAATAGAGCTTCGAGTGGCTCATACCAATAGTTTTGTGGTTGAAAGAGGGGGTGCCATCCGGGGCATTCCCAAGGTTAGTTACGTGTGTCTTCCTTGGATATTTCCTTGGGGTGCCTTTGGCATCCCCAAGCTTAGGCTCTTCCCACTCCTTATTCTTCTCATATTGTTATCTCGCTCAAATCTTAAAAACTTCATTCACACAAAGCTTAACATAAGGCGTGAGATAGGTTAGTATACTAAAATAAACCATTCACTCATGTATCGTGAATAAAAGATTCATAATTATTTCCAAATGATGTCTATTATATTCAACCATTTCCCCTATTTATATCCCCCAATATATGCCATGGAAACTTTAAAACAAGAACACAAAGAAAAGAAAACATAATATGTCAAAAACAGAAGAATGCGTAAATATCTAATTAATTATCATAATTTTTAAATCCAGAAAATTCTAAAACATTACCACGTAGCAGAGAACTCATATATGTTTACTGTCAGGGGATGACCCCCGGGTAGGCGCATCATCACTTCGCAATTTTCAAAATATCAGGGCGGCAAACGCCCCTCCATCGAGCTCCGGGCTGGCTGGGCGTAACGACGAACCTCAAACCAGATGGCCGCAACCGGAAGACGATGGGTCAGCGCCTGTCCCATCCAATCATACGACAAGACCGCTCCCCATGACTGAGAGTGTGTGGCAACAGTGCGCCCATCATTGCTGACTAGGGGAGGTGTGGCTATAGTGCGCATCGCTCCGCTGACCGGGACAACAGACGTCGCGCGGCCCGATACCGTGCCAATTGCTCCATGACGCGACGGGCAATGAGCCACAATGATGCCCTGTCGGCGGGCCCCAACACCGGGCGGGACCCACAAGATGAAGACAATTACACCAGGGCCTTGCCTCCACTTAGATTTACCATTGTACCCTGGGAAGCCAGCCTATAAGACCACCTAGGAGCCCCCCATGCAGGGGTCTTCGGCTCATATTCAACGTGCGCCCCCGCGCGCGCACACACACACACACGCTCGTACGCAAGGGGAAGAGGAGATCTAGCTCCTTGTCCCTCCTCCACCCTGATGTCGCTTGAACTACGTCGGTATTTCCCCAAAGAGGAAGGAATGATGCAACACAACTATGGTAGGTATTTCTCTCAGCAATGAGACCAAGGTTATCGAACCAGTAGGAGAACCAAGCAACACTATGTAAACGGTACATGCACACAAAGAACAAATACTTGCAACCCGACGTGTAAGAGGGGTTGTCAATCCCTCTCGGGTAAAAGATTGGTAAATAGATAGATTGATAGATGCAAATAGAAGGCAAATAAAATTCAGCGAGGTATTTTTTGGATTTTGATAATATAGATCTTAATATAAAAGCAAATAAAAATAGACCTCAAAGGCAAATAATAGATCGGAAAGCAAATACGATAAATAATAGACCTGAGGCTGTAGGTTTCACTAGTGGCTTCTCTCAAGAAATAGCGCACGATGGGTAAACAAATTACCGTTGGGCAATTGATGGAAAATCGAATAGTTATGACGATATACAGGCAATGATCATTATATAGGCATCATGTACAAGATTAGTAGACCGACTCCTTCCTGCATCTACTACTATTACTCCACACATCAACTGCTATCCATCATGCATCTAGTGCATTAAGTTCATGGAGAAATAGAGCGATGCAATAAGAACAATGACATGATGTAGACGAGATCTATTCATGTAGGAATAACACCCATCTTGTTGTCCTTAATAGCAACGATACATGTGTGTCTTGCTACCCCTTTTGTCACTGGGAAAGATCACCGCAAGATCGAACCCATCACAAAGCACCTCTTCCCATGGCAAGAAAAATCGATCTAGTTGGCCTAACTAAACCAAAGATTCGAAGAAGAAATACGAGGCTATAAGTAATCATGCATATAAGAGATCAAAGAAGACTCAAATAAATTTCATGGATATATATCTGATCATAAACTCAAAATTCATCGGATCTCAACAAACGCACCGCAAAAGAGTTACATCAAATAGATCTCCAAGAGACCATTGTATTGAGAATCAAAAAAGAGAAGAAGCCAGCTAGCTACTGCCTACGAACCCGTAGGACTATGGTGAACTATTCACACATCATCGGAGAGGCACCAATGAGGATGATGAACCCCTCCGTGATGGTGTCTAGATTGGATCTCGTTGTTCTGGATGTTCTGGCGGTTGGAATTGTTTTTTGTTGACTCCCCTAGGGTTTCTGAAATATTTGATGATTTATAGGGCAAAGAGGCGGTGCGGGGGGTCAATGGGGGAGCACAACCCCCAGGGCGTGCCCTCGTGGGTTGTGCCCACCTTGGGCCTCCCCTCTAGTACTTCTTTGGCCCATCGTGTGTCTTCTGGTCCAAAAAAATTCTCCAAAAAGTTTCTCTACGTTCGGACTCCGTTTGGTATTGATTTTCTGCGAAGTAAAAAACAAGCAAAAAACAGCAACTGGCACTGGGCACTATATCAATAGTTTAGTCCCAAAAAATGATATAAAGTTGCTATAAAATGATTGTAAAACATCCAAGAATGATAATATAACAACATGGAATAATAAAAAATTATAAATACATTGGAGAGGTATCACACCCCAACAGCTCTAGGAGCACCATTGTAGCCCTCTTGTGATCCTCATAGTAGACCTCGCAGGACAATGGGTGTTACCTCCCACGGAGGGCCCCGAACCTGGGTACATCCTGTGTCCCGCACCGCTTGTCCTAAATCTCACCTCCGGGACCCACCGACAACCTCTGGCCCCAACCACACTCAATAAGCCTACCCATGACATCTATCGTGAGAACACCACGACAGTTGGCGTCCACCATGGGGCCGTCTGCGGCGTCGGCCAGAGTCATGTTCCGGATGAGACCTGTCACTTCCTCCACTGAGCGCATCGCGCAAAGTCTGATTAGCCTGCTTGGTGCAGCCGGCTGCGCCGGCTTTGGCATGCCGCTTGGCGTGGGTGGCTCTGTTGTCCTGTTTGACGAGCTGCACATCTTCCTCGTGCTCATCCCTCGCGAGTACCCTAGAGAGATGCTCACCTTATCCGACCCGCTACCGTCTCCCGGCAGCGGTGTCATCGACGACATCGACGATCTCTACGTCCGCGTGGAAGTTCTCACCACCGGCTCCAGCCAGGCCTCTGCTCGCGATAGGGAAGCAGCCATGACGGCTGTGGCTCGCACCGGCAGTCCAACCCCCTGCAAGCCATGGTGCAGAGCCTACGTGCTCCCATCGCTCCAAGCACCGACCCGGCTTCCAACACGACCGAGCTCGAGGCGGCCCGCGAGCGCTTGCTTGCCGAGGCCACCGAGCTCACTGTCGTGAAGCGCCACATGTAGTCTGCTCAGCACGAGTACCACGCCGCCTACGACCTTACTCCGGTTGGCGTCGAGCCCAGCCAGTAGGGGGCGTGCAGGGTCGTGGCGGAGTCATCAACGAGCTGTTTGGCACCAACCGACCCACCTACGACACCCCCGTCCCAAACATGAGGGCGGCACAAGAAGTTGGGGCCAAACTCGACCATGTGGATGGCGAGGAAATATTGGAGCAGCATCGTGTGCGCGACCTCATCGCCGCCGCCAACCAGCAAAAAACCAGTACAAGTCGGTTCTCTCTGGCTCGGACGCCCCACGCCCGGCTGACGACCCATGACCGACCGACGCATTCCAGAAAATGATACAAGCTTCATCCCCGCATGCTCCTAGCGGCGCGAGTCGGCATCGCGGAGGCCGTCGTCATGACGCGCCGACTGTCACCAGCCGGATTGAGGAACCTGCGGACCCCGCTCGCCGTCGGTCGGCTCCATCGAC
>LR738712.1:37369045-37453729 GCA_902687465.1 Secale cereale
CCCCCCCCCGCATGCCGGGAGCATACGGCTTCTCCCGGGCCAGCTGGCCGCCCCCGATCGTCGATCGGCCCGGGCCCCATGAGCCTCAAGACGAGCATGACACCCGCCAGCACATCAATCAGCTGGCTCACTCCTTCGTGATGGAGGACGGAAGATCCGTCGGGCTGTCCTGCTTCGGCCCATGCATCCGCGACGAACCCTTCCCTGAGAGTTTCAGGCTGCCCCGTGACACCACCAAGTACAACGGGACCGCCAAGCCAGGGGACAGGCTGACTGACTACACCACGGTTGTCAGCATTGCCGCTGACAACAGGCGTTTGGCGGTACGCTACGTGCTGCTCATGCTACTCGGTTAGGCCCGGACGTGGCTGAAGAGCATGTCGGCCAACAATATCAACACCTGGCTAGACTTTGAGGAGGCGTTTGTCCGCAACTTCACCGGCATGTACAAGTGCCTTGGCCGGCCCCGTCGATTCTCCATGAGCGTCCAGGGGCTGGATGAAACTCTCTACAACTACCTCACGCAGTGGACCAAGCTGCGCAACTCATGTGAGGGGGGTCACGAGGTGCAGGTCATCCAGTACTTCATGCCGGGTTTCGAGACGGCACCCTGCTCAAGCACATGCTCATGCGCTCCGACCAGGCGACCATGGCTGCGCTCATGTCCACGGCGAACAAGTATGCCACAACCGACTCTGCGATGCGGGTGCTGGTTCGACTGGATGCGTCCGTTCAGGCGATACCGGCCCAACTAGCCAACCCCCGTCTGGCCCACCCCACCCATTCGTCGCCGCCGCCCAGTTCTGATGCCCCCCGCCAGCAGTCCGTGCCCACACACCGCCACCTCCCACGTCACTGCCACAACCGCCTTGCCGCCAGGCCACCGCAACTTCCCCCACCCCGACGTCGCCACAAGCACAAAGTCCCCCCACCCCCCGCCCGCTAGCTCCTTTGTTTGACGCTGCCACGCTCGCCTGACGCCGCCACACTCGTGGGCGGCCGCTGACCAGCTACTTGGTCCAGGGGAGGCGCGCGTTTCTTCATCGACCAACTTCTTCGATGACGCCTGATGGCTTCTCGCCCCTCGTTGGTTACCCCAAGTGGAAGGTTGAGATGTAGCGTAGCGGCAATTTTCCCTTGGCAAAGATATCAAGGATCGAATCCCGTGAGACTCCGAGGGTCGACAAGTAGGTGTCAACGGCGCCAGAAACTTAGCGGTTGACAGGACCTGCACACAGATACAGATAACTTTGCTCCCAACGAGTACAGAGAGGTTGTCAATCCCTCCGGCCTTGTTGTTTACAAAGGATCAAACACAAGAGATAATAATGATAGCTATGACTGCAATTAGGAAATAAAAACAGGAAGTAAATAGAAGGTGTGATCAGCGGTGGTAATATGGACCGGGGTCCCATGATGTTCACTAGTGATGTCTCTCTCCCAAAAGACGATAAAACAGCAAAGCGAGGTAAACAAATTACAGCTGGGCAATTGACAGGATTATGTGCGCAAACCAATGCTAACTATGCTGCAAAGAAAGGTAGAGGCTCAAAAGCATGGGCGGTACGCCAAGGCAAGTAGACCGAAATCCATCTGCATCTACTACTAATCATCCACCTTGAGATATCTATCCAGAACATCTCGCTGGTATTAAGTTGCGAATCCCACCCAAAGTGTAAACTCAAAGCAACAGACAACTGCATTAAGAGAACTTTGCATAAAGTAAACAATCCTTGCACCCGCAAGTACAAGCACCGTTGTTTTCTCCCTTGTGGCAACAGCACATCCCCTAGACTCATGTTTCTGTCACTCAAGCTAGTCATCAGGGGCATGAACCCACAATCAAGCATAACACTCCCTCTTGGAGTTACTACCTACTACTTGGCCAAAGCAATAAACAGCAACGGAGAACATGCAAGAATTACTCAAGAACAAAGATATAAAAGAGGTGAATCAAATATATTACTCAGACACAATCTGAACATAGTCTCATAATCCATCAGATCCCAGCAAACTCAGCAAAGCAACAGCGGAAAGATTACATATGTGCCTCGATCATGTAGGGCAGCTCACAAGGTCTAAACCATGAAGAGCAAAGAGGGGAGGAGAACATCACATAGCTACTGATCATGGACCCATGGTCCAAGGTGGACTACTCACAACTCATCCGGGAAGCGTCCATGGTGGTGGAGAAGCTCCCGGTGGTGGTTCTCCCCTCCGGCAGGGTGCCGGAAAGAGTTCTCCTGATGCTCCCGATCTTGGAAGCGCTGCGGCGGCGGAACAGAGGCGAGATCGCGAAAAAGGGTTCTGTCCTCGAGGGTTTTGAGACGAGAGGGATATATGGGCGAAGGGGGGCAGCCAGAGGCGGAGCAGGGGCCCCAGGCGTCCCCCTGGCGCGGCCAGGGGTGGGGCCGCGCCAGGTGGCCGCCTGGGCCTCCCCTGGCTCCCCTCTGGCCCATCTTTGGTTCTTCGTGAAGCTTCCTGTACGCTGATTTTTCCTGTATTTTTCCTAGATTTTTTGGAGCACTTTTAATATGGGGGAAACCTGAAACAGAAAAACAGCAGAAAACAGGAACTGGCACTGTGGTGCACTGAGTTAATAGGTTAGTCCAAATATGATCAAAAGTGTATGGAAGTGCATCAATATCATAGCAATATCACACAAAAGAAGCATGGAGCAAGCAGAAATTATAGATACGTTTTGGACGTATCAACATCCCCAAGCTTAATTCCTGCTCGTCCTCGAGTAGGTAGATGATAACAAGCATAATTTCTGTGGTGACATGCTATCAACCATATAAGAACTTTTAAGTAAAGCAATCAAGGCATGTAATTCAATTCAAGTCATAACAAGCAAGAGTCTATATTAGCATTGTAACAAGCAACATAAGAACATAAAGGTGCAAGAGCTCTCGCTGTCCGTGACTCGAATGTCTCCAAATGGTGTTTGCGTGCAAGAAAGGGGAAAGGGATATACGAGAGAGTAAAAGATAGTTTTTGTATTGTTGAGAACTTAATCTACTAAAGTTTCACACTTGGTCTTCTTTGGAATCTTATCTTGACTCATCCCCAGACCACTAGCCAGGTACAAGTGATGGCTTCTCGCCCCTCGTTGGTTACCTCAAGTGGAAGGTTTGAGATGTAGCGTAACGGCAAGTTTCCCTTGGCAAGATACCAAGGATCGAATCCCGTGAGACTCCGAGGGCCAACAAGTAGGTGTCAACGCTAACGGCGCCAACTTAGCGGTTGACAGGACCTGCACACAGATACAAGTAACTTTGCTCCCAACGAGTACAGAGAGGTTGTCAATCCCTCCGGCCTTGCTGTCTACAAAGGATCAAACGCAAGAGATAATAGTGATAGGTATGACTGCAACTAGGAAATAAGAACAGGAAGTAAATATAGGGTGTGATCAGTGATGGTAATATGGACCGGGGTCCCATGATGTTCACTAGTGATGTCTCTCTCCCAAAAGACGATAAAACAGCTAAGCGAGGTAAACAAATTACAGCTGGGCAATTGACAGGATTATGTGCGCAAACCAATGCTAACTATGCTGTAAAGAAAGGTAGAGGCTCAAAAGCATGGGCGGTACGCCAAGGCAAGTAGACCGAAATCCATCTGCATCTACTACTAATCATCCACCTTGAGATATTTATCCAGAACATCTCGCTGGTATTGAGTTGCGAGTCCCACCCAAAGTGTAAACTCAAAGCAACAGACAACTGCATTAAAAGAACTTTGCGTAAAGTAAACAGTCCTTGCACCCGCAAGTACAAGCACCGTTGTTTCCCCCCTTGTGGCAATAGCACATCCCCTAGACTCATGTTTCTGTCACTCAAACTAGTCATCGAGGGGCATGAACCCACAATCAAGCATAACGTTCCCTCTTGGAGTTACTACCTACTACTCGGCTAAAGCAATAAACAGCAACGGAGAACATGCAAGAATTACTTAGGAACATAAATATAAAAGAGGTGAATCAAATATATTACTCACACACAATCTGAACATAATCTCATAATCCATCGGATCCCAGCAAACTCAGCAGAGCAACAGCATAAAGATTACATATGTGCCTCGATCATGTAGGGCAGCTCACGAGGTCTAATCCATGAAGAACAAAGAGGGGAGGAGAACATCAGATAGCTACTGGTCATGGACCCATGGTCCAAGGGAGACTACTCACAACTCATCCGGGAAGCGTCCATGGTGGTGGAGAAGCTCCCGGTGGTGGTTCTCCCCTCCGGCAGGGTGCCGGGAAGAGTTCTCCTGGTGCTCCCGATCTTGGAAGCGCGGCGGCGGCGGAACAGAGGCGAGATCGTAAAAAAGGGTTCCGTCCTCGAGGGTTTCGGGGCGCGAGCAATATATATGCAAAAGGGGGTCACCAGAGGCGGAGGTGGGGCCCCAGGCGCCCCCCTAGCGCGGCCAGGGGTGGGGCCGTGCCGGGTGGCCGCCTGGGACACCCCAGGCTCCCCTCTGGCCCTGCTTTGGTTTTTCTTGAAGCTCCCGATACGCTGATTTTTCCCGTAATTTTTAGGGCACTTTTAATATGGCGGAAACCTGAAATAGAAAAACAGCAGAAAACAGGAACTGGCATTGTAGTGCACTGAGTTAATAGGTTAGTCCAAATATGATCAAAAGTGTATGGAAGTGCATAAATATCATAGCAATATCACACAAAAGAGGCATGGAGCAAGCAGAAATTATAGATACGTTTTGGACGTATCAACATCCCCAAGCTTAATTCCTGCTCGTCCTCGAGTAGGTAAATGATAACAAGCATAATTTCTGTGGTGACATGCTATCAACCATATAAGAACTTTTAAGTAAAGCAATCAAGGCACGTAATTCAATTCAAGTCATAACAAGCAAGAGTCTATATTAGCATTGTAATAAGCAACATAAGAACATAAAGGTGCAAGAGCTCTCGCTGTCCGTGACTCGAATGTCTCCAAATGGTGTTTGCGTGCAAGAAAGGGGATAGGGATATATGAGAGAGTAAAACATTGTTTTTGTATTGTTGAGAACTTAATCTACTAAAGTTTCACACTTGGTCTTCTTTGGAATCTTATCTTGACTCATCCCCAGACCGTCAGCCAGGTACAAGTCAAAATGATCCACTCCCTTTCGATATTTTGAGCACTCATGCAATGGATGAGCGTAAGCAAGAAAGTCGACACTTAGGATGGCAAAGAGAGAAAAATGATAGAGGGGGAAGACAAAAAAGGTGTGAAAGGCTCACATCAATGAGGACAATCATCGGCGAGAGAAAGCCAAATGATAGATATGATGTGAGGAGTAGGGATTGCCATGCAACGGATGCACATATGAGCTAAGGTAAGCTCTCCAATGGAACTAGTGGGGGTGCACCCAACTTGCTTGCTCAAGAAGACCTAGAGCTCTTTTGAGGAGGCTCATCATTGGAATATACAAGCCAAGTTCTATAGTATAAAGGTCCCCACATAGCTATATGCATGAATGATAATCTCTATGGAGCACAAGGTATAAGATGGAGTACGAGTGTGGATCTCTCAAAAGAAATAGTAGTGTGCCCCCTTCTCTCTTTTTATTTCTTTTTCTATTATTTTTCTATTTTTTTTATTTTTTTGTGGCCTCAATGGCTCTTTCTATTTATCTCTCATTTGTCCTCTTTGGGATCTTTTGATTTTGTCCTCTTTGGGATCTTTTGATTTGTCCTCTTTGGGATCTTTTCCTCACTTTAGGGGCAACACTCTATATATTACAAGAAGTATAGAAGATCTTTCACACTTACAAAAGTACTCAACATAAAGAAAATGAAACTATCATGATGTATGCAAATGTATGCCTCTGCCAGTGTAGCAGGATATGCAATGATACTAGCGCGTCATGTAGCAATGATTAGGGTAAGGCCCAACTAGCATGCGGCTCATCGATCAAGCAAAAAGCATGTATGACATGAAGATCAAGTCATGAGAAGATGGATGTTGCATGGCAATGTATCTCGGAAAGGCTATGGAAATGCCTTGATAGGTAGGTATGGTGGCTGTTTTGAGGAAGGATATAATGAGGCTTATGATGACAGAGCGTATCGTGCCAAGGATTTGGATGCACCGGCGAAGTATGCGCCAACTCTCGAGGTGAGAAAGGGCAATGCACGGTACCGAAGAGGCTAGAAAAATATGGTTAGGTGGAAGTGTCAACCTTCGAATACTCACATTAGTTCGAAGAACTCATGCACTTATTATCGGTCACTCTCAATCTAATTAGGAGGTTCACAAAGAGACAAGTACCCCGAGGAGGAGTGTATGGGGGTTTGGTTACCCTTGCGCATCCTCGACCCATGGTACGTGAGTGTACTCTAATATTCGATCCCTCCAAAGATTAGTGATCCATTTAGTAGCTAAAGTTCTCAACTATTTTGTAGGTTTTCGAAAATAAACACGGATTGCCCAAAATACGACATCTATCACTAATAGGCTAAAGCTCTTAACACCAAAAGTTCAGACATTACTCATGGCAATACCTCAAAACTATTGCAAGTTACTACTAAAATTAAATAGCAACCTCAATTACCTACTTTAAGTTAAGACACACAACTCACTGCAACAGGCAAACTCTCTTAACAAGATAAACGTGAAAACTCAAGAGAGTTCAGCAACCAACTAAACAAAAGCTCTTTAAAAAGAAAAGCATGAAAACTAAGAGCTAAACATGACAGTAGCTATGGAAAGACAAAGAACACACACATCAAAGATAAGCATGAAAATCCTATGTTGTGTTCTAGGTTGAAGTGGAGCGTGTTTCTCTCCCACACAAAGAAAGCTGGGTTCTAACTCGTTATGAACAGCAAGCAAAGCTAAAGAAAACTAAAAAGGAAACTAAGAGCAAGACGCTCCAAGCATAGCACATAACGCATGAAGTGATTAAAATATAGTGGAACGAAAGACGAACTGATAATCGTTGATGGAGAAGGGGATGCACGGGGGCATCCCCAAGCTTAGACGCTTGAGTCTTCTTGAATATTTCTTGGGGGTGCACGGGGGCATCCCCAAGCTTGAGTGTTTGACCCTCCTGAATCTTTTTATCATCTTCCCTCGCACACTTGAAAACTCCCTTCATACATAACTCATCATAATCTGATTAGCGAGGTTAGTACCCATAATAAAATAACTTTTCCCTGCTGGAAATAAAGATAATCTTGAAGAGCTACTGTTTCTCAAGATTGCCAAAAGGTTTATGCAAAGAAAAAGCAAGCTCAAGGTTTGCAAAACGAAGAAAAGGCAAAACAGGACAGAATCTGTGAAAAACAGACCAGCAGGTAGTAAATATTTTTTTTCGGGGCACTTCTACAACTCAAATCAAAAAACTCAGAACAGACGCCCGAAAGCCAATTGTATAGAACACGCTGTCAAAAAAATTCAGATCAAAAAGATGATCTGGTGATTTTATACGAATTTTTCTGTCCGAGGACAGAATCTGTTTTCTGGACTGTACGTCACAACTTTTGAACTTTCTTGCAATCGGAGGCTAAACTTGGCACAAAGCTGAAAAGAAAAGATACAATGATGATGCTACTGTAGTAACAAACATCAAGACACAACAAAAGCAAAATAAAACTTTATTCGTTGTGGGCTGCCTCCCAAAAGCGCTTTCTTTTATGCCTTTAAGCTAGGCATGATGCAAAAAGGAGAGGATCAAGTTTTATCAAGAGTAAAAGAATAGCTAGCCCGTATAACGGACTCAAAAGGCAACTTAATCTTCTTTCTAGGGAAGTGTTCCATCCCTTTCTTGA
This sequence comes from Secale cereale, assembly GCA_902687465.1. Lineage (NCBI taxonomy): Eukaryota > Viridiplantae > Streptophyta > Magnoliopsida > Poales > Poaceae > Secale > Secale cereale. Next base: position 37,376,823 of record LR738712.1, read on the forward strand.
GAGGGAATTGGAATTTTATATTCCCCTCTTTCATGGCAATGATAGCACCAACGGTGCGAAGAAAAGGACGTCCCAAAATGATTGGACAAGAAGGTTAACATTCAATATCCATAATAGTAAAATCAACGGGAACATAATTGTCATTGACAATGATAAGAACATCGTCGATCTTCCCCAAAGGTTTCTTTACAGAAGAATCAACAAGACGAACACCAAAAGAACAAGGATCAAAATATTTTAATTTAAGCATATCATATATTCTTTTGGGCATAACGGAGGTACTAGCTCCAACATCACATAAAGCATAGCAAGAGAAGCTATTCAACTTAATTTTAATCATAGGATCCCAACCATCTTCTAGCTTTCTAGGTATGGAGTCTTCTACCCTAAGCTTTTCCTCCCTAGCTTTGATGAGAGCATTAGTGATATGCTCCGTGAAGGCAAGATTAAGTGTGCTAGTGTGGGGATCTCTAGACATCTTGTGAAGAAAATCAATAACTTCAGAAAGGGTGCAATTATCAAAATCAAGGTCACTACTATCAAGTAAAGTGGTAGTGGTGTCCTTTAGGCTCACTTGTTTGGTAGCTTCTATAGTCATAGGAGTTTCTACAGTTGAGGTCATAGCATCACCATTAATAGGTCCAATGGGACTAGGAGTGCATTGGGTGCTAAGAGTTTGGATATCCTCAACAACTTGGATAGTAGCAACAGTGTGGTGGGTAGGAAGGCTCTTAATTCTATCTTCTTCCTCCTTTTCTCTAGCCCATCTCTCTTTAAGTTTAGCCATCATCCTAATGTTTTCATTAATTTGCACTTGAATAGCATTCATAGGAGTGGTCTTCCTCTCCTCAAGAGGAGAAGTTCTAATTTTAAGCAACTCTACCTCATGGGCTAAATTGTCTACCTTCGAAGAGAGATTATCTAGTTTGGCTAGTTTTTCTTCTACACTCTTATTGAAGGCTTTTTGGGTAGTGATAAAGTCTTTAAGCATAATCTCTAGTTCAGAAGTGGAGTTCTTGGTGTTAGGATAAGCATTGTTGTTCCCATAGGAATTAGAGGGGAACAGTCTAGGGTTGCTACCAAAATTACTTCTATAAGCATTGTTATTGAAATTGTTTCTAGAGATAAAGTTCACATCTACTTGATCTTGAGCAATCAAAGAATTTAAAGGAACATCACGAGGATCAATAGAAGATTGCTTGGAAAGTAGAGACATGATCAAGTCAACTTTTTCATTTAGGGAGGAAATCTCCTCGACAGAGTTTACCTTCCTACCTGTTGGAGCGCGTTCGGTGTGCCATTGGGAATAGTTGGTCATCATCTCATCGAGAAGCTTTGTGGCAGCACCAAGTGTAGTTGACATAAAGGTTCCTCCCGCGGCCGAATCCAACAAGTTCCGCGAGGTAAAGTTCAAGCCTGCATAAAAAGTTTGGATAACCATCCAAGTAGTCAAACCATGAGTAGGGCAGTTCTTGACAAGAGATTTCATGCGTTCCCAAGCTTGGGCAACGTGTTCATTATCCAATTGTTTAAAATTCATTATGTTACTCCTTAGTTGGATAATTTTAGCAAGGGGATAGTACTTCCCAATAAAGGCATCCTTGCACTTGTCCCAAGAATCTAGGCTATTCCTAGGCAAGGATTGAAACCAGATTTTAGCTCCTCCTCTCAAGGAGAAAGGTAAAAGCTTAAGCTTAACAATATCAACATCTATTTCTCGGTACTTTTGCATATCACAGAGTTCAACAAAATTATTTAAGTGCAAAGCAGCATCATCTCCAGCACCGGAGAATTGATCTTTCATAACTAGGTTCAGTAAAGCAGGTTTAATCTCATAAGAAGGTGCTGAAGTGGCAGGTGTAGTAATAGGCGTGCAGATAAAGTCATTGTTGTTATGACTAGTGAAGTCACACAACTTGGTGTTCTCGGTGGAACCCATAGCAGCAGCAAGCAAGATAACTATTTTTGTGATTTTTGGTGAAGGGAAACTAAAGCAAAAACTGAAAGGTAAACTAACAAGACTAAAAAGCAAAGATAAAAGATAGCGTGCAACTCCCCTATCTTGAAGAGTGGAGTCCCCGGCAATGGCGCCAGAAACTTTGCTTGATGGCTTCTCGCCCCTCGTTGGTTACCCCAAGTGGAAGGTTTGAGATGTAGCGTAACAGCAAGTTTCCCTTGGCAAGATACCAAGGATCGAATCCCGTGAGACTCCGAGGGCCAACAAGTAGGTGTCAACGCTAACGGCGCCAACTTAGCGGTTGACAGGACCTGCACACAGATACAAATAACTTTGCTCCCAACGAGTACAGAGAGGTTGTCAATCCCTCCGGCCTTGCTGTTTACAAAGGATCAAACGCAAGAGATAATAGTGATATGTATGACTGCAACTAGGAAATAAGAACATGAAGTAAATATAGGGTGTGATCAGTGATGGTAATATGGACCGGGGTCCCATGATGTTCACTAGTGATGTATCTCTCCCAAAAGACGATAAAACAACTAAGCGAGGTAAACAAATTACAGCTGGGCAATTGACAGGATTATGTGCGCAAACCAATGCTAACTATGCTTTAAAGAAAGGTAGAGGCTCAAAAGCATGGGCGGTACGCCAAGGCAAGTAGACCGAAATCCATCTGCATCTCCTACTAATCATCCACCTTGAGATATCTATCCAGAACATCTCGCTGGTATTGAGTTGCGAGTCCCACCCAAAGTGTAAACTCAAAGCAACAGACAACTGCATTAAAAGAACTTTGCGTAAAGTAAACAGTCCTTGCACCCGCAAGTACAAGCACCGTTGTATTCCCCCTTGTGGCAACAGCACATCCCCTAGACTCATGTTTCTGTCACTCAAACTAGTCATCGAGGGGCATGAACCCACAATCAAGCATAACGTTCCCTCTTGGAGTTACTACCTACTACTCGGCCAAAGCAATAAACAGCAACGGAGAATATGCAAGAATTACTTAGGAACATAAATATAAAAGAGGTGAATCAAATATATTACTCACACACAATCTGAACATAATCTCATAATCCATCGGATCCCAGCAAACTCAGCAGAGCAACAGCATAAAGATTACATATGTGCCTCGATCATGTAGGGCAGCTCACGAGGTCTAATCCATGAAGAACAAAGAGGGGAGGAGAACATCACATAGCTACTGGTCATGGACCCATGGTCCAAGGGAGACTACTCACAACTCATCCGGGAAGCGTCCATGGTGGTGGAGAAGCTCCCGGTGGTGGTTCTCCCCTCCGGCAGGGTGCCGGGAAGAGTTCTCCTGGTGCTCCTGATCTTGGAAGCGCGGCGGCGGCGGAACAGAGGCGAGATCGTAAAAAAGGGTTCCGTCCTCGAGGGTTTCGGGACGCGAGCAATATATATGCAAAAGGGGGTCACCAGAGGCGGAGGTGGGGCCCCAGGCGCCCCCCTGGCGCGGCCAGGGGTGGGGCCGCGCCGGGTGGCCGCCTGGGCCACCCCAGGCTCTCCTCTGGCCCTGCTTTGGTTTTTCTTGAAGCTCCCGATACGCTGATTTTTCCTGTATTTTTCCCGGAATTTTTAGGGCACTTTTAATATGGGGGAAACCTGAAATAGAAAAACAGCAGAAAACAGGAACTGGCACTATGGTGCACTGAGTTAATAGGTTAGTCCAAATATGATCAAAAGTGTATGGAAGTGCATAAATATCATAGCAATATCACACAAAAGAGGCATGGAGCAAGCAGAAATTATAGATACGTTTTGGACGTATCAACAAGTCAAAATGATCCACTCCCTTTCGATATTTTGAGCACTCATGCAATGGATGAGCGTAAGCAAGAAAGTTGACACTTAGGATGGCAAAGAGAGAAAAATGATGAAGGAGGAAGACAAAAAAAAAGGTGTGAAAGGCTCACATCAATGAGGACAATCATAGGCGAGAGAAAGCCAAATGATAGATATGATGTGAGGAGTAGGGATTGCCATGCAACGGATGCACATATGAGCTAAGGTAAGCTCTCCAATGGAACTAGTGGGGGTGCATCCAACTTGCTCGCTCAAGAAGACCTAGAGCTCTTTTGAGGAGGCTCATCATTGGAATATACAAGCCAAGTTCTATAGTGTGAAGGTCCCCACATAGCTATATGCATGAATGATAATCTCTATGGAGTACAAGGTATAAGATGGAGTACGAGTGTGGATCTCTCAAAAGGAATAGTAGTGTGCCCCCTTCTCTCTTTTTATTTCTTTTTCTCTTTTTTCTATTTTTTTGTGGCCTCAATGGCTCTTTCTATTTAACTCTCATTTGTCCTCTTTGGGATCTTTTGATTTTGTCCTCTTTGGGATCTTTTCCTCACTTTAGGGGCAACACTCTATAAATTACAAGAAGTATAGAAGATCTTTCACACTTTACAAGAGTACTCAACATAAAGAAGATGAAACTATCATGATGTATGCAAATGTATGCCTCTGCCAGTGTAGCAGGATATGCAATGATACTAGCGCGTCATGTAGCAATGATTAGGGCAAGGCCCAACTAGCATGCGGCTCATCGATCAAGCAAAAGCATGTATGACATGAAGATCAAGTCATGAGAAGATGGATGTTGCATGGCAATGTATCTCGGAAAGGCTATGGAAATGCCTTGATAGGTAGGTATGGTGGCTGTTCTGAGGAAGGATATAATGTGGCTTATGATGACAGAGCGTATCGTGCCAATGATTTGGATGCACCGGCGAAGTATGCGCTAACTCTCGAGGTGAGAAAGGGCAATGCACGATACCGAAGAGGCTAGAAAAATATGGCTAGGTGGAAGTGTCAACTTTCGAATACTCACATTAGTCCGAAGAACTCATGCACTTATTATCGGTAACTCTCAATCTAATTAGGAGGTTCACAAAGAGACAAGTACCCCGAGGAGGAGTGTATGGGGGTTTGGTTATCCTTGCGCATCCTCGACTCATGGTACGTGAGTGTACTCTAATATTCGATCCCTCCAAAGATTAGTGATCCATCTAGTAGCTAAAGTTCTCAACTATTTTGTAGGTTTTCGAAAATAAACACGGATTGCCCAAAATACGACATCTATCACTAATAGGCTAAAGCTCTTGACACCAAAAGTTCAGACATTACTCATGGCAATACCTCAAAACTATTGCAAGTTACTACTAAAATTAAATAGCAACCTCAATTACCTACTTTAAGTTAAGACACACAACTCAGTGCAACAGGCAAACTCTCTTAACAAGATAAACATGAAAACTCAAGAGAGTTCAGCAACCAACTAAACAAAAGCTCTTTAAAAAGAAAAGCATGAAAACTAAGAGCTAAACATGACAGCAGCTATGGAAAGACAAAGAACACACACAACAAAGATAAGCATGAAAATCCTATGCTGTGTTCTAGGTTGAAGTGGAGCGTGTTTCTCTCCCACACAAAGAAAGCTGGGTTCTAACTTGTTATGAACAGCAAGCAAATCTAAAGAAAACTAAAAAAAAAAGAAACTAAGAGCAAGACGCTCCAAGCATAGCACATAACGCATGAAGTGATAAAATTATAGTGGAACGAAAGACGAACTGATAATTGTTGATGGAGAAGGGGATGCATGGGGGCATCCCCAAGCTTAGACGCTTGAGTCTTCTTGAATATTTCTTGGGGGTGCACGGGGGCATCCCCAAGCTTGAGCGTTTGACCCTCCTGAATCTTCTTTTATCATCTTCCCTCGCACACTTGAAAACTCCCTTCATACATAACTCATCATAATCTGATTAGCGAGGTTAGTACCCACAATAAAATAATTTTTCCCTACTGGAAATAAAGATAATCTTGAAGAGCTACTATTTCTCAAGATTGCCAAAAGGTTTTTGCAAAGAAAAAGCAAGCTCAGGGTTTGCAAAACGAAGAAAAGGCAAAACAGGACAGAATCTGTGAAAAACAGACCAGCAGGTAGTAAGTAATTTTTTCGGGGCACTTCTGCAACTCAAATCACAAAACTCAGAACAGACGCTCGAAAGCCAATTGTATAGAGCATGCTGTCAAAAAAATTCATATCAAAAAGATGATTTGGTGATTTTATTCGAAAATTTCTGTCCAATGACAGAATCTGTTTTCTGGACAGCACGTCACAACTTTTGAACTTTCTTGCAATCGGAGGCTAAACTTGGCACAAAGCTAAAAAGAAAAGATACAATGATGATGCTACTGTAGTAAAAAACATCAAGACACAACAAAAGCAAAATAAAACCTAATTCGTTGTGGGCTGCCTCCCAAAAGCGCTTTCTTTTATGCCTTTAAGCTAGGCATGATGCAAAAAGATCAAGTTGTATCAATTGAACCATCATCAAGATCATCAAAAAGCTCTTCAATAGTACAACTAGTCTTAAGAGGACTTTCAAATAAAGGCCTAATAAAGATACTTCTAGGGAGAAAACCAAAAGGTGGAAAGTCAATGGGAGATTCATTTATAAATTTATCAAAGAGAGGTATTTCTTCCAAAGTCTTCACAGTTTCAACCCCTTTGGCAATAGATGGATTACTTTTGGAACGAGGAGCCTTTGGAACGTAAACGAACTTAGGTTCCTTCTTTGCCGGAGTTTCTACCTTTTTGGCTTTGATTGAGGAGAAAGTAGTTCCTAAAGTGTCAAAGATTTCCTCAATCTTGTCTATCCTAGAAGAATCCAAGTCATGGGATTTGATGGTCTCCAAAGTTTTGAGAATTTTATGCATGGAGCTATCAAGCCTATTCAAATTCCCTTGGATCTTATGGTCCAACTCATTTATCTTATTAATGCTTGGCATCTCTAGCTCTATCTTTTCAAGTTTTTTCATAATGTGAGCTAGGGTAATGTCCTCTTGAATGCTAACAACATGGGGATTTCCAACAAGATTTTCCATAATACTAAGAGATTCCCAAACTGGGGCTTCTAGGAAATTTCCATTGATAGCAGAATCTAGAATAAACCTATTCCAAGAAGTAATTCCAACATAAAAATTTCTAAGCAGGATAGTAGTAGATTGCTTCTTGGTGGCTCTTTTTTGAGAATCATTAATTCTATACCAAGCATCTTTTAGACTTTCACCACCTCTTTGTTTAAAGGTGAGCACTTCTGCCTCACCAAAGGCAAAAGGACCAGACATAATGCCAACTAAAAGCACGATAACTATTTTTGTGATTTTTGGTAAGGGACACTAAAGCAAAAACTGAAAGGTAAACTAACAAGACTAAAAAGCAAAGATAAAAGATAGCGTGCAACTCCCATATCTTGAAGAGTGGAGTCCCCGGCAACGGCGCCAGAAACTTGCTTGATGGATTCTCGCCCCTCGTTGGTTACCCCAAGTGGAAGGTTGAGATGTAGCGTAGCGGCAAATTTCCCTTGGCAAAGATACCAAGGATCGAATCCCGTGAGACTCCGAGGGTCGACAAGTAGGTGTCAACGGCGCCAGAAACTTAGCGGTTGACGGGACCTGCACACAGATACAGATAACTTTGCTCCCAACGAGTACAGAGATGTTGTCAATCCCTCCGGCCTTGTTGTTTACAAAGGATCAAACACAAGAGATAATAATGATAGCTATGACTGCAACTAGGAAATAAAAACAGGAAGTAAATAGAAGGTGTGATCAGCGGTGGTAATATGGACCGGGGTCCCATGATGTTCACTAGTGATGTCTCTCTCCCAAAAGACGATAAAACAGCAAAGCGAGGTAAACAAATTACAGCTGGGCAATTGACAGGATTATGTGCGCAAACCAATGCTAACTATGCTGCAAAGAAAGGTAGAGGCTCAAAAGCATGGGCGGTACGCCAAGGCAAGTAGACGGAAATCCATCTGCATCTACTACTAATCATCCACCTTGAGATATCTATCCAGAACATCTCGCTGGTATTAAGTTGCGAATCCCACCCAAAGTGTAAACTCAAAGCAACAGACAACTGCATTAAAAGAACTTTGCGTAAAGTAAACAATCCTTGCACCCGCAAGTACAAGCACCGTTGTTTTCTCCCTTGTGGCAACATCACATCCCCTAGACTCATGTTTCTGTCACTCAAGCTAGTCATCAAGGGGCATGAACCCACAATCAAGCATAACGCTCCCTCTTGGAGTTACTACCTACTACTTGGCCAAAGCAATAAACAGCAACGGAGAACATGCAAGAATTACTCAAGAACAAAGATATAAAAGAGGTGAATCAAATATATTACTCAAACACAATCTGAACATAGTCTCATAATCCATCAGATCCCAGCAAACTCAGCAAAGCAACAGCGGAAAGATTACATATGTGCCTCGATCATGTAGGGCAGCTCACGAGGTCTAAACCATGAAGAGCAAAGAGGGGAGGAGAACATCACATAGCTACTGATCATGGACCCATGGTCCAAGGTGGACTACTCACGACTCATCCGGGAAGCGTCCATGGTGGTGGAGAAGCTCCCGGTGGTGGTTCTCCCCTCCGGCAGGGTGCCAGGAAGAGTTCTCCTGATGCTCCCGATCTTGGAAGCGCTGCGGCGGCGGAACAGAGGCGAGATCGCGAAAAAGGGTTCTGTCCTCGAGGGTTTCGGGACGAGAGGGATATATAGGCGAAGGGGGGCAGCCAGAGGCGGAGCAGGGGCCCCAGGCGCCCCCCCTGTCGCGGCCAGGGGTGGGGCCGCGCTAGGTGGCCGCCTGGGCCTCCCCTGGCTCCCCTCTGGCCCATCTTTGGTTCTTCGCGAAGCTTCCTGTACGCTGATTTTTCCTGTATTTTTCCTGGAATTTTTGGAGCACTTTTAATATGGGGGAAACCTGAAATAGAAAAACAGCAGAAAACAGGAACTGGCACTGTGGTGCACTGAGTTAATAGGTTAGTCCAAATATGATCAAAAGTGTATGGAAGTGCATCAATATCATAGCAATATCACATAAAAGAAGCATGGAGCAAGCAGAAATTATAGATACGTTTTGGACGTATCAACGCCCGCAAGCTATTCAACAGTTTGCCCCAAAGGTACAAATGGACTCCACCAATGAGTTTTTTCCCATAATTTGCTCTGCGACTCCGATGATTCCTCATCCAATGATGAGGAGATGGTGGTTGCCGTGTTGGTCGTCCATGACCAACTTATTAGGCAGCGGCCATTGTTCGGGGGCTCGATCCCGGGGCACACTCCGGCGTTGAATTGCAACCGAGAGAGCAGCCATTTCCTTCTTTGGAATGACTACTTTGAGACACCCAACCCGCTCTTGAATCATCACCAATTCCGGCGCCGTTTTCGCATGGCTAGGCATGTTTTCAACCGTATTCGGGAGGGGATGGTCGGATATGATAAGTATTTCGAGTGCGAGGAGGATGCCCTTGGAAATATTGGCTTCTCCTCTTATCATAAATGCACCGCACCTATTCAGCTGCTTACATATGGAGTTCCCCATGATCTCATTGATGAGTACGTCCGTATGAGCGAGTCACGTGCCTAGAGTCCATGTACATGTTCTGCAAGGTTGTGATTGCAGTGTTTGTCCCTGAGTACTTGAGAGAGCCAAATGCTGCAGATTTCAGCCCGCTTGTTGGCGATGAATGCCAGCAGGGGCTTCCTGGGCATGCTTAGTAGCATAGACTATATGCGCTTGGAGTGGAAGATCTGCCCTTCTGCTTGGCAGGGGCAATATAGGGCCATCTCAGGGCTTGCACTGTCATACTTGAGGCCGTGGCCTCACAAGATCTCTGGATCTGGCACTCTTTCTTCGGCATGACCAGGTCGTGCAATGATATCAACGTGTTTCAACTCTCTCCAGTGTTTGCAAGGCTTGCCGAAGGCAACTGCCCGCTGGTGAATGTTAATATCAACGGCCACAACTACAACAAAGGATACTACCTAGCTGGCGGTATCTATCCTTAGTGGACTACTATTGTGAAGACAATCTCTAACCCTATAGGAGAGAAGGATAGGAGATTTGCATAAGAGCAGGAGAGTGCTAGGAAGGATGTGGAGCGTGCCTTCAGTGTTCTTCAATCTTTGTGGGGTATCGTTCGGTATCCTGCTAGAACTTGGAGCACCAAGAAGTTGTGGGAGGTGATAACAACTTGTGTGATCATGCACAATATGATCGTAGAGTATGAGCGTCCGGAACGTATCAGGGATCACGGGTTTTAGTTTCAGGGCGACAATGTTGCGCCTGAGCATGGAGGAGCGGCAATGTTTGCATAGTTCACTCAATTTCATCATCACGCACTCATATTTGGTTGCAAGATGATTTGGTTGAGTATATGTGAGCTCATGCTGGTAACCAATAGATGCATCTTTTTTCAAAATGTATTGACAATTTAATTTTTATTCGGCTTGTAAACTATCATATATTCATTTGGGTTGTGGAACTATGCTATATTTGTTTGCTTGTGAAACTATGCAAAATGTGTGTTGCAAAACCACGTCAAGCCGGCCGCGCGGGCAAATATGGGTCGGTGCGTTGGGCGCATTGCCGACCCAAATAAAAAATAGGACGGATGCCGAGCGAGCGGTCGATCCAAACAGACAAAAAGAAAAAACCGAACAAAGTGTGTGTCCGTCTGAGTCAGCGTGTTGGAGTTGCACTAAATGTGTATGATTAAATTGCTATTCGTCTGGATATCCATGTCAAACCAAAAATGCTAAACAAGGGGCGAACATTTGATGCCTATAATGTTGAGAAATTAAGCAATTGTTCGATTAATTTAATCCAAGAATAAATCATGAACATGATATAGACAGTGCTAATGACATACTGAAAATTCATGATGTACGCACATACTAGACATATAGTAGAAACATCTACGTAAACCACTAGTACTGCACACATGGAAATAATCAGGATAAGGGTAAGCATGTTATACCCTCCAGTAGGCCAGTTGGCCGGATCAGCAGCAGAGGCGGCGGCCTCGTCGGCGATGCGCTTGTCGGAGGCGGCCTTGTCGGCAGCAGCCTTGTCAGCGTCGGTGCTGGTGCTCATGGTGAAGGCGAAGGCGACGCGGACGAAGATGTAGTCGACGTAGAGGAAGCAGTCGAACCGAGGCGAGCAGTCGCGTAGAAGACGCTCCCCAAAAACCTAATCGCCCCTCTCCCGTACAGGATCTGGAGAGGCGGGGTTTCGGAGGCCTGCTCTCCCGTCGGCCGTGTACGCGGAAGACGGGATGGAGTCACCGGCGACAGCAGCAGCGAGAGGAACGACAGAGGTGGTGGTGGCAGAGCAGATGTGATCTGTATTGTTCTCTGGAGAGGAGCGACCTCTCTTATATAGGCGCAGAGGAGGAGACAAACGGTCCAGCATAAACGCACATAATGAATCACAATGAATTCTGGTAACGGCCGTACTTAAGACGAAACGTTTCAGCTCGTATTCATTTTCCATTGACCGTTTTCAGTTGACTGTTCAAATTCCAATCCTGCGTGACAAAAAGAACACATCGGCTCGGCGAGATTCCCGCAACCCGCGGCGCGTCGTGACGAGACGAGCGGGCGGCGGAGGAGGAGGAGCGCGCGTGTGGAACACCTCTCCTTCCTTCACACCAACTCATACTAGTGGGAGAATGTCTCACCTTATAAGTTGGTGTACATCTCCCTCAACTAGCAATGTGGGACTAAACTCCCACCACTTGCTAGGCAGCATGGGCCCTTAGGGATTTTTTCTGTAATTGCTAAATGGGCCCAAAGCCCATCTCATATTCAGCAATCCCCCACCAGATCCCAAAGGCCCATGGTGTTGTCCTCTGTTCCAAACTCTGTTTTGATATACCAGTATTTCAGTGGAGACCCGTTAAGGTTGAACATCCACCTAGAGCAAATAGCTACACCCCTCCACAACTGAACAATGGACTAAGCCTTGAATTGTCAATTTGGCGTGAAGGGGTTTCACCAAGTGTCTTACCAGTACTAGGCTGCCGAAGGCTGACCCCTCGGGTGGAGCATATTAGTCACTCCTGGCCCATTCATGAACTTACTAGAGATCACCCTAATCTCATAGACTGTGACCAGCAGTCAGGCTCATATAGGTGTGTTCCTCCAAAGATCGCTCTGTAGGAAAGCATCTTGCTTATTCAAGCCTTGGAACACATTAAGACATAAGTCAACCTGCCATACAGTTACCGAGAGTTGTGCATCTCCAACGGAGCGGGTTAGTTAAAATACTCTCCTCAGTTAACCACTAGCTTGTTTTCCCAGGTCCTACTTCACGGGATCTCCGATCACATAGGTTGGGTTACTACCATGGCAACTCATGTGGGTCTCATACCCATCTCCCTCGATGCATTGTCTATCACAACACGTGATAGCCCTTTAGTAAAGGGATCTACCAGATTCTTAGCCGACTGGATATAATCCAATGCTATCACTCCAGAGTTTCTTAAACGTCTGACAGCTTTTAATCTCATTCGTATGTGTTTGTTGGACTGCCTGTTGTCCTTTGAACTCTTTACTTTAACAATAACAGTCTGATTGTCACAGTTCATAAGGATAGCCGGAACCGGCTTTTCAACCACTGGCAAGTCCATCAAAAGATCTCGAAGCCATCCTGCTTCGACACCAGATGTGTCTAATGCTGTTAATTCTGCTTCCATTGTCGATCTTGTTAGGATCGTTTGCTTGCAAGACTTCCAGGAAACAGCACCACCTCCAAGGGTAAAAACATACCCCGTTGTGGCTTTCATCTCATCAGCATCAGAGATCCAATTCGCATCACTATATCCTTCAAGAACCGATGGGTATCCAGAATAGTGAAGTCCATAGGTCACAGTACCTTTCAAGTAGCGCATAATTCGTTCAGTAGCATGCCAGTGTACATCACCCGGATTGGAAACAAACCGGCTCAGTTTGCTCACAGCAAACATGATGTCAGGCCTCGTAGCACTCGCTAGGTACATAAGTGAACCAATGACTTGAGAGTATCTCAGTTGATCCTTAGCTGTGCCTTCGTTCTTTCAAATCCGCACACTAGGATCATATGGTGTTGGAGGAGTCTTGCAGTCCGAATATTCAAAACGACTCAAGATCTTCTCAACATAGTGAGATTGCAGAAGTGTAATCCCACCCTCATTATCTCTCAACAGCTTGATGTTTAAAATAACATCAGCCACACCAAGGTCCTTCATCTCAAAATTCTGAGATAGAAACGACTTAACCTCCTCAATGACTTTGAGGTTGGTCCCAAATATCAGTATGTCATCAACATACAAGCACAGTATAACTCCTTCGCCCCCACCATGGCGATAGTATACACATTTGTCAGCTTCATTAACAACAAAGCCAACCGATGTTAAAGTTGTATTGAACTTCTCATGCCATTGCTTAGGTGCTTGTTTCAAGCCATATAAAGATTTCAGTAACTTACACACTTTTCCTTCCTGACCATCTATCACAAAGCCATCTGGCTGTTGCATGTAGATTTCCTCGTTTAGCTCTCCATTCAGGAAAGCTGTCTTAACATCCATCTGGTGGACGAGAAGACCATGCGAGGCCGCCAACGAGAGTAATACTCGAATGGTGGTCAGTCTGGCCACAGGTGAATAAGTATCGAAGAAATCCTCATCTTCTTTCTGGGAATAACCCTTGGCCACAAGCCTAGCCTTGTATTTTTCAATCGTACCATCAGGCCTAAGCTTCTTTTTGAACACCCACTTACATCCCAATGGTTTACAGCCATAGGGACGTTCTGTGATTTCCCATGTCCCATTAGCCAAGATGGAGTCCATCTCGCTACGGACCGCTTCTTTCCAGTAGTCAGCATCCGGAGACGCATAAGCTTCTGAAATGGAAGTGGGAGTATCATCCACAAGGTACACAAGGAAATCATCACCAAAGGACTTTGCAGTCCTCTGTCTCTTGCCCCTACCAAGGGTTTCCTTGTCCTCCTCCTTAGGATTTTCATCATGTGTTTGTTCATAATATTCCATCGGAATGGCAGGTTCAGGAGTCTCATCAGATTCCAGTCTAGAAGTGCTTTGCATATCTCTCATAGGAAAAATATCCTCAAAGAATGTAGCATCTTTAGACTCCATAATCGTACCGACTTTCATGTCAGGTACCTCAGATTTCACTACCAGAAATCTATAGCCGACGCTATTCTTAGCGTAGCCCAAATTAACGCAATCCACAGTCTTTGGTCCAAGCTTACGCTTTTTGGGGATCGGCACATTGACTTTCGCCAAACAGCCCCAAGTACGTAAGTATGAGAGTGTTGTTCTTCTCTTTTCCCATTGTTCATAGGGAGTGATCTCATTGTCTTTTGTCGGAACTTTATTCAGGACATGACATGATGTCAATATGGATAAACCCGATGTATCTAACATGGCGTTAACCAAATCAGTTAGAGTACGGTTTTTCCGTTCGGCAACCCCATTTGACTGAGGTGAGTAGGGAGGCGTCCTCTCATGAATAATACCATGTTCTGCACAAAAGGAATCAAACTCATTAGAGAAATACTCTCCACCACGATCTGACTGGACTCGTTTTATTTTCTTTTCAAGTTGATTCTCAACTTCTGCCTTATAGATTTTAAAGTAGTGTAGAGCCTCATCTTTAGTGTTTAAAAGATATACATAGCAGTATCTAGTAGAATCATCTATCAGTGTCATGAAGTATCTCTTTCCACCTTTAGTCAACACACCATTCATCTCACAAAGATCAGAATGTATGAGTTCTAATGGCGCCAAGTGTCTCTCCTCCGCAGCCTTATGGGGCTTGCGAGGTTGCTTTGCTTGCACACACGAATGGCACTTAGAACGTTTGGCTAAAGTTAAACTTGGGATTAAATTTAACTTTGCTAACCGCGTCATACAACCAAAACCAATGTGACAAAGACGTGAATGCCAAACTTCTGTTTCATTAACATTTGAATGAATATTGTTCACGACTTTATTACAAAAATCAGCGAGGGAAAAGCGGAATAGACCTCCACATTCATAACCTTTTCCAACAAACAGTCCATATTTCGTAACAACTACTTTATTAGACTCGAATACCAGCTTAAACCCTTCTCTACATAGAAGGGAACCACTAACGAGATTCTTCTTGATGGCGGGGACATGCTGCACGTTCTTCAGTTGCACGATCCTTCCCGAAGTAAACTTCAGATCGACCGTGCCAACACCATGAACAGAAGCACTCGCGCCATTCCCCATCAGTACGGACCCGTTTCCTGTGGCCTGATAAGAAGAAAACAATGAAATGTCAGCACACACATGAATATTTGCACCTGTGTCAATCCACCAATCGGTAGACTGGCAAACTGAAAATACAGTAAACAAATTACCGTACCCAGATGGCCCACTCTCATTGTTGCTCACAATCATGTTGACAGTCTTGGAGTCCTGTCCTGGCTTCTTAAACTTGTGTGGGCACTTGACAGCCCAATGTTCATCAGAACCACAAGTGAAACAGCCACCCTTCTTCTTATCCTTCTTGAAAGGCTTCTTGCCCTTCTTCTTAAACTCGGTATTCTGTTGGACACCAGTCTTTCCCTTGGGCTTGTGGGGGTTGAAGTTCTTCTGCACCATGTTGGCGACAGAGGTCCCTTCGTTCCCTTTTCCATTCGAGTCCTTTGCTCTCGAGTTCTGCTCAACACTCAGATGGCCAATGACATCCTCAACTGAGAATTCACGCCTCTGATGTTTCAGAGTGGTAGCAAAATTCCTCCAGGAATTGGGTAGCTTAGCGATGATGCATCCCGCGACAAATTTGCCCGGCAGCACACACTTCAGAACCTCAAGTTCCTTAGCGATGCACTGTATCTCATGAGCCTGTTCCAATACAGGACGGTTTTCCACCATCTTGTAATCGTGGAACTGCTCCATAATATACATCTCGCTTCCAGCATCGGTTGCGCCGAATTTAGATTCGAGCGCCTCCCACAAGTCCTTGGCAACCCGCATATATAAATATGCATCAACCAACTTATCTCCGATCACGCTCAGAACGCATCCAACAAAGACGACGGTGGCCTCCCTGAACGCCTTCTCCTGTTCAGGAGCAATCGTTCCCGTGGGAGTCACACCGGCGACCCAGAACACGTTCATCGCCGTGAGCCATAAGACGGTTTTGGTCTGCCAACGCTTAAAGTACGTCCCCGTAAACGGGGCAGGTTTCAGTGCAGCAGCAAAACCATGGATCGAAAATTGCCTACACAAATTAGGTTTTTGGATTGTTGAGAAATTAAGCAATTGTTCGATTAATTTAATCCAAGAATAAATCATGAACATGATATAGACAGTGCTAATGACATACTGAAAATTCATCATGTACGCACATACTAGACATATAGTAGAAACATCTACGCAAACCACTTGTACTGCACACATGGAAATAATCAGGATAAGGGTAAGCATGTTATACCCTCCAGTAGGCCAGTTGGCCGGATCAGCAGCAGAGGCGGCGGCATCGTCGGCGATGCGCTTGTCGGAGGCGACCTTGTCGGCAGCAGCCTTGTCAGCGTCGGTGCTGGTGCTCATGGTGAAGGCGAAGGCGACGCGGACGAAGATGTAGTCGACGTAGAGGAAGCAGTCGAACCGAGGCGAGCAGTCGCGTAGAAGACGCTCCCCAAAAACCTAATCGCCCCGGCCTGCTCTCCCGTCGGCCGTGTACGCGGAAGACGGGATGGAGTCACCGGCGACAGCAGCAGCGAGAGGAACGACAGAGGTGGCGTGGCGTGGCGGAGGAGGAGGAGCGCGCGTGTGGAACACCTCTCCTTCCTTCACACCAACTCATACTAGTGGGAGAATGTCTCACCTTATAAGTTGGTGTACATCTCCCTCAACTAGCAATGTGGGACTAAACTCCCACCACTTGCTAGGCAGCATGGGCCCTTAGGGATTTTTTCTGTAATTGCTAAATGGGCCCAAAGCCCATCTCATATTCAACATATAATTTGATGGCCGACGGCCTGCCCGATGTCCGTTGACACATTTGAACACGTATGTGGACATTTGTTGTTGTCCATTCAGACACGTCCACGGATATTTGCTGCCATCCATCGGGTGAACCGGGTGTGAGTTGCCGTACGTAACCACCATCCAAACGGTTGAGTCGTTTTGTCTCGCTGTCTAGCAACATTTTGGTGCATTGCTGAAATCCTTTCGGAAGCGGTTTAAGCTTGCGTAGCTTTTTCTCGTAATAAAAAACCCAAGATCTCGTTTGTTTTCCCTTTGTATCCGACCGTTGAATATTACACTTCTCAGGTATACAAGTATAATGCACCCACACAAGGAAACCCACACATGTTTTCTCAAAATCTACGGTGAGCGCCATGGACACACATCCTAACCGTCGACGAGACATCCCTAACGACGACTGTGGTCACGAGAAAGTCGGGCTGCCACGCCTTTGCCAGAAGCGGCCATCCGGGCCAAAACCGCCGTCGCGTCCGGCGAGGCGTCCCCCAGGAAACCTCACGCGGCGCGTAACCGTGGTAGGCGCGCTGACGACGACGACGAACCGCCGGACCGGAGGCGTCCCCGCCTGTCACGCCACGCGGTGGCAGCGGCCCGGCAACGCCGCCGGCGCCACGGGCAGCGAGGCCGTCCCGTTTGCCTTCGAGATCTTTCTTTCTTTTTCTGGGTGCGGCGTCTCTCGGGGTGGCCGCCGGGCTTTGCCACTTGCGGACACGGGCACGTGACCGGCACGTGGCCGTCTGGGCCTCCCCGTATGGGCCGGCCGGGACCTTCAATGCTTCTTTATCCACGGGGAGCTGCATGGCCGCTGCCTGCTGCCTGACGGGAGGGACGGGGACCATGTCGGCACACGTGCTCGTGCTTCACTGACCCGTGGGGCCGTCCGGGCCGGGGATCCGGCTGTCAGCGACTCCTGTCCATGTAGTACAGTACAATTATTAATAATTGGTGATACATTGTTCGTGATCAACTAGCGTGAGTTGTTTATTGGGCTTCCAGAGGCCGCTAGGCGAGTGCATTTTTATATCGAAATTTGTATGTGGCACACGTGTGGCAGATTGCAAAACTGCCACACCACTCGATCTCCCTTCGATCGGCATCGCAGCACGATCCACTTTTTTCGGTTCTTCCACTCCTTCCCCGCGCTCGTCCTCTCCTTCAGGCGATGTCCGCCGCGGCCCTCATATAGTGGTCGCCGCCCCTCCGCCGCAGCCCTCATATAGTGGTTGCCGCCCCGCCGCCGCCGCCCGTCCGACGGCAAGCCCCGACGTCGCTGGTGCTGCGCAAGGTGTCGGGCTCCATGCTCTGCCTCTCGTCGCACCTCTTCCATGGCCACGGCGACGCCTAGGTACGCCCAGGACTGGAAACCATCTCCCATCTCCTCGGATTCATCACCAACGGCAGCCCAAGACTGGAAGCTCCCCGCTCGCATCACTGGAAGCTCGTTTTTCTCCCTAGGACGGAGAGACGGCTTGATTTGTTGTTGATTTTGGATTCGGTTTGCATGTGATGCGAGCATGCAGCAGAGCACATAGTGACATAGCAGAAGTACGGCGGCGAGGCGGCTCGATTTTTGATACTACCGCTCCTATTTGATCATCGTCTTTGCTGCTTTTGTTCTGCAACGAGGCGCAGCTCCAAATCCATATACCTTTGTTGCTCATGTTCTTTTCACCAACGCCTCTTGCTGCTGCTGCTCACCTCCCTGCTGCAACCCCTTGTAAGATTTAGTGTTGTCTGAAACTTGGGTGAATAGACTTATCACTCTAATCAGGTCCAATTACTTGCACGATCGACTAAAAAAGGCTCCAACCAGATTACTATACAAAGGCATGAAACACTAGCATTAAGATTCAAGGAGTTTGACTTGAGATCTCTGACCTGCACGATGGTGACGCACTGGACACACATGCTTTCTCAAAATCCATGGTGATCGCCATGGACACACAAGCTTAACCGTCCAGGAGACTCCCCTAACGACGACTGTGGTCACGAGAAGGTCGGGCTGTCACGCCTTTGCCAGAAGCAGCCGTTCCCGCCAAAACCGCCGTGGCGTCCAGCCCGGCGTCCCCCTGGAAACGTCACGCGGCGCGTAACCGTGGTAGGCGCCATGACGACGACGACGAACCGCCGGACAGGAGGCGTCCCCCCGTCAGGCCACGCGGTGGCAGCTATTGAAATATAGGTGAGCTTTAGACCCATCTAACAATTTTTGAAAATCTCTAAAGACTCGTATGGGTTTAATTGGTACTACGTGTAGTAGAAAGTTTAGCCCGACCCTGAAAGTTGGAGAGGAGTTGGACCTCCTTACTTAGATTGGACGGCGGCACTGCGTGTGCCGTACCTTTCTTGGAGGCGCCGCCTGAGGCGTTTGGGTGCTCGGTTTGAGGAACTGCAGGCGGAGGGGATGTGACCAGTGGCAACAGGTGGTGTTTGTGTCGGAGGAGCGGCGTGGCATCTGGCACGTCGACAACTGTGGGTCTTAGCGGCATGGAGCAGTGGGGCCTCGTCGGTGGACGTGTGATGATGGACGAGCGCATGATGGTGGCGTTGTCTGGCGTCATGATGGCGTCGACGGCAGCTAGACCGGACAAGGTAGATGCATTTCCTTTTTAATATGTACTAATTTAACCCAAAGAATTAGCTTAAATTTATTTTTTAAGGCGTGCACACCCTTCATTTCTTTCCTGGCACCGCCACCGGTGGCAGGTGGCTGCGGCGACCTCATAACCGACATACGTCCTGGTTGAGTAGTGCGCCGGATTGGTAGGTGCCCCATACCAGGCACGCGTCTTGGTTGGGACCTCAGATCTTAGATGTTAGGTTTGGCTGTGAGGTCTGTTTGGTATTAGGCCCAGACTATCAACATTCCTATATCAACTGGATAGGAGTAGCGACAGATGTTGCCTAGACGATGGCTTAGTCTTACTGTTGTATGACTTTATAAGGTCTTGTGTTAATAATTAATAGAGTGGATGCATGCATCGTCTAGATGCAGAGGCCGGGGTCCTCTTCATTTTCTAAAAAAATAAATAAGAAATTCTCTTCCACATGCTATAGAAGCTTGAGAAGAGAAGAGGCTCTCGCGCATTCCTCCTCCGCGCCGCGCCGCGGGTTGTGGGATTGAACCGAGCTCACATATATGTGCTTATTTTTGTCGCTCAGGAACGAAGAGTCATTGACAGGTGGACCACGATCTGAGATGTCGGATCGTGTCCTGTTACCGACTCGGACGTGGAACCCACGTCTCTCCACGCGGCTGCGCATATATATGTGGAGCGTCTGCCAACCCTAGCCGCTACGCGAAACAGATCACATCTCCGTTTCCACGCCCACATCGTTCCATTGTTGTTGCTACTGCTGTCGTCGACTCCATCCCGTCTCCGATCTACCGGCGACACCATTCGTCTCCGATCCTGTACGAGAGATGGGCGATTAGGTTTTTGAGAAGCGACCACGCGACTGCTCGCCTTCGATCCGCTACTTCCTCCACGTCGCATCGTCTTCGTCATCACTATGTCTCAGACCAAAGCCGACCGTCCCGTCGCTGAGAAGCTCGGACCGACAAGAAAACCGCTGAGGACGCCGCTGCTGCCACCGCCGTCGCGGCTTCTGTCTGGCTACTGAAGGGTATAACTCGTTTATCCGGTTTCTGATTATTTTTGTGTTAGCAGTACTAGCATTATGTGTAGATGTGTCTACTCTTTGCGTAGGACGTGTTTGTCTAGTTTGTAATCAGTATATGTTGTTAATTCTGTCAATACATGTTCGTATTTTTTTCCTAAATTAAATTAATCGAAAAATTGCCTATATACTCACAGTAGCGGCCCGGCAACGCAGACGGCGCGGTGCCGTCCCACGGGCAGCGAGGCCGTTCCGTTTGCTTTCGAGATCTTTCTTTCTTTTTCTGGGCGTGGCGTCTCTCGGGGTGGCCGTCGGGCTTTGCCACTTGCGGACACGGGCACGTGACCGGCACGTGGCCGCCTGGGCCTCCCCGTATGGGCCGGGACCTTCAATGCTTCTTTATCCACGCGGAGCTGCATGGCCGCTGCCTGCTGGCCGACGGGAGGGACGGGGGACCATGTCGGCACTCGTGCTCCTGCCTCACTGACCTGTGGGGCCTCTGGGGCAAGGGTCCGTCAGTCAGCGACTCCTGTCCATGTACATACAGGAGTATAATTATCATTGTTACTAGCACACTGTACGTGATCGACTAGCGTGCCTTGTTTATTTGGCTTCCAGAGGCCGCTAGGCGCGTGCATTTTTATATGGTAGTAATAATATAAGACTAGCCATAATGGGTAGTAACATAGAGTAGTAACATGCCCATGTTACTACTCTATGTTACTACCTCTATAGTGGGGAGTAACATATGTGTGGTAACATGGAAGACTTCATTTATTAGGCCATAGACTCATCTTACCTTGATATGTGTGATGTTACTCATACTAGTAGTAACTAGCTATGTTACCACATGCCTCTCTTTCTTCATTTATTGCTTGCCACATCATCTTTTTTATCTAGATATGTGTGATGTTACTACCTATGTTACTCCCACTATGGGTAGTCTAAGTCGCCACTGACATTTCAGGTGAGTTTCCTGCTCGAGGATTGATGCCGCCCGCCTCTGTAAACTCACTTTAGGCATCGGATTGGGAAAGTGATGGGAGGAGACATTCCATTGGCCTGTCCAATCTACTGTTTCCATGCATCGATGCTGAAACTCTGAGAGGGCGCTGCTATAGATCAAGTCATGATGAATGATGCAACAAGTGCCACTATTTGTATTCAAGCAAGGTAACAACGAATAGTAGACAGTACTAGCAGATTTACAATAGTCTGAGGACGTCTGAAGATCTGTGTTCGGCGTATCTCGCGGGATTTGGTCGGTGGTTGTTTTTAATGGATCCGTTCGGACTCGATTTATGTTCGTATTTGTTCATGTGTCTTCGGGTTAGATCTTTCCAATTTTCGGAGAGGTCGTACCCGTGACCAGCCGTCGCCTCCTTCTCCTCCTCCTCCTCCATAAAAAGCTAGGGTTTTTGCCTCCCGCCGACGTCGCTGCAGGTCCGCCTCCTCTCCGGTGGCCTTAGGGACATGGGGGCACAGTGGATCTCGACAAGGGTCGGCGGGAGAGCTTCGTTTTTAATCGTTTCTTTCAGTTTTGTTAGGGTTTGTGTCCTGCTCAGGAAGACGAGACGGTGGTGGCTGCCTGAAGATGGAATAAAGGTCTCCCCGCTTAGCCCCCGTTTCGGCGATGCGTCTAGCATCGTTGGTGGGTATGTGGAGGTGTGTCTCCGGCGGATCTTTCTTTGGTGGATTTGCTCGGATCTCGTCGGTGTTCGTCTACGTTCGTGTGTCTTCGGATTGGATTTTTCTTATCTACGTTATTCTTCATCTGCGGCGGTTGCTGTTCTGGTACGCTGGTCCTACGGGACCTTAGCATGACGACTTCCCCGACTGTCTACTACAACAAGTTGTGCCCGACTCCGACGATGGAGGGGCGGTGACGGCAACGCGCCTTCGGCTCGCTTCAGTGCTGGTAGTCGTCGCTAGTTGGTCTACGGATCTGGATGTAATTTTTATTATTTCTGGTATTCGTTGTACTGACATGATTGAAGATGAATAGATCGGAAATTTTCTCGCAAAAAAAAAGGTTGGCTCTTTCCAATCTCTAAGGGCATCTCCAGCCGCGCCCCTAGGAAGGCCTCCCCAGACGTTTTTTTTGCGCTGGCGCCGAAAAAACGGCCCAGTCGCGCCACAGGAGCCCGATTTTCGCCGGCTTGGGCCGAAAACAGCGCCGGCGAAACCAGGCCGAACCCGGCGCGCTGGGGGGCGCCCGGGGGCGCCGGGGCGAACCGTTTTGGCGCGAAAAAGCCGCGGGCCAGCCGCGTCAGCGACACGACGTCTCGTCTTCCCCCAACTGCCTCGGTTCCCGCGGGGAATCAATGGCAAGGCTGCCGTCGGTCAGCCTTGCCATTGATTCCTCACGGGCGGCGCGTCTCGGGACGGCGCGCCGACGCCTCCCCTCCCTCGCACGCGTACACATGGGCGCGGAGCGGCTATAAAAGCCGGTGGTCTCTCAGTCGCCTATGCCCACACCAGACTCGCCCCTCGCCGCCGCCCAGCCCCTCTCTCTCCGTCCCCGTCTTCCTCTCGCGAGCTCCCCCGGCAGCCCCTCTCTCTCCCTCTCTCCATCGGCGAGCCATGGCAGAGCGCTTCCCCGAAGACGAGGCGGCGGCGAACGGCTTCGGCCGCCGTTCGCTCCGCGAACAGGAGTCCTGGCTCCTGTTCTAGGCAAACATCCCAGCGCCGCCGGACATGCGCGCGGGGCCGACGGGTTGGCGGCTCAGCGACGGGGGAGTGCCCGTTCCCCCGTTACCCGACGCCGTGGCGAAACCCAGGTACTTCGCCGAGGAGGTCGAGGTGGCGCGCCTCCCTAACCGACGACGAGCGCTCCCTCCCCCAGTACGCCGCCGGCAATCACGCGGCCTGGGCGGCGTACTTCCAGAGCCGCCAGCAGCAGCGTCTGGCCTCCACCAACGGCGCACCGGTGGTCGGAGGCGTGAAGAACAGCGAGGGGCGCCACCTATGGTGGGGCGTCCCCGGCCGCACGCTGGATGGCGTGCTGGCGCACCTCGACGGCGGGAACAACCCGCCGTTGACCTATCCTGCGACGCGGGCCGCCCCGTTGCAGCAACACCGGCGCGCATGGGCGCCAAGGAGGTTTGCCTCCTCCTCGTCTTCCTCCTCTCGCTCGTCTTCCCACTCCTCTGGTTCTCCGGCGCTTCTCGGCGTCAAGGCCGAGCCCGCGGCGGAGACGCCAATCGGCCGACGCACTCGCAGCGTCGGCATCGTCATCAACGAGGGCGGCCGGCGCGCCTCCTCCTCGTCGGCTCCTCCGCGCTTCGTCAAGGCAAAGACGGAGCCGGGGCTGGTGCCGGTGAAGGACGAGTTCGACGACGACGCGGCCCTGGAGTGGGCGCGCCAGGACTCCATTGCGATGGAGAAGGCGCGCCGGGAGAAGGAGAAGGAGCGCCAGCGCGCTGCCCTGCGCCGCTTCGAGGAGCGCCGACGCGACCGCGAGGAAGACGGCGTCGTCGTCTTATGCGACAGCGACGACGACGACGACGCGCCGCCGCCAGTCAGCCATGACGACGCCGGGTAGGGGTCCAGCAGGGGCGGCCGCGTCAAGGAGGAGAAGGCCGACGACGACGATGGTGGCGACGACTTCAGCCCCTTCCTTTTTTAGATTAGGTTTATGTAATGAAAATGCGCGAAATTCACCGAAATTTGCCATGTTTGGGCGAAATTTAACTACTTTTTATCATATCTTCGCCAAAGGTTTTTTTTTAATACGCGCCTAGGGCGGCCCTGGGGGGCCGACGGCTGGGGACCGACTCGCCCCCAGGTCTATTTTTTGCGCCGGCTCACCTCCAGGCGGCGCTTTTAGACGCCTCCTGGGGGGCCAATGGCTGGAGATGCTCTAACCTCTCCCATCGGCAACCATTGTTGTCCTAAAGTGTTGGCTCTATGGGACCTTAGCACGAGAACTTTCTGACCGTCTACTACAATAAGTTGTGTCCGGCTTCTGCGATGGAGGGGCGATGGTGGCGGCGCGCCTTTGGCTCGCTTTAGTGCTTGCATAGTTATCACCATGTGGTCTACGAATCTGTATATATTTTATTATTTTTTATTTTTTATTATACTGCAATGATTAAAAATGACTAGATTATCGAAATAGGAGTCCTCTAGAAATATCCCAAAGCTACGCCCGGCATCCAAACACGGCCTAAAATCGTGGTCACCATCACGACGATCTGCCACTACATGGGTTAAAAGGGATGCAAAGAAAAATAAATGGTTGGAGAGGCAGAGGCCGCGGCCTGTACTGTATGCGTTGAGCAGGCATACATACACACTCTCGTACCGTTCGTCGGCTGATCTGGTTTGGTAGATACGAGGACCATCAGTTTGTAATGTTTATCTCAAAAATAATACAGTAATAATCAGTTTGTAATGTATTGGTGGCAAGCGCCAATATTCATCCCCACTCCTCCAACCGTAGCACAAAGCTCGCATCCGTGGCTCCTACTGTCTCCCTTTGGTGATTAAGCTCTTCAGTATCTCTTTGTTTCTAAATAGAAGTCTTTTAAAGATTTCAATATAAACTACATACAGATATATAGACATAGTTTAGAATGTAGATTCATTCATTTTGATTCGTATGTAGTACATATTGGAATCTCTAAAGAAATCTTATACTATTTAGGAACAAGGAGTAGATGAAAACTTATGCCTGGATGTATCAGTACGTGTTTTAGCTTGCTCTCTACTTTGCTTAGTAGTCTGTAATGTTTTCTGACCCGTTCTACGGTATATTTTCGTATATATATAGTAGCATGTAATGTCGGATCTTGTCCTAGTTGGGTGTGATTTGTTTTTTAGTTTGACTGTTGCCCGATGCTTGTTTATCACCCCTGGTTTAGATCATGTGATTCTCTCTCTCTCTGTGCGCGTGCGTGTGCGTGCGTGGGTGTGTGTGCGCGCATGTGTGCCTCTTTCTCTGTCTCTCTCTCTAAGATGAAGCTCATGTGCCATTAGGTTGGATGTTCGCAGTCTTTTGTGATCTCTGGTATGATCTCGAGTAGCATAAGTCGGGGTTTTAATATGTTGTTTAGAACCAAATGATTTTCTTTAATGAAAATGGAAGAGGGATGCCTCCCTTTCATTAATAGGGAATGTCCATTGTTGGGGTTGGTTGCTCTTCCTCAGAGACAAGAAGGAGAGATTCCGGCGGCCGATGGCGGCTAGGGCACCAGCGACATGGGGGTCGGCTTGTGCGTTGTGTGAGTGTGGTTTGTGTCTCTCTGGAACGATGGAACAACCTTGTGTGAGCAGTGGTGTGTGTTTGATGGGATGGTAAGTGGCAGCGATTGATTGGGCTAGGCCTTGAGACTAATAGAAAGAAATTGGAACCCTAGGCTCGAGCTTGTTAAAGCCCCTCGAGTAGATTTGCATTGTTCTCCCTCCCATAGAAAACCGGGACTTCCTATTTGGCGACATGTGCGTCAAATAGGGAGGAAACACGCACCCCCGGATTCATTTTTGGGCCGGCCCATGTGTAGGGTGTGAAGCCCCTTTTTTTTAAAAAAAAAACCTTTAAAGTAATTCGGGACTGTAGAAGGGTTTCCATTTTCTTAAATAGCAAAATTTACAGGAAGAAGTTTGAGAAATCATAAGATGTTCGTTAATTAAAAAAATGACCATGATTTTGAAACATGTTCGGCGAATCATAAAATGCTTGCATTTCCAAAAAGTATTCAAGATTTTTGAAAAACAACATTCACTTATTCAAAAAAGGTTCGCACTTTTGAAAGAATGTTCATGATTTTTTAAATATCTGCAGTATAAAAAAATATTGGCAAAATTCTGAAATTGTTCTCGATTTTCATAAAAATATATTAATTCGAAACATGTTCGCTTATTCAAAAAATATCATGCATTTCAAAAAATGTGTTTATTAAAAACAGAAAATGATCGTAAATTTTAAAAACCACAAAATTCAAAATAATGTTCCTTCATAAAAAAAAGTCCCGTGATTCAAAAATATGCCCAAGTTTTTGAAAAAAATGTTCACTATTCATTTTTTGCAAATTTGTAAAAAATAATAATGAATTTTGAAATAAAAGGAAAGGGAAAATGAACATGTAAAAACAAGAAGAAAAACGAAAACGGAAAATCAAAAGGGAAAACAAAAAAAACTAAAAATAAAAATAAAGAAAAACCTGAAGAAATACAAAACTGTAAACTCACACAAAAAAACCTAGAAAAATCTCAAATAATTTCAATGAATAATCTGATCAAAAACCATAATTTATCAGATCACAACAAACAAATCACAAAAATTTATATCGGATTGATCTCAGATAATATCATTGTATTGAAAATCAAAAGAGAGAGAGAGAGAAATTCATCTAGCTGCTGCTATAGACCCATAGGTTCTGTGGGAACTACTCACACATCATTATGGAGGCAGTAAGGCCGATAAAGATTGCCTCTCGAATGGTTTCAAAATACATGTCTTGATTTTCAAAATATATTTTAAAGATTTTCAATACATGGTGAACATTTTTTTTGGCATTAAAGATTTCTTAAACCGCGTGAACATTGTATAAACAAAATTTTAAAATGTCAAAATAATAATTCTGAAACACGTGAATATTTATATTTCTAGTCATGGAACATTGAAATCGAGAAAGAAGATCGAGCTATTAACAAGGCTGACATATTCTCGCCTTGAGCTCAATCAACAACGGGAGGCAAAGGGAACAATATACACCATTGCAAAAGGTTTTTCTGATATGATCTTAATTTGTATTTGGGAGTCCACACGTGCTTGCTAGAGGCAGCTATCAACTATTAGTTGAGTAGGTGTACTTGGGCGGGCCTTGTCCAAGTATACGTGAATCTGTAGGGTCACATACTTAGGGGACTTGGAACATAGTTTGAATGTGATTCATCCTATATTGGGTCTATAGTGCTAATGTGCCCCTAAAGCAGAATCCCATTAGGAGGTCTATATAAGTGAGAGGTGGGCAGCATTAGGGCTAACCTGAACGTCAGGGCTATTTCTTGCCTGTTGCGAGACGTAACTCGGTCTCGCCTCTACGTGCGAGGGAATGAGCCGGCCTAGAACTGTAGCGCCTCTGGCTCGAGTTTATTGTCCTTTACTTTCTCTTTGTTTCCCTTATTGGATTTGTTCGTTTCTTCACTGGTTTTCTTTGGTTCCATGCATTTCTTCACCAGTTTCTTCGGTTTTCTATGTTTTTTAATTCCTTTTCTATTTTTTCAACACATGTCTACTCCTTTCTTCAAAACACATTGCACATTTTTATTATACACATGGAACATTTTGTAAATACATGATGCACATTGTTTTTCATAATACTTTTTTTGCATTTTTAACGACCCTAAATATTTTCAATACACGTTGAACATTTTTTGTAGGCATTAAACATTTCTTAAACTATGTGAACATTTTTTTTCGTTGTATAATTTTCTGAAATGTCAAGGACAATTGTTTGAAACACGTGAATATTTATATAAAATATTACATACATTTTTTAATGGTGCTTAGCAATTTTTATAATACACACAGATATTTTTTTACATCGTATAAACATTTCTAGAAAATATTACATACATTTTTTAAATGAGCCATACGTTCATTGAATAATATGAAACATTGTTTTAATTATGGAAACATTTTTTTACATTGCTTATACGTTTTTTTTTCTGAAATGACACTAACATTTTTTTAAGTGTGTAAGAATTTTTTGAATGTCACAAACTTTTTTTCAAATGCTATCAACATTTTTCTAAAGTTGCCGCAACTTCTTTTACAATACATGGACGTTTTTAAAATGAGCAATTATCATTTTTAAGATTTGAATAAATAATTATCCATTTTATAAATATAGATAAAAGTTAAAAAAAACTTGCACTAGGAGCCAACCCTCCCTCCCACGATGGGCCGACCAATTTAGGGGGGGGGGGGGGCGTCCGAGGCGATATGTTCTTTCGTCTCGCTTTAAGCAAGACAAAGGCCTCCCTAACCTGAATGCTTGTGTGGGACACAAACTCTCCACCCATGTCAAAGTATTACCAAGATCAAAGCATTTGAAGCTAGCACCCCGAGCGTGATGTTTCAGTGCTTGTATGTGTGAATACCTTAGAGGCATTGCACCTGCGACACTTAAACGAATTGTTCATGGGATCTACGAGAAGCCTTATTTGGGATCATGAGGAGTGGTATGGTTACATCGGCATCGACAACCTTCCGCCGCACTGCGCATCGAGAGGTAATTCATGGCTCCATGACCAATTACTTGTAGGGGTTTCTAGGATGAACGCGATAGAAAATTTTAATTTATGCTAGCGTAACCTGTTCATTCTCCAAGAGCCAGGTGCAACGTTAGGGAGGGGACAAGCAACAGACTAGCTGACTTGGGGAGGTCCAACGTTGGGTTTGGTTGAGGAGGCCGGCTGGTCTTTGTTGAGGAAGATGTGAAGCGGAGATTCCTATGGCCGACGACGACTAGGGCACTGACACCTGGTGGGGTGCTTGTGCACTGTGCGAGTGGGGTCTCTACCTCTATGGAACTACCTCATGCAAGCAGTGGTTGTGTGGTCTTATGACGGGAAAATGGCAACAGTTGGCCCGGTTGGACCTTGAGCATGTTAAAGCCCATCTAGTAGATGCGTCACCGGTATACCTTCCATAGAAAACCATGTCTGATTTTGCGAAGTTTCGTTGCCCATTTCATGAGGTTCAAGACCCTATCTATTTTTTGGGAAACACAACATAGACATAAACACTCAGGTGCATACATGCACCCACATGATTGTATACTGAATAAATTCAGAAAAAAAATATGAGCACTCTAGTAGGATTTAAACATATGAATACGGGTTCCACCAAAAGAAATCTAACCAACGGATAGCTCGATTCACTTGGTATATGATAAACCGATAATGGATGATTGTACCGTCTTTTTCTGAGAGGGAGAGAGAGAGATTGTCCTTAGTGTCAACGTTGTTTGCAAACCAACATATCGAGCGAAAGGATAGTCTTTCCTAGTCTGCAAGGCATGTGGTTGTAACAAATGCATAGTAGAAGTATTACAAATTGTACATTTCACCAGTATTCTGAGTTTCCATCCAGCAGATCTTCTACCTCTGATAAAATTTATAAGCGATGCCCACTTTACATAGTCACCCTCGTCAAGTCAAGTATAGACCGATCATTCAAGACAATGGTTTCATAGTTGTACGCGCAGACAAAGACAACATGACATGACAATGGTTAATGCATGAGAGGCTGCAGGAGAGGACGAAGGCATTGACACATGACGTGGCTGTCTGTCTCTAAGCTAGTGATCTCCTCCTCCCGGACGGGCACCGACAAGTGGTTGTAGAGCCTTGACGACAATGGTCATGTTGGGCCTGAAGTCAGCTTCGTACTGCACGCACAAGGCCGCCACCGCCGCGAGCTAAACACAAGCAAGGAGATTCGTCGGTTAAAACTCAAAAGTAGATATATCAATCGGGAATGAAATCATTGATCGATTTCTTCAGGGCTTGTTCGTTTAATCCCTTCCCCAAGGAGATTTGAAAGGTTTGAAGGGGATTGGGGAGGAATTTGACTTACAGGGGATTTAATTCCCCACAATCCCCTTTAATCCCTCTCAATCCCGGTGCAACCGAACAAGGCCTCGGGTGGATTAGACCTCTTCCAATCCAAAAGTGCTTAGATGAGGTGCTAAGCACATTAAATAGTTTAGCAACTTGTTGTAGCTAAGCTCTCTTTAATGACTTTGCTACTAAACTCTTTCATGCATTGGTAAGTTTGCCTCATTTAAATGCTTTGCCTAGGTTTGCGTGCTTGACGTTGGTTCTTTTTGGAGTCATCAAACCCATCTCTCTTCTCTTAATTGTCTTGCCACATCAGATTTTCCGCATGTACATGGTGGAGCATTAGGAGGGGCCTTACGCACCTTGGCCACTGCTTTTGGTGGGTAGTCGTTGTTGAGCTTGGGATCAATGCACTGCTTCACCTTGTCCTCGCTCAGTCTGGGCGTGGCCTGCGGCAGGACGAATGTCGGTCGTCACACATGCATTCTTGGATGGCACAAGCAACAATCAAGAAAGAAATGCGGATCAGAAATCGGTACGTACCCATGTGACGAGGCTCTGCTGGCCCTTGGGCATGGTGTGGTCGACGGGCTTCCTCCCGGTGAGGAGCTCGAGGAGGACGACCCCGAAGCTGTAGACGTCGCTCTTGTGCGTGAGCTGGCCGGTCATGGCGTACTCGGGCGCGTGGTACCCAAACGTACCGAGCACCTTGGTGGAGTGGAGGCGCGCGGCGGTGTCGGCGGACTGGTTGGTGAGGTTGAAGTCGGCGATCTTGCCCTCGTGGCCGTCGAAGACGAGCACGTTGCTGGAGCGGACGTCGCGGTGGATCACGGACGGCTGCACCTTCTCGTGGAGGTACTCGAGGCCCCTGGCGGCGCCGAGGGCCACCCGGGCGCGCTGGCTCCAGGTGAGCGCCGGCCCCGGCTCGGCCCCCTGCACGCCCTTCTTGCCGTGGAGGATGTCGTAGAGCGAGCCGTTGGTGGCGAACTCGTAGAGCACGATCCGGTTGTTGAGCTCCAGGCAGTAGCCCAGCAGCCGCGTGAAGTGGTCGCTCTTGAGCCGCGACACCACCGACAGCTGCGCGCAGAACTCGGCCTCCGGCTGCCCGGAGCCGCTGTTGTCGAACATCTTGACGGCCACCGTCTCCCCCGTGGCCAGCTTGGCGCGGTACACGCGGCCGTAGGAGCCCTCCCCGACCAGCGACCGGGCGCCGAAGTTGCCCGTGAGGCGGTTGAGCTCCGCCAGCGTGATCGCCGGGACGTCGATGGGCAGCACCTTGGCCGGCCCCACGCCGTTCCTCGGCGCGTTCGGCCCCCTCGCTTGCGCTGCAACAGTCAGATCGATGGATCGATCAGACTAACAGGCGCGACAATGCGAATGCGCGTGGTGCAGGAATGGAACGGAGATTGTACTGTAAGAACCTGGTGCTCGCGGGGGCGGCGTGGCAAGGTTGCCGGCCGGCGGGCCGTGGTACTCCTCCTTCTCGCCGGCGCAGCACCACATCCTCAACCCTATAAGAAACGCACACAAGCAAGAAGAGCTCCAAGGCTAGCTGCCGGTCTGGAGTCTGGACGTTGATCTAGCTGCGTATATGTCCACTATAGACAAGATTGAGTTGAGGCGGTCCGTCCTATATGGCAGGGCGGCAAGGGCCTGGAATGCGCGGCCGGGGTGGTGGTGGTGGTGGTGGTGGTTAGGGGAAGACCAGTTGACAATGCGCGGTGGATCAGTCGACGCGATCCCCGGCGACCGATTGCAAATCATCCGCTGGGCTACGTGCGGCCTGCGCAGTTGATGTTGCACACGTTGGTTTTTTCTCTCAGTGTCGAGCCAACCGCAGAGCAGTATGGCAACGGATGAGCGTGGCGTGCGTACACCCTGACAGACAAACACAATGGTCTCCAAGAGATTGCTTACTGTAGTACAGTATATCTATCCATCTATCCAACAGAATGGTTTTATTCTGGACAGAGTTTGGGACTGCCAAATCAGTTGAGGTGCAGAGCTCGGAAGAAAACTGTGGTCAAACAAACTGACCGCCCACGTCTGTGCCGCAAGCTCGCTCCCGACGTGCTGCCCTGCAACTCTTCACGTCTCGCCCGCCCTTGACCCTGCCTATTTTTCTACCATCACAAGTTGTTGACCAGCCAACCGCAGGACAGGCCTGCAACTGCAAGAAACTGCCCATGCATGCATGTCCTCCAATTCATGGCAGACAAGATTTCAGATTCTTTTTAATACAGTAGCTCCCTAATTAAGAAGAAGGAAGAAGAGAGTGTTGTCCGTTCAAAGAAGAAAGAAGAAGAGAATTTGCTCAAGCTGCTTTCTGATAAATATGCACAGATTTTGAAGTGCACATGTAGTACTTGAGAACGCCATCCAAGAGCCTTGACCTTCAGCTTCAGACAACCTGCCATTGAACTATTCTGACCAACAAAGCTCAAGCTGCTTTCTTGCTTTTGAAGCAGACCTCCTCTGCTTCTGTCTAGGCTCTAGTTATTGCACATCCAAGTGACTCAATTAAACTAGAAAGACAAAGAAAAAATACAAAAGATAATTCTTGCATGAATTTTAGCGTAAAATCAATGACATAGAATTTAGATGTGCAATACTTAGAGCACATCTAGATGTGCTTTAGCAAAACTGTTCAACGCGTTCTAACTAATCCAGCGTTATGGATGAGTTGAAAGATTAACATATCACTTGCACATCTTAATAGACAACACAAAAAACCAAATGGTAAACAGGAAACTAGAGGTGGCTGACAAGACATTGCCAACTTCAAGTGAATACAATATATACAGGAAAAGAAAATCCATGACCCAAGTACAGAGAGAATTACAGCTTGTTAGAAAAATTACACGTGATTCAACAAGTGGATCATGTACTGGGAAACGTCTATACAGATTTTGAAGTACACATGTACACGACGACGCCATCTAAGAGCCTCGACCTTCGAGCAAGCTGCTCTGACGCCATCCAGCGTTACGCCATCTAAGAGCCTCGACCTTCAAGCAAGCTGCTCTGACGCCATCCAGCGTTTCTGACCATCAAAGCTCAAGCGGCTTTCTTGCTCTTGAACCTGTTGGCGCACAGCACGTACACCAAAAAGTTGAGAAAGCTGAGCCCCGCGAGCAGCCAGAAGAAGTTATCAAGGCGCCCTTCGTTCAGGTTGTCGGGGATCCACCCGGGTCTCCCTCCCCTCGTGGTGAAGTAGGCGACCATCGTCAGGATGAAGGCGCTGAGGTAGTTCCCGAGCGCCGTGGTGATGAGCTGCAGCGCGCTGCAGAGGCTCCTCATGGCGTCCGGCGACTGGTCGTAGAAGAACTCGAGCGCCCCGATGAAGGTGAACACCTCCGAGGCGCCGACAAGGAAGTACTGAGGGATTTGCCACAGGATGCTCAGCGGAACCGGGACGTTCTGGTCCACCAGGTGCGCCTCCCTGGCAATGGCCAGCCTTTTTATCTCAAGGACCGCAGCTGCTGACATTGCTAGGATGGAGATTACCAGGCCAATGCCCATCCGCTGCAGCTCTGAAAAGCCCCTCTCCTTGCCGGTGAACCTCCTGGCTATTGGGACCAGGATGCTGTCGTAGATAGGAACCCATATAATGACGCTAACCACGTCAAAGGTGGACAGAGATGCTGGAGGGATCTTGAATGAGCCGATTGTTGGATCAAGCACCATCCCTTGTTCCACAAACATGGTGGACATCTGTGCATAGACGGCCGAGAACACAATTGTCGTTGCCCAGACAGGGAACATCCTTACCAATATCTTCAGTTCTTCCACCTGGGTGACAGTGCATACCCGCCATGGGTTGTTGAAGCTATCTTCTTTCACATCAAGATCAGTAATTGTAGCCGCCTTGTCCAGACATCTGAAATAAATGCCAGTCAGGTTATTACATTGGGAAAAGAAAGCGAACAGATTCAGAGGAAGAAGGCTTAGTATATCTAGTTTATAGGTTGGAATTTACCAACAGTGTAAATGTTGAGAACATAAAAGAATCAGCAACTAACAAACGCAGAACATGATTTTGCCTAGATCTTTACAGGTCAATGAACTGCTTGGGGTTGTGTGGCGTTGCTGTGCTCTTTTATGAAACTTTGACTCAGAAAAAACGCACCTGAGTTCATCTGTGTGCTCCAATTGCCGGCTCCCTTCAATTGCTGAAACCCCATCTGGTAGCTCATACAAGAGAGAGCTGTCCTCTGGAACATGAGCATTCCACTTGCGCAAAGTGGCAGCAACTACCTGGCATACTCGTGTGA
Source organism: Secale cereale (assembly GCA_902687465.1). Classification (NCBI taxonomy): domain Eukaryota; kingdom Viridiplantae; phylum Streptophyta; class Magnoliopsida; order Poales; family Poaceae; genus Secale; species Secale cereale. The sequence goes on from LR738712.1 coordinate 37,411,161, forward strand.
TAGGACTGCCACCTGGCTTTTGGAATCTATAAAGCGAAGTGCCAGCGAAGAAGCTTATGATGGCAAGACCCATGAATACTGTCGGAATGCCAAAGCCTAATCCCCATCCTAAATTGTCTTGCACCCAAACCAGAAAACTGCTTGATATAAGAGCACCAATGTTTATCGAAAAATAGAACCAATTGAAGAAAGAACCCTTCTGGATTCGCTCAGCTGGATCCGTGTCATCAAATTGATCCGCTCCAAAAGATGAGACACATGGCTTGATTCCACCAGTGCCGAGCGCAATCAGGTAAAGACCAAGAAAAAATACGGTATACTGCAAAGGACTGGCTTCTGGGCAAATGGCTCCTTCACAAGATGGAGGCATGAGCATAGGAACTGATGCTGAAAGAGTCAGTACTGACATCCCCTACAATTACAACATGAGTGTCAAGACAAGATACCAACCAGGTTAGGACAGAATTGAGTTTAGCAGTCAGATATGAACCAACAGCTAGTATACAAGAACTATAGGCATACTACTGACATGCACCTTTCACAGTAATGCATACAGGAGTTGAGAGAGTATCAAGACATCTATTGTGAAAACCAGGCATCACAAGCATAACTAATTTCATAGAACATACACCATATCAAAGTACTATGCTATTGTTCTAACCCTGTTGGGGAGGGTGAGCTCTCATAGCTCATACAGTGCACGTCCTTTCAATTTGAGGAATCTATAAGCACTTACACATGACTTAGGACAAAATTTCAGTAAAAATTACTTACAATGAAGTATATAGTGGAGAACGTTGCGATCGTCCAATACCTCCCCCAGTATGCATCAGCCAGGATAGCTCCAATAAGGGGAGTCAAATAGCAAGTTCCCTGCCATGTAGTCACATTTCTAGCAGCAGAGGAGTTACCATCATGTAGTTTTTTTGTCAAGTAAGTCACAAGGTTTGTAGAGATGCCATAATAGGCCAACCGCTCGCAGCATTCATTACCTACAGGTTGGTTACAATAATTATTTCACGCGTACATACAGTTGTTGTAAACAAAAGAATGCGCTTGGAGACTGCTGAAATAAATTACCTAAGATGAATGGGCATGCCTTCCATCTACCAGTTTTCTCCTTCACCACAGGGTTTCCAGAAAAGTCGACAGATCCATCTCCAGTGTATGTAAGTTGGTTCGATTCCTGAAATCAGGAGTGTTTAGTGTGCTGTGTTATCACATAATTCGTGGTCAATTTGTCAGGACTGAAGAGTGATTTAAATCTAAGTAGGAGTCAAATGTACATTGATTGATAGACCTTCGTCACTTCATTTTAGGACAGTATAAAAGCATTGCTGTCTTTTGCTTCGGCAAAAAGAGAAAGATATCTTTGGCCTTGGGCGGAAAAAACATTGCTGTATTTCAATGCAGGAGTAATGATTAAGAGAGACCAAACAATACAATGGTTGATAACTTGATATATGCAAATTGAAGCAAATGTTTCATTATGCTGTCATCATAGGCTGATATGTCCACCAGCTTAGGAAAACTTTATTATAGCCACATACATACTGATCACCAGAAATCCTGTCCATCCGATACTGTCCAGCTGAACACCCACAAATCGCGTATATTGAAACTAAACTGAAACAATGAGAATCTAACAAGTTCAGCTCACGATTGGAATCTCCAAACGGTACCACAATCAATACACCAAGTCATATATATAGATAAAAGGGAAATATCTGAATCCAAATTCAGCGTAGCCGGTGGCCTATGAGGCTGCCCCTGGGTTACTCTTCAATCTTTTGCTGAACATGAAATCAACTCCAAATCCGCACAGGTACGATCTGTTGTAGAGCAGACTAGACTAGACTAGGGGATCCCACCAAAGCACGCGGCCTCTGATCGCACGGAACGGGAGGCACCAACCAACCAAACCCATCTCGTCTCAAGAAAGAAACGAGATGGCGGAACCGGACAGAGCAACCACTCACCTCCGGGTTAGCGAGGAGCCCCTGCTCCAGGGTGGGCTCGCCGGCCTCTGCCATGGTGGAACGGCGAGTCTCCGGTCCGGTCGGCGCGCGAGAGAACGGCAGGTTGGGGCTGGGATACTCTGCCCGGAAGCCGAATATATGGAGGGAGGGAGGGAGGGAGGGAAAACTTGTAGATCTGGATAGGTAGTAGGGTCCAAAGTCCAAGCGGAAACAGTGAAGGGCACGGCACGGCACGAGCACCGGCTAGTCTTCGGGGAGGGAGTTGAGTTGGGGTTGGGAGAAGGAATCTGGAGTCGGAGTGGTGGTTGGAGTTCTTGGGAGAACGACCGACTGCACAAGAGGATAAGCAAGCAAGGGGAAGGGGACGAAGGAAGGAATCGGTGGCACTTGCGTGTCTCGGCTATGTTTAAGGATTCATTAGGATAGTAGTAGTATTAAGCGTTTTGCGTGGTTCCTCCCATCACCTTATTTGGTTCATTCACCAGATTCTTGATGGCAACCGAAGTAGTTGCATTTGTGACTATCTTCGCGAAAAAGAGAAAAATGATGCTCCGTCGGTTGGAACGGCAATGTCAAGCTCTCACCACTAATTCTCGTGTCTAAAGTTTAACCTATGTAGTGAAAAAAAAAAAAGTTCGCGTATTATGAGAAGAAGGGAGTACAAATTAAGCATGCATTTTTGTAATCACTGTTTGCATTTTTTTATTAATAGTGTCATTTTCTAGCGTCTAGAGAACTCACTCATATGACCAAGACACACGGCCTTGATTAGCACACGGCATAAATCGGACTCTCTTGTAAGACCATCTCCAACAGCTACGACTCACCGTAAAAGTGATTTTACGGGCTATGGGTTGTTCGTAAAATTTGGGGAAATTGATAGGTGGGGTGTTTTCGCAGTTGTCGTAAAAACTTCTCCTAAAGGTGGGTTTTGCCGGTGGCATGACAATGAAGACGAACTCCAGCGGAGCCTGACAGCCGCCGGTGGTCGGCGGCAGCATGCTAGCGGCACGACAGTGATCAGTGGGGGTCGCGATCGTCAAGGGCATGGTGGGTGTGACGGCGGCGCGGCAGACTATAGTGGCGACTAGCTGATGTGGCACTTTTATGGGAGAGGTCATCTCCCTGTAGAGAGTAAATTGCAAAAAAAAACATCACTTTGAAGGCTAGGTTTGCGAAAAACACTAGGTTACAGTTTCTCTGCAGAAAATACCACATCTTGCGTAATGGTTTTGCACCACTGATTAGCGGATTTAGCTCCTTTAAGTGTGTTTATGACAGATGGGGTCCGTTTTCTGCTTATGTGGCATAATAGTTTAGATTTAATGTGAAAAAAGCCCCCAAATTTTTCTCCCTGCTTCCCAGGCCCATCCCGACCCTGACCGTCGTTGCCCCTCCCGACCCCGACCGTTGTCACCGTGCCCCTGATGTCTACTACGCAACTTTATTCTTGTACACTCGTGTTGGGCCTCCAAGCGCAGAGTTTTGTAGAATAGTAGCAATTTTTCCTCAAGTGGATGACCTAAGGTTTATCAATCCGTGAGTGGTGTAGGATGAAGATGGTGTCTCTCAAACAACCCTGCAACCAAATAACAAGGAGTCTCTTGTGTCCCCAACACACCAAATACAATGGTAAATTGTATATGTGCACTAGTTCGGCGAAGAGATGGTGATAGAAGTATAATATGGATAGTAGATATTGATTTTTGTAATAGGAACTATAAAAAACAGCAAGGTAGCAAGTGATAAAATGGAGCAAAAACGGTATTGCAAAGCTTGAAAAATAAGGCCTAGGGTTCGTACTTTCGCTAGTGCAATCTCTCAACAATGCTAATATAATTGGTCACATAACCATCCCTTAACGTGTGATGAAGAATCACTCCGAAGTTCCTATCTAGCGGAAAACATAAGAAGAAATTGTTTGTAGGGTACGAAACCATCTCAAAGTTATTCTTTCTGATCGATCTATCAAGAGTTCGTACTAAAATAACATCAAGTTATCCTTTTCGATCGATCTATCAAGAGTTCGTACTAAAATAACACCATATGATACATGATGTCGCTTAAAACTACGTCGGTTTTTCCCCAAAGAGGAAGAGATGATGCAGCACAGCGGCGGTAGGTATTTCCCTCAGATGTGAAACCCAGGTTATTGTGACGCCCCCGATTTGACCGTACACTAATCATGCACGCAAATGTGTACGACCAAGATCAGAGACTCACTGGAAGATATCACAACACAACTCTAGACACAAATTAAAATAATACAAGCTTTATATTACAAGCCAGGGGCCTCGAGGGCTCGAATACAAAAACTCGAAAACACAAGAGTCAGCGAAAGCAATAATATCTGAGTACAGACATAAGTTAAATAAGTTTGCCTTAAGAAGGCTAGCACAAAAAAAATAGCAACGATCGAAAAGGCAATGCCTCCTGCCTGGGACCTCCTAACTACTCCTCGAAACCAAACTCCACGTAGAAACATCCTCGGGATCCTCTGGGTCCTGGACTCCACCATCTGGTTGCATCAACCGAGAAGAAAGGAGAAAGGGGGAACATAGCAATTGTGAGTACTCATCCAAAGTACTCACAAGCAAGGATCTACTCTACAAATGCAATGGTATCTATGTAAAGGGGTAATATATGTGGTCTAAGCTGCAGAATGCCAGAATAAGAGTGGGATAGCTAATCCAATTGAAGACTACGCTTCTAGCAGCCTCCATCTTGCAGCAGTAGGAAAAAAATAGATGGTAAGTTCACCAAGTAACATCGAATAGCATAATCCTACTCGGCGATCCTCCCGCACATCACCCTGTGAGAGAGTAACCACCGAGTTATATCTGGAACTCATCTGGGTGTGTTTTATCAAGTATCCGGTTCTAGTTGTCATGAGGTCGGAATACAACTCCGGGTCGTCCTTTTATCGAGGGACACGGCTATTCGAATAGATTAACTTCCCTACAGGGGTGCACCACATAACCCAGCACGCTCGACCCATTTGGCCGGACACACTTTCCTGGGTCATGCCCGGCCTCGGAAGATCAACACGTCGCAGCCCTACCTAAGCACAGTAGAGAGGTCAGCACGCTGGTCTAAGTCCTAGGCGCGCAGGGGTCCGGGCCCATCGCCCAACTGTTGGAAATATGCCCTAGAGGCAATAATAAAAGTATTATTATTATATTTCATTGTTCATGATAATTGTCTGTTATTCATGCTTGAATTGTATTGTACGGAAACAGCGATACATGTGTGAATACATAGACCACAATGAGTCCCTGGTAAGCCTCTAGTTACCAGTTCGTTGATCAACAGATGGTCACGATTTCCTGACCATGGACATAGGATGTCAGTGATAACGGAATCCACATCATTAGGAGAATGATGTGATGGACAAGACCCAATCCTGAGCATAGCACGAGATCGTATAGTTCGTAATGCATAAGCTTTTCAGTGTCAAGTATTTATTCCTTAGACCATGAGGTTGTACAACTCCCGGATGCCGTAGGAATACTTTGGGTGTGCCAAACGTCACAACGTAGCTGGGTGGCTATAAAGGTACGCATCGGGTATCTCCGAAAGTGTCTGTTGAGTTGGTACGAACCGAGACTGGGATATTGTCACTCCGTATGACGGAGAGGTACCTCTGGGCCCACTCGGTAAGACATCATCATAATGAGCTCAATGTGACTAAGTAGTTAGTCACGGGATGATGGATTACGGATCGAGTAAAGAGACTTGCAATGACGAGATTGAACAAGGTATCGGGAATACCGACGATCGAATCTCGGGCAAGTACCGTACTGATGGACAAAGGGAATAACATACGGGATTGAGTGAATCCTTGACACGGTGGTTCATCCGATGAAGATCATCGAGGAACACGTGGGAACCAACATGGGTATCCAGATCCCGCCGTTGGTTATTGCCCGGAGAGTGGTCTCGGTCATGTCTACGTGTCTCCCGAACCCGTAGGGTCTACACACTTAAGGTTCGGTAACGCTAGGGTCGTAGAGATAAATGCACGTGGAAACCCGAAAGTTGTTCGGAGTCCCGGATGAGATCCCGGACGTCATGAGGAGTTCCGGAATGGTCCGGAGGTAAAGATTGATATATAGGAAGTCAGGTTTCGGCCATCGGGTGATCTCCGGGGGTCACCGGGAGCGTCCCGGGACCACCGGAGGGGCCCCGGGGGTCCACCGGGTGGGGCCACCTATCCCGGTGGGGCCCCTAGGCCGCAAGGGGGAAGTGTCCAGCCCTAATGGGCTGGCGCACCACTTGGGCCCTCCTCCCCATGCGCCTAGGGTTGAAACCCTAGGGGGGAGGGGGCACCACTTGCCTTGGGGGGCAAGGACTCCCCCCTGACCGCCGCCCCCCTTGCAGATTGCATCTGCAGGGGCCGGCGCACCCCCCCTGGCCCCTATATATATGTGGGGGGGATAGGGCAGCCGCACCCTTTGCCCTAGCGCCTCTCCCCCTCCCGTCACAACTCCGTCTCCTCAACGCAGGGCGCCCGGCGAAGCCCTGCTGCAATCTCCATTGCATCCACCACCACGCCGTTGTGCTGCTGGATCTCTGACGACTTCTCCTCCCCCTTGCTGGATAAAGAAGGAGGTGACGTTGCTGTACCGGACGTGTGTTGAACGCGGAGGTGCCGTCCGTTCGGCGCTAGATCATCGATGACGAAGAACGCGAAGAGTACGACTACTTCATCCACGCTTCTTCGAAAGCTTCCGCTCGCGATCTACATAACGGTATGTAGATGCACTCTTACTTGCTCGTTGCTAGATGTCTCCTTAGTTGGATCTTGGTGAAAGCGTAGAATTTTTTTGAATTCTGCTACGTTCCCCAACAGTGGCATCAGAGCTAGGTCTTATGCGTAGCATCTTGCACGAGTAGAACACAAAGCAGTTGTGGGCGTTTGAGTTTGTTCAACTTTCTTGCCGTTACTAGTCAATCTTGATTCGGCGGTATTGTGGGATGAAGCGGCCCGGACCGACTTTACACGTACGCTTACGTGAGACTGGTTCCACCGACAGACATGCACTAGATGCATAAGGTGGCTGGCGGGTGTCTGTCTCTCCTACTTTAGTCGGATCGGATTCGATGAACAGGGTCCTTATGAAGGGTAAATAGAAATTGACAAATCATGTTGTGGTTTTGGCGTAGGTAAGAAACGTTCTTGCTAGAAAACCTATAGAAGCCACGTAAAAACTTGCAACAACAATTAGAGGACGTCTAACTTGTTTTTGCAGCATGTGCTATGTGACGTGGTATGGCCAAAACGAAGATGTGATGAATGATATATGTGATGTATGAGATTGATCATGTTCTTGTAATAGGGAATCACGACTTGCATGTCGATGAACTTGACAACCGGCAGGAGCCATAGGAGTTGTCTTAATTATTGTATGACCTGTGTGTCACTGAATAACGCCATGTAATTACTTTACTTCATTGCTAAACGTTAGCTATAGTAGTAGAAGTAATAGTTGGCGTGACGACTTCTTCAAGACACGATGATGAAGATCATGATGTTGAAGATCATGGTGTCGAGCCGGTGACAAGATGATCATGGTGCCCCGAAGATGGAGATCCAAGGAGCAAGATGATATTGGCCATATCATGTCACTTTAATTGATTGCATGTGATGTTTATCATGTTTATGCATCTTGTTTACTTAGAACGACGGTAGTAAATAAGATGATCTCTCACTAAAATTTCAAGAATTGTGTTCCCCCTAACTGTGCACCGTTGCTAAAGTTCGTTGTTCCGAAGCACCACGTGATGATCGGGTGTGATAGGTTCTAACGTTCGCATACAACGGGTGTAAGCCAGATTTACACACGCGATACACTTAGGGTTCACTTGACGAGCCTAGCATGTACAGACATGGCCTCGGAACACGGAAGACCGAAAGGTCGAACACGAGTCGTATAGAAGATACTATCAACATGAAGATGTTCACCGTTGATGACTACTCCGTCTCACGTGATGATCGGACACGGGCTACTCGATTCGGTTCGTGTATCACTTAGATGACTGGAGAGATGTCATTCTGAGTGGGAGTTCATTAAAATTTGATTAAGATGAACTTAATTATCATGAACTTAGTCTAAATTCTTTACAATATCTTTTGTAGATCAAATGGCCCACGCTCCAGTTTCCCTCAACTTCAATGCGTTCCTAGAGAAAACCAAGCTGAAAGACGATGGTAGCAACTATACGGATTGGGTCCGTAACCTGAGGATTATCCTCATAGCTGCCAAGAGATCATATGTCCTTGAAGCACCGCTAGGTGATGCACCTGCTCCCGATGCGGCCCAAGACGTTTTGAACGTCTGGCAGTCGCGTAGTGATGATTACTCCCTGGTTCAGTGCGGCATGCTTTACAGCTTAGAGTCGGGGCTCCAAAAACGTTTTGAGCACCACGCAACATATGAGATGTTCGAAGAGCTGAAAATGGTTTTCCAAGCTCATGCCCGAGTCGAGAGATATGATGTCTCCGACGCATTCTATAGCTGTAAGATGGAGGAAAACAGTTCTGTCAGTGAGCACATCCTCAAGATTTCTGGATTGCACAACCGCTTGTCTCAGCTGGGAATGAATCTCCCAGATGAAGCGGTCGTTGATAGAATCCTCCAGTCGCTCCCACCAAGCTTCAAGAGCTTTGTGTTAAACTTCAATATGCAGGGGATGGAGAAGTCCATTCCCGAGGTGTATTCGATGCTGAAATCAGCGGAGGTGGACATCAAGAAAGAACATCAAGTGTTGATGGTCAATAAAACCACTAAGTTCAAGAAAGGCAAGAGTAACAAGAACTTCAAGAAGGACGGCAAGGGAGTTGCCGCGCTCGGCAAGCCTGTTGCCGGGAAGAAGCCAAAGCATGGACCCAAGCCTGAGACAGAGTGCTTTTATTGCAAGGGAACGGGTCACTGGAAGCGGAACTGCCCCAAATACTTAGCAGACAAGAAGGCCGGCAACGTCAAAGGTATATATGATATACATGTTATTGATGTGTACCTTACCAGCACTCGTAGTAGCTCCTGGGTATTTGATACCGGTGCGGTTGCTCACATTTGTAACTCAAAACAGGAGCTGCGGAATAAACGAAGACTGGCGAAGGATGAGGTGACGATGCGCGTCGGGAATGGTTCCAAGGTCGATGTGATCGCCGTCGGCACGCTGCCTCTACATCTACCCTCGGGATTAGTTTTAAACCTTAATAATTGTTATTTAGTACCAGCTTTGAGCATGAACATTGTATCTGGATCTCGTCTTATGCGAGATGGCTACTCTTTCAAATCGGAGAATAATGGTTGTTCTATTTATTTGAGAGATATGTTTTATGGTCATGCCCCGCTGGTCAATGGTTTATTTTTGATGGATCTCGAACGTAGTGATACACATATTCATAGTGTAGATGCCAAAAGGTGTAAAGTTGATAATGATAGTCCCACATACTTGTGGCATTGCCGCCTTGGTCATATTGGTGTCAAACGTATGAAGAAGCTCCATTCAGATGGACTTCTAGAGTCTCTTGATTATGAATCCTTTGACACGTGCGAACCATGCCTATTCGGCAAGATGACCAAGACTCCGTTCTCCGGAACAATGGAGCGAGCAACCAACTTGTTGGAAATCATACATACCGATGTATGCGGTCCAATGAGTGTTGAGGATCGCGGAGGCTATCGTTATGTTCTCACCCTCACAGATGACTTGAGTAGATACGGGTATATCTACTTGATGAAACACAAGTCTGAGACCTTTGAAAAGTTCAAGGAATTTCAGAATGAGGTTGAGAATCAACGTGATAGAAAAATAAAGTTCTTGCGATCGGATCGTGGGGGTGAATATTTAAGTCATGAATTTGGCACACACCTTAGGAACTGTGGAATTGTTTCAAAATTGACACCGCCCGGAACACCTCAACGTAACGGTGTGTCCGAACGTCGAAATTGTACTCTGTTGGACATGGTGCGATCTATGATGTCCCTCACCGATTTACCGCTATCTTTTTGGGGTTATGCTTTAGAGACTGCCGCATTCACTTTAAATAGGGCTCCGTCGAAATCCGTTGAGACGACTCCGTATGAACTTTGGTTTGGCAAGAAACCGAAGCTGTCGTTTCTAGAAGTTTGGGGTTGCGATGCTTATGTCAAGAAACTTCAACCTGAAAAGCTCGAACCCAAATCGGAAAAATGCGTCTTCATAGGATACCCAAAGGAAACGATTGGGTACACCTTCTACCATAGATCCGAAGGCAAAGTCTTTGTTGCCAAGAATGGATGCTTTCTGGAGAAAGAGTTTCTCTCGAAAGAAGTGAGTGGGAGGAAAGTAGAACTTGATGAGGTGACAGTCACCCCTCCTGGACCGGAAAGTAGCGCAGCGCAGGAAATTGTTCCTGAGGTGCCTGCACCGACAAGGGAGGAAGTTAATGATAATGATCATGAAGAAACAGATCAAGTTACTACTGAACTTCGAAGGTCCACAAGGGCACGTTCCGCACCAGAGTGGTACGGCAACCCTGTCCTGGAAATCATGTTGTTAGACAACGGTGAACCTTCGAACTATGAAGAAGTGATGGCGGGCCCGGATTCCAATAAATGGCTTGGAGCCATGAAATCCGAGATAGAATCCATGTATGAAAACAAAGTATGGACTTTGGTGGACTTGCCTGATGATAGGCACGCCATAGAAAACAAATGGATATTTAAGAAGAAGACAGACGCGGATGGTAATGTGACCATCTATAAGGCTCGACTTGTCGCTAAGGGTTATCGACAAGTTCAAGGGATTGACTACGACGAGACTTTCTCTCCCGTAGCGATGCTGAAGTCAGTCAGAATCATGTTAACTATTGCCGCATTCTATGATTATGAGATATGGCAAATGGACGTCAAAACAGCTTTCCTTAATGGCTTCCTCAAGGAAGAGTTGTATATGATGCAACCGGAAGGTTTTGTCGATCCAGAGAACGCTGACAAGGTATGCAAGCTCCAGCGCTCGATTTACGGGCTGGTGCAAGCATCTCGGAGTTGGAATATTCGCTTTAATGATGTGATCAAAGCGTTTGGCTTTATACAGACTTATGGAGAAGCCTGTATTTACAAGAAAGTGAGTGGGAGCTCTGTGGCATTTCTCATATTATATGTGGATGACATATTGCTGATGGGAAATGATATAGAATTCTTGGAAAATGTAAAGGCCTACTTGAATAAAAGTTTTTCAATGAAGGACCTTGGAGAAGCTGCTTACATATTAGGCATCAAAATCTATAGAGATAGATCAAGACGCCTCATTGGTCTTTCACAAAGTACATACCTTGACAAGATATTGAAGAAGTTCAATATGGATCAGTCAAAGAAAGGAATTTTGCCTGTTTTGCAAGGTATGAGATTGAGCAAGGCTCAGTCGCCGACCACGGCAAAAGATAGAGAAAAGATGAGTGTTATTCCATATGCCTCGGCCATAGGTTCTATCATGTATGCCATGCTGTGTACCAGACCTGATGTGAACCTTGCCATAAGTTTGGTAGGGAGGTACCAAAGTGATCCCGGTACGGAACACTGGACAGCGGTCAAGAACATCCTGAAGTACCTGAAAAGAACTAAGGATATGTTTCTCGTTTATGGAGGTGACGAAGAGCTCGTCGTAAAGGGTTACGTATATGCTAGCTTCGACACAGATCTGGATGACTCGAAGTCACAAACCGGATACGTGTATATTTTGAATGGTGGGGCAGTCAGCTGGTGCAGTTGCAAGCAGAGCGTGGTGGCGCATTCTACATGTGAAGCGGAGTACATAGCTGCTTGCGAAGCAGCGCAGGAAGGAGTCTGGATGAAGGAGTTCATCACCGACCTAGGAGTCATTGATACGTCTCAAACGTATCTACTTTTCCAAACACTTTTGATATTGTTTTGACCTCATTCTTGCATGATTTGGACTAAACTAACCCGGACTGACGCTGTTTTCAGCAGAGCTGCCTGTATGGTTTATTTGTGTGCAGGAAAACGGATTTTTAAGCATCTCAGAAAAATCCACGAAAAATCACGAAAAATCCACGCACCCGAAGAAACAAAATGCCAGAAGTGGGGCCAGAGGGGGGCCAGGGGGTGCCCAGGCGCCCTGTGGGCGCGCCCCCCCTGGGCCGCGCCGGGGGGGGGGGGGGGCGCCTGGGTGGGCCCCACACCCCCTGGTGCCCTACTTTAGCCCGTATTTTTCCTCCCGACGCAGAAACCCCAGATCGGAAGTTCTTTCGCTGTTTTTCGTCGCGGAGCCGCCGCCACCCTCTGTTCTTCTTTGGGAGGGCTAATCTGGAGGCTGATTTGGCCTCCGGAGAGGGGAGATCGTCGCCATTGTCATCATCATCACCACTCCATCATCCTTCCATGACTTCCCCCTTCATGTGTGAGTAATTCCCCTGCTGTAGGCGAAGGGGATGGTAGGGATTGGATGAGTTAGATCATGTAATAGTTCGTCAGATTGTTGGGGGCATGTTGCCTATCATCTAGTATGGTGTTTATCATCTTTGCTACAACTTGTTATTCTTAATGCTTGACACTTAGGGCCCGAGTGCCATGATTTCAGATCTGAACCATATGTGTTTGCATGAATATATTTGTGTTCTTGATCCTATCTATGAGTTGTATGCACCTGTTACGGTTCGGAACCGGCGATCCCAAAAGTGACAGCTTGGGACACCAAAGGGGATGGTCCGTAGTTTGAGGATTACATGTATCCATTGAGTTCATTGCTTTGTTCCGGTGCTCTTTGACAGGAGCACCTTAATATCCATTAGTTCCTTTTGGCCCCGTTCGTAGCGGGATGGTACGACAAAAGATGTTGTGCAAGTTCTTATTGCAAGCACGTACAACTACATACGGGATACATGCCTATTGTTTGATATTTGCCTAGATGATCATTACTTTTCCGTGTGCCGTGCCCCAAGTTAGAATCTATCTCATCCATGCAGCGCCCAACCATCCATCTCCCTAGCCTACAGTATTTTAAACCCTGCTTGTCACTAGTTGCTACTTTTGCCAATTACTATTGCTATTTACTTTTGCTGTTTACTTTTACTATTACTATCACCACTATCATATCACTGTTACCACTTATCTTTTGTTGCAAGTTAGTATATTTCAGGTGCGGTTGAATTGACAACTCAACTGTTAAAGCTTATAAATACTCTTTGGCTCCCCGTGTGTCGAATCAATAAATTGGGTTATTCTTACCCGCGAAGACTATCTCGATCCCTTACGGTTGAGGGTTATCAAGTACCGTTTTCTGGCGCCGTTGCCGGGGAGCATAGCAATATTTACAAGTCTACTTGAGGTATCCTACCTGTTGCACTTTATTCACTATGGGTAAGAAATGTGACCCCAAGGTTCCGATCTTACGATCCACTACAAGAAGAGGTACTGCTCTGAGCACTAGTGCTACTCTTGATTCACCTTCTGTTATGAGTAAGTTTGCCTCACCACCACCACATGATGCTCCTACTGAATCTGTTATTATGTCTGATACTCTTGATGATGCTTCTACTACTTTTGATGATGATATTAGTTCGCTTGGTTATGCTCTTGAGAAACAACTTACTGCTGCTGCTGAAAAATATGGAATTGAACTTCCTGTTACTCGTTACCCTATTGGTGAAACTTATGATTATCCTGATTTGAGTAAACTCCAGGAGAGGCTCCTTGATGATGATTACTATATACTTGATGAAGATTTATGCAGGGAACTGACAGAGTTTGCCGGCTCTGACCCTGAAACTATTAAGAAAATATTTGAAAAACACTCTATGAAAAACAAAACCGTTCCTAATCCTGAGTTTGCTACATCTCCTATATGCATTGATGATCCTGATTTTGATTTCTCTGTTGATCTTTCACTTATACCTATGGTTGAAGCTGACCCCTTTTATGGCAGAGAAAATGATGATGCTATTGCACACCTAACTAAACTTGGTGAACTAGGTGGCCTGTTTACCACAGATGAGAAGATACGCTACTTTTATGTGACCAAGCTTCTTCCTTTCTCCTTGAAGGAAGGTGCTAAAGCATGGTATGATTCACTTCCATGCGGATCTATTAAGAGTCCTCAGGACTTAGCTCACTCTTTTGTTGATAAGTACTTTCCTGCTCATATGCAACATGCTGCTTTACAAAGAATTTATAATTTTAAACAGTTGCAGGATGAGTCCCTCCCTAAAGCTTGGGGGAGGTACTGCGGTTTGATTCAGGCTAGACCAGGACATGAAATTCCTAAGAATGAATTAATTGATATATTCTATGCTGGTTTAACTGATGAATCTAGGTCCTATTTGGACAGTTGTGCTAGTTGTGTTTTCAGGAAAAGAACACCGGACGATGCGGAAGACTTAATGGGCAGGATTGCCAAAAACCATGAAGATTGGTCCGTCCCTGAACCACCTCCACCAACAAAGAAGAGGGGCATGTTTGTTCTAAGCCCCGAAGATATGCGAGAAGCAAAGAAGTCTATTAAAGAGAAAGGTATTAAAGCTCAAGACGTGAAGAATCTACCCCCCATTGAGAAGCTGTGTGAGCCTACCACTCACCCTCCTATGGTAGAGGTACACTCTCTTTTAGATTTCAACGCAAGTGACATCCCTCATGGTAAGCCTCCTGATCAATGTTTAGATGAGTTTGATAATTTTATTATGAAACAGAATCATTTTAATGAGAGGATAGAAAGTCAGTTGCATGATAATTCCCTTGCTATCAAAAAGTTGCTTGGTGTTTTAGATAGAACAGTTAATGATGTTCAATGTCTTGTGAAGCATTTTCATATGGTTCAAACTTAGCTTGATCAAATTTCTAATGTGCAAAGAGATTTGCTTGCTAACAATGCCAAACAAGATAAATTGCAGGCTTTTGGGATTAAGACCCGAGGAGGGACTAGTACTCAAGATCCTCTTTATCCAGAAGGACATCCGAAGAGAATCGAGCAAGATTCTCAAATGCAGGAAGAAGAAATTGTTGTCTCTCCAAATAAGAAGAAGAAACATAAAGAGACTGACAATTCTAATGATCCCATTGCAGATGAAGAGCCAGCTATTGATCCCAACAGTGTATCTATTTTCGATGCTGAGACTGAAGACGGTGCTGAACCTGAAGGTAATGATAATGAGAAGAATGATCCGCCTGAAGTTCGAGAAGAAGAAGCACCCGACAAACGTAAGAGGTACACTAAAGAAGACTTCATCGCAAGAAAACATGGGAAGGAGAAAGAACCATGGGTACAGAAACCCATGCCCTTTCCAGGTAAGTCCATCAAATCTAAAGAAGAAGAGCATTACAATAAGTTTTGTGAATGGATTAAACCTCTTTTTCTTCAAATCCCTTTGACTGATGCTATTAAGTTACTTCCTTACTCAAAATATATGAAATATATTGTCACTAACAAAAGAAAAGTTCCTAATGATGCAATATCTACTATGCTTGCTAACTATTCTTTCAGCGGAAAGATTCCCGAGAAGCTCGGTGATCCAGGTATACCCACCATTCCTTGCTCCATAAAGAATAATTATGTCAAAACTGCTTTATGTGATCTTGGAGCGGGAGTGAGTGTTATGCCTCTCTCTCTTTACGAGAGGCTTTGTTTAGAGAAACTAATTCCTACAGATATCTCCCTTCAGATGGCTGACAAGTCAACCGCTGTTCCGATAGGTATTTGTGAGGATGTTCCAGTTGAAGTTGCTAATTGTTTAATTCTTACTGATTTTGATGTGCTTGACATGCCCGAGGATGGGAGCATGTCCATTATTCTTGGTAGACCTTTCCTTAGCACCGCAGGTGCTGTTATTGATTGCAACAA
Organism: Secale cereale; assembly: GCA_902687465.1. Classification (NCBI taxonomy): domain Eukaryota; kingdom Viridiplantae; phylum Streptophyta; class Magnoliopsida; order Poales; family Poaceae; genus Secale; species Secale cereale. The sequence continues at coordinate 37,426,982 of LR738712.1, forward strand.
AGGGAAGGTTACCTTTCATGTGAATGATAAAGAACACACGGTATATTTCCGAAGAAGACCGACAGGAGGCATGCCCTCAAGTCTATAGAGAATATCGAGACCGTGAAAATTGGAGAATGGGACTGTCCACTACATGTGCCTCACAAATACAAAACTATCATGGTAGGGACAATGTCCATCAAGGTAAAAGTTCAGTGATTACTTCGTAGGAGGTGAGACTTTTTGCTCTATATATCGCTTGTTTGTTGGTAAGACTTGATCAACCTTACTAGTGAACGTGTTTTATATGGATAAAAAGTTGAGCTTGCTATGTCTTCATTTGTTTTTAGTGTTGTCCTACTTGCTGTACCAAGTATCTATGTTTTTGAAACTTCACAATACTACTAACTGCTTCAAGTTTTCAGAGAGTTTCGCAGCTTTTTGAACTTCGAAAAAATTTCAACAGTGAAGTTTTCAGAAAAATTCCAGAAAAATTATATTAAAAATTTCCACAACGGGAGAGACCCGGAAAGTCCTGGGGCCAGCCAGGGGGGGCCACCAGTGGCCCAGGCGGCCAGCTGGCGCGGCCCAGCCCCTGGCCGCGCCCACAGGGCGCCTGGGGCCCACGGGACCCCCCTCCAGGTACTTCTTCTTCCCCTCTCTCTCTCTTTTTCCAGAAACCCGAGTTCTGGTCTTGTTCTTGCTGTTCTTGCTGTTCTTGGAGGCGATTCTTCGATCTCTCTCTACAGCCCATCATTTGAGCTGAAATTTTGAGCAAATACTCCCTGGTATGTGACTCCTCCACCCCTCCAATTAGATTTTTGATTGGTGGCCTCCTTTGTGAGTATTTAGTAGTTCTTGGTGCTGTAGAGATGAGCTTGCATGCATGTGTAGAAAGTTGTTTTCCAAATTTTGATGCAAGTTTATGCCTTGGGCAAGTGAGTTGAGTAGTTTGCCTTAGCTCACTTTGTTTTAATCCTCGTTTTTGTAAATTGTAAAAAATTTCAGAAATGAGTTTGTTAGGAAGGGCAAAAGGATGGCTTGAGAAGAGGAGGCCCGCACACTCCGATCGAGTCACTAGAGCCGCAGCTTCGCCATCGACTGCTAGGGTTTGACACGACTCGTCACGAGCCGTGTTACTCAGTATCAGAAACTCACCTCCGGTTTCATTAACAGTTTTAGATATAATCCTGATTCAGGTGCTATTGAGTTTAAAATTTATAATGATCTTATCACCATGACTCTGGGAAATTTTTGTGAAGTAATAGGTGTGCCGAACGTTGGGAGGACGGCAAGGATGGCCACTCAGCCCTCCGAGCTGAAAACCGTCATCAACTCCCTCTGCAGCATGGGTACGAGGGATATTCATCGGTCGAAGATCTCCAGTATCTTGTTTCCTCACCTCAGGTATTTTGCATATTATATTGCTAGAGGGGTGTTAGCTCGTGACAACACGAGCAACATTTCTGCTCCGGATATTGCTATCCTGGCAGCAGCCCTCTCAGGGAGGTCTGATTATAATATTGGTACCTTAATTGCTCGACGCCTTGCTATGAACGGTAACAAGGGGGACTTATATGGTGGCATTTATGCCACGCTTATCTTAGAGCATCTTGGAGGCACCCCACACCCTGATGACACTCCTTTTACTTATTTAAGCTTTGATCTTGCTGCTATGAAAAGGCATAAGTTTGTTACCATGGGTTCTGAGCTTGATAACCTTGTTTACATCTTGCGTTTCGGAACTACCGCGGAACGCGAGATCCGTCTACCTGCACCTCTTTTGTTTGATTTTTCTCGTAGGAACGGATGGTCCTTTGATGTTGTCCAGTTCGATGAGTTCATGGTCCAGCATCAGTTCCATAACCCCATGGAGGGGGTTGTGCCCGACGAGGAGAGGCACGGTGAGATACCACATTTTCAGGATGAGACCGCCACCGAGTTTGGTGAAGGGTCTTCCTCTGTTTGGCGCTCGGAACCTTCCTCGTGGGAGACTCCGAGGAGTTCGGTGTACGCGCCATCATCCTTCTACGACCCTTGGTCTCACCACCATACCCCTGGAGCAGGAGGCTCCTGGGGGCAGTAGCTGCTACCAACTTTGGCCAAAAGCCTAAGCTTGGGGGAGTACGTGCCCTTCTCACTTTTCCATTGTATTATCCGTTTTATTCACTTTGATCTTTTCGAAGTTTTTGCCCGTTCTTCTTTATTCCTCTATTTGCAAAAACAACAAAAAGATTTTCTCTTTCTTTTGCTTTTATTCAACCTTTCGAAAAAACCAAAAAGATTTTCTTTCTCTCTTTAGTTTGCTTTGTTTTCAGAGATCAGCCCGAGTCCGTGATGGCATTTGATTATATTTCCTATGTTCGATCGTGCAAGTGACAAGCAGTAATGACGAAGATCGACTGAAAGGAAGCAACAAGGAAGACCGGTATGAACTCTTATTGTTTCTACTTTTGTACATATGCCTGTACTTATGATCTAGAGACCAGCTTGTAGCGACATAGTGCTATGTTTACAATGCTCTTCCAGTGGTTCATGCTTTCCTTGTGGCTAGTCTCCAATAACTAGAGTATATAATGTGTTATTGAAATGATCTACATGCATTGCACTGTTCATAGTCTGGCATACCAGGGTGGTATTTCCCTTTAGAGAATTTTTGGATTGACTTGGCACATGCTCACACATGTTTAAGACTAAAAAGTCTACTTTGCCTTGATGATCTTTGAGTTTTAGAATAGTTATATCACTTTCATGCCCGATTCAATGTTGCTTTGTCGCTCTGCATGATTATGACCGTTATTGCTCTCTAGTTGGTCGCTTCCCAGTCTTTTGCTAAACCTCCACCCGTACTAAGCGGAATGACTGCTTGTGCATCCAAGCCTTTAAACCTGTTATGCCATATGAGTCCACTATACCTTCCTATATATGGTATTTACCTGCCATTCCTAACATAGACTTTCATGTACCATCTCGAAATTAATCAAAAGCATTACTCTTTTTGTGCCTATGTTTTAGCTCATGAGGAAGTAGTAGTTAATTCATGATCTCTTTAAGTTGGACAAGTTTCACCCCTGGATTGCATGTATAATGTGCGAACCCTTAATATGAAAAGGAACTGGCATTGAGTGCGCCCGGCTCGAAAAGATAAATATAACAAACAAACCCTCCTTCACGCTTTGTTCATGAGAAATCAGAAAACTTTGGCAGTGATAAACAAAGGAGATTAAGAGGATGTGATCGTCCTCATGCGGGAGCCGTTCCTCGAGACTTGTCTAGCTTAAAAAGTGATTGAGTTATCTGCTAGCATTCGTTGACGAAATATGCACCTCTCAAAAACATATTTACTTCTGTTTTTAAAACCAAGAGCTCTGTTACATGTTTAGTTTTTGTTTCCGATCACGGGTTTTCAACTTTGCCAATAAAAGCCACGGTTCGAGAGTCTCATCTTCTTTCTTCAAAGCACTGACTAGGAGAGCATAATTGTCATTCTGAGTGTAATGTGCATTGTCCCAAAGTATTACATTGTCTTCTGCATACTTGTGATATGATTTATTCTGAAATTCTTAGTTCTAGTCTCCTTTAAAACTCTGGAGGAGTCTCTGCATTTATGTTTTGCTTCACTCATGGAGGCTAGCGAGATACCACCTTAATATGCTCAAGCTATGTGCAATGTGATCTTGTCTTGATTTTCGGTAATATATTGTTTACTCTTAATTATTTGTGACTGGTCACTTGAAAGAAGGATTGCTCCTTGCATTGTTCTCATAAGTACTGTTTTAATACTTGCTGAACTCTTTTCGTAGTACATGCTTATATACATCTAATGAAGCAAAAGAGTTTGTCAAAGTTTTCTTTGTCGCGTCCAGTTCATTGAACTGAATTGCTTGAGGACAAGCAATATGCTAAGCTTGGGGGAGTTGATACGTCTCAAACGTATCTACTTTTCCAAACACTTTTGATATTGTTTTGACCTCATTCTTGCATGATTTGGACTAAACTAACCCGGACTAACGCTGTTTTCAGCAGAGCTGCCTGTATGGTTTATTTGTGTGCAGGAAAACGGATTTTTAAGCATCTCAGAAAAATCCACGCACCCGAAGAAACAATTGGGGCCAGAGGGGGGCCAGGGGGTGCCCAGGCGCCCTGTGGGCGCGCCCCCCCTGGGCCGCGCCGGGGGGGCGCCTGGGTGGGCCCCACACCCCCTGGTGCCCTACTTTAGCCCGTATTTTTCCTCCCGACGCAGAAACCCCAGATCAGAAGTTCTTTCGCTGTTTTTCGTCGCGGAGCCGCCGCCACCCTCTGTTCTTCTTCGGGAGGGCTAATCTGGAGGCTGATTTGGCCTCCGGAGAGGGGAGATCGTCGCCATCGTCATCATCATCACCACTCCATCATCCTTCCATGACTTCCCCCTTCATGTGTGATTAATTCCCCTGCTGTAGGCGAAGGGGATGGTAGGGATTGGATGAGTTAGATCATGTAATAGTTCGTCAGATTGTTGGGGGCATGTTGCCTATCATCTAGTATGGTGTTTATCATCTTTGCTACAACTTGTTATTCTTAATGCTTGACACTTAGGGCCCGAGTGCCATGATTTCAGATCTGAACCATATGTGTTTTCATGAATATATTTGTGTTCTTGATCCTATCTATGAGTTGTATGCACCTGTTACGGTTCGGAACCGGCGATCCCAAAAGTGACAGCTTGGGACACCAAAGGGGATGGTCCGTAGTTTGAGGATTACATGTATCCATTGAGTTCATTGCTTTGTTCCGGTGCTCTTTGACAGGAGCACCTTAATATCCATTAGTTCCTTTTGGCCCCGTTCGTAGCGGGATGGTACGACAAAAGATGTTGTGCAAGTTCTTATTGCAAGCACGTACAACTACATACGGGATACATGCCTAATGTTTGATATTTGCCTAGATGATCATTACTTTTCCGTGTGCCGTGCCCCAAGTTAGAATCTATCTCATCCATGCAGCGCCCAACCATCCATCTCCCTAGCCTACAGTATTTTAAACCCTGCTTGTCACTAGTTGCTACTTTTGCCAATTACTATTGCTATTTACTTTTGCTGTTTACTTTTACTATTACTATCACCACTATCATATCACTGTTACCACTTATCTTTTGTTGCAAGTTAGTATATTTCAGGTGCGGTTGAATTGACAACTCAACTGTTAAAGCTTATAAATACTCTTTGGCTCCCCGTGTGTCGAATCAATAAATTGGGTTATTCTTACCCGCGAAGACTATCTCGATCCCTTACGGTTGAGGGTTATCAGTCATTCCAAGCGCGTCAAGCCCGATGACTCTCTTCTGTGACAACACTGGTGCTATTGCTATTACCAAGGAGCCCAGGTTTCACAAGAAGACCAAGCACATCAAGCGCCGTTTCAACTCCATCCGGAATTATGTTCAAGATGGAGATATAGATATTTGTAAAGTGCATACGGATCTGAATGTTGCAGACCCGTTGACTAAACCTCTTTCACGGGCAAAACATGATCAACACCAGAACTCTATGGGTGTTCGATTCATCACAATGTAACTAGATTATTGACTCTAGTGCAAGTGGGAGACTATTGGAAATATGCCCTAGAGGCAATAATAAAAGTATTATTATTATATTTCCTTGTTCATGATAATTGTCTGTTATTCATGCTTGAATTGTATTGTACGGAAACAACGATACATGTGTGAATACATAGACCACAATGAGTCCCTGGTAAGCCTCTAGTTACCAGTTCGTTGATCAACAGATGGTCACGGTTTCCTGACCATGGACATAGGATGTCAGTGATAACGGAATCACATCATTAGGAGAATGATGTGATGGACAAGACCCAATCCTGAGCATAGCACGAGATCGTATAGTTCGTAATGCATAAGCTTTTCGGTGTCAAGTATTTATTCCTTAGACCATGAGGTTGTACAACTCCCGGATGCCGTAGGAATACTTTGGGTGTGCTAAACGTCACAACGTAACTGGGTGGCTATAAAGGTACGCATCGGGTATCTCCGAAAGTGTCTGTTGAGTTGGTACGAACCGAGACTGGGATGTTGTCACTCCGTATGACGGAGAGGTACCTCTGGGCCCACTCGGTAAGACATCATCATAATGAGCTCAATGTGACTAAGTAGTTAGTCACGGGATGATGGATTACGGATCGAGTAAAGAGACTTGCAATGACGAGATTGAACAAGGTATCGGGAATACCGACGATCAAATCTCGGGCAAGTACCGTACCGATGGACAAAGGGAATAACATACGGGATTGAGTGAATCCTTGACACGGTGGTTCATCCGATGAAGATCATCGAGGAACACGTGGGAACCAACATGGGTATCCAGATCCCGCCGTTGGTTATTGACCGGAGAGTGGTCTCGGTCATGTCTACGTGTCTCCCGAACCCGTAGGGTCTACACACTTAAGGTTCGGTAACGCTAGGGTCGTAGAGATAAATGCACGTGGAAACCCGAAAGTTGTTCGGAGTCCCGGATGAGATCCCGGACGTCACGAGGAGTTCTGGAATGGTCCGGAGGTAAAGATTGATATATAGGAAGTCAGGTTTCGGCCATCGGGTGATCTCCGGGGGTCACCGGGAGCGTCCCGGGACCACCGGAGGGGCCCCGGGGGTCCACCGGGTGGGGCCACCCATCCCGGTGGGGCCCTTAGGCCGCAAGGGGGAAGTGTCCAGCCCTAATGGGCTGGCGCACCACTTGGGCCCTCCTCCCCATGCGCCTAGGGTTGAAACCCTAGGGGGGAGGGGGCGCCACTTGCCTTGGGGGGCAAGGACTCCCCCCTGGCCGCCGCCCCCCCTTGCAGATTGCATCTGCAGGGGCCGGCGCACCCCCTGGCCCCTATATATATGTGTGGGGGGGGGGGAGAGGGCAGCCGCACCCTTTGCCCTGGCGCCTCTCCCCGTCCCGTCACAACCCCGTCTCCTCAACGCAGGGCGCCCGGCGAAGCCCTGCTGCAATCTCCATTGCATCCACCACCACGCTGTTGTGCTGCTGGATCTCTGACGACTTCTCCTCCCCCCTTGCTGGATCAAGAAGGAGGTGACGTTGCTGTACCGGACGTGTGTTGAACGCGGAGGTGCCGTCCGTTCGGCGCTAGATCATCGGTGACGAAGAACGCGAAGAGTACGACTACTTCATCCACGCTTCTTCGAAAGCTTCCGCTCGCGATCTACATAACGGTATGTAGATGCACTCTTACTTGCTCGTTGCTAGATGTCTCCTTAGTTGGATCTTGGTGAAAGCGTAGAAATTTTTTGAATTCTGCTATGTTCCCCAACACCAACGCACACCTGCACATTGCGTACGCGACCGATGAGCAGACCTAGCAACCTCCATTACTAAGGAAGTTACGTTACGCGGTCCAACCCGGCGCGCGCCGCTCAGTCGCTGACGTCAAGAAGGCTTCGGCTGATACCATGACGTCGAGAGCCCATAACTATTCCCACGTAGCTGGTTAGTGCGTATAGGCCAGAGGACAGACTCAGACAATATCCAAACTCGTTAAGCGCGTTATTATGAAATCACCACGGACAACGACCAGGGCCATGCCACCTCTCGACTGGGTGTCTCAACCTGCCCTGTCGCTCCGCCACAAAGATCCACTCGGGGACCGTCGGGAACTCAGGCCCACCACTACCTGGATGGAGCCACCTGGCCTTTCAGCCCCCATATCGGAATCACTTGCGGGTACTCAATGAGCCGACCCGACTTTAGTCACATCATGTATCATGTAAATTATGTATATAGTATATACCCGTGATCACCACCCGAGTGATCACGGCCCGATAGTATAGCATGGCAGACGGACAAGAATGTAGGGCCACCGATGGAATACTAGCATCCTATACTAAGCATTTAGGAATTAGGATAGCACATAAAGGTATCAACAGTAGTAGCAACAATGACAGGCTATGCAACAGAATAGGAGTTATCGAATCATCAATAGTAGCAATTCTAATGCAAGAGTGAGAGAGAAGAGAATGGGCAATATCTGGTAATCAAGGGGGGTTGGCTTGCCTGGAGGCTCTGTTGAAATGATCTAGTCGCCGATGACGTAGCCGTACACAGCAACGTCGGCGACGATGGTCTCGGTGTCTATCGACAGAGAAGAGGGGGAAGAAACAATAAATATAAAGCAAACACCGCACCACAAAGCATAACATGTCAATACGCGGTGCTACGTGTGACCTAACGTGGTACTAAGTGATACTGGCGAGGATGGAAAACATCCGGGGAGGTATTCCCGATGTTTCGCGTTTTCGGGCAGACGAACCGGAGGGGGTTGTTGCATGTTCACTATGCTATGGATGTGTGGTGAAGGAATGGACCGGGTATTCGTATTCGTCTCGTCATTCTGAGCAACTTTCATGTATAAAGTATTTTCATCATAGTTACGGTTTATTTTCTATGAATTTTCAAAGATTTAAACATTTTCCGTATTTTATGGAATTATCATTAATTCGGAAATTAAATAGCTAAAAGCTATGGGTACACAAAAGTGTACCCAGAAGCATGCACATGAAGCTGACAGGTGGGGACAGTTGACCTAGTCAACTACATAGTTAGCACCCAGTCAGCAGAGGCTGACATGCGGGTCCTAGTGCTGAGTGAGGAGTGCATAGTCAGCAGATTTTATCCAGAAGAATAGTACACACATGCCCTACATGTCTGCTTATTAATTAACTAAACCAAATTTTATTAGGCTTAATTAAACTACGTGGGGCCATGCTGTCGGTGGGTACTAGGAATGGGTTATTTGTGCTAACGACGGCCATGTCAGATGTTTAATTACGCGCGCGCTGAGCATGCCGATGGTGAACCACAGGGGCGGCGGCGACATGCCGGATCCTGATTCCGGCGACCAAATGGTCGTCTGCGACCACCCACAGAACCTGCGTGGCGCCGTGCGTGTAGTGGGGCGAGCTGTTCGTGCGAAGACGGCCGGAGGTGACCACGACGACGACGTCGGACGACGGTGACGACGTGGCTTGGCTGCACCCGAACTACGGGGCGAGGGAGAGAAAGGGGAGAGGTCAGGGAGGAGCCAGATGCTCACATCGTTGCAGAGAGGGATCGGGGACGCCGGAGGAACCTTGCCGGCGAGGTCCGGCGGCTGGACGGGCCGACAGGCACGAGGCAGAGCAGAGGGCAAGGGGTGCGGCACAGGGACGACGGCCTCAGCACGGGACGAGGAGGAGGAAGTCGTGGCACGCGGGATGGTGGCGAGCTTCGGCGGGGCGTGGAGACGGCGGCGGCGGCCGGTGGTGCTACAGGCGTGGCGTGTGGACGGCGAAGAAGCTGCAGGGCGGAGTCCTTGGGCGCGGGCGTGCTCGTCAGGGCCGCGGGAAGCAACGGCGGACGCAGCAGGGACGGCGAGGCGCCGCTGGTGGTGGGGGGGGGGAAGGGCTCCAATGCGGTGATGGTGGCGGTTGCAGGCGGAGCAGAGGGGCGGGCGCAGCCAGATCGGGGAAAGGGGCGCGCCAGGGGGAGTGGGGATTCGAGGGTTAGGATTTCGGGGTAGTGGGGGGTATGGGCGTGGCTGGTGGGCTGGCCTGGCAGCCCGGTGGCCTGCTGGGCCGTGGCCCAGTGGGGGGAGGCCTTTCTCTTTTCTGTTTTTATTTTGTTTTTGTTTTTTTCTATTTTTGTTTATTATTCTTTTACTGTTTTTATTTTATTTCCCAACTTAATTTTGTTTGTAAAATATATAATCAGCACCCAAATTTGTAGTACTAGATATAACTCTGCCACAATAACTTTGGCACCTAAATAAAATAGTTGCATAATTATTTATTATTTAGAAGTATTTAAATAACATTTTTTGTCGTTGTTTTAGTTACTATGGTGCATTTAAATACTTTACAGAGGTGTGGTTTCTCTACCGTTATTACTTATGATTTATCATTCACATTGAGAACATTTTTGTTTTGACATTTGAAAACGTTTAATGTTTGACTTTATTTTAAATCTTGAAATTTGAATTGGTTCTGAACTAACACGAGATTAGCAACAGTAATCATGGTGATGTGGCATCATTACTGGAGGGTTACTATAGCTTGATTACCCGGGTGTCACAGTTACCGAACCAGTAGAAGAACCAAGCAACATAATGTAAACATCACCTGCACGCAAATAACAACACCTCGCAAGCCGACGTGTTAAAGGGGTTGTCAATCCCTTTCGGGTAACGAACGTGAAAAATATAAATATTGATAGATTGGTTGATGAATAAGATAAATTGCAGCAAGGTATTTTTGGGTTTTTGGTTTAGTAGATCTGAAAATAAAAACAAAGACAAATAGACAAAGGCAAATATATGAGAAAGAAGACCCAGGGGCCGTAGGTTTCACTAGTGGCTTCTCTCGAGAAAATAGCAAACGGTGGGTAAACAAATTACTGTCGGGCAATTGATAGAATTTCAAATAATCACGACGATATCCAGACAATGATCATTACATAGGCATCACGTCCAAGATTAGTAGACCGACTCCTGCCTGCATCTACTATTATTACTCCACACATCGACCGCTATCCAGCATGCATCTAGTGTATTAAGTTCATGAAAAAACGGAGTAATGCATTAAGAACGATGACATGATGTAGACAAGATCCGTTTATCTATGACATTAGATATAGATCTCGTCGTTTTATCCTTAGTGGCAATGATACATACGTGTCGGTTCCCCTTCTGTCACTAGGATCAAGCACCATAAGATCGAACCCAATACCGGGAACCTCTTCCCATTGCAAGATAAATAGATCAAGTTGGCCAAACAAAACCCAATATCAGTCCCGTGATTTTACGCTTTCAGTTTGTTTCATATGGTTTGCCCGAGGTGGTACTATTTTTCTGCGCAACGAGATGTAAAAAAGTCTGTCGGGTTCACCGTCACAATACGCTTCTTCCCGTGATTTTACGCTTTCAGTTTGTTTCATATGGTTTGCCCGGTTTGCCCAAGGTGGTACTATTTTTCTGCGCAACGAGATGTAAAAAATTATTGCCGGGCGCTGAACTCGAACCTTGGTCTCCTAGATGTGAATGGGCTGGGCTAGCCATGCGAACTATTGTCCAACTTTGATACAAAGAAAAGTTTGACTTTAAATGAACCATATCTCGAGTAGATCCGAGCGGAATTTTTTGTATTGGGACACATAGTTGCACGGCTGGGCCTAATCAACATCCAATCGCTACACTTCTAGGCCTTTTCTGTGCCACAAACAATGCGAGAAAAAGGCCGCGGTGGTGTTGAATTGAGATCGTGAGTTGAATTGAGGGTTGTCTATCGAAGGAAATAATTGATGGTGGTCTATTAAAGGAAAGAATTGACCTTTGTCTATTAAAGGAAGGAATTGAGGTCTGAATATGAACAAATTAAAGTAAGGATGGATTTCCGGATTGTGGGTATAAAAGGAAGGAATTGAGGGTTGTATATTGAAGGAAATAAATTAATGGTGGTCTATTAAAGGAAAGAATTGATCCTTGAGGACTTCTAAAAAATAATTGCGAGATCTGATGTTTGATCTCCAAACACTTGCACAAATTATGTATTTATTTACGTTGCAAAACTGATATGTCTTTTTCTCTTAGCTTTTTTTTGAGCATCAGTACAGACACCGTAGGCGCCTAGATTTACGCATCGCCGGAAATCCTAAAATAAATTTAAGAATAATGCGAGCACCAGGATTTGAACCCTGGTGGGTTGGGGATACCAGGGTCCACATAACCATCTCAACCACAGGTTGGTTCGCGTCTTTTTCTCTTAGCTGATATACATATATGTATGTCACAAGTCATATGTTGTTTTTGATGTTATTGAAGTGGATTTTCTTAGCAGATATAAGGAATGGTGCTTGATGACACACGGAGCAGGTTTTCCGATTTTTTTTGCCCGATGGAACGCACGGGATCGAGCATGGATTGAGTCTGTCGGGTTCACCGCCGCGTTCTTTTGACACAAAGATCCCTGTGGTTTTTTGGAATTAAACCCGCAGTCCCTTTGTAAGTTGATCCGGAAAAACGTTTTGATTTTACAAAAGAACCCCTCTAATCCCTCCCGAACGGGACCGCGCTCGCCCGCAGCTCCCTCCTGCCCTCGCGCCCGCAAGCCGCCGACCACGCCCCGCCGCTGGCGACCTTCCGTGCTGGACCTCCGGCCGCTCCTCCGCCTCACCCATCTCCCTTCTCCTTCTTCCCGATCTCCTCTCACCTCTCTCCCTCTTTCTCCCTCGACAGGGACCTCCATGGCGCTGCCGGCTCTCAATCTCGCCGGATCCGGTTGCCTACACGCCAAATCCTTTAGAAATGGATCCACACCGGCCGGATCCTCCCGGATCCGACCGGGACCCGCCATCGTCGCCACCGGAGCGCCTCCCCGCTCGACCTGCATCGCCACCTTCCACCACCAGCCCTTGGAGAACCTCATCTCTCTGATTTGCTCCATATTTGTTGCAGGATGGGCAAGAATCAGATACAGTAGTTACAACAAAAGGGATGAATTTAGAGGAAGATGCAGCAAGGCAGAGGTAGTAATCTCAAAAAAAAAATGAAACACATTAGCGTGAACATGTGTGCTCTTGTTGTCAGTGCATGTGTGCTCCTGCTGTCAGGTAATGTGGAATTATTTTATCAGTTCTGTGGGTATGTGAGTTGGTAAACCAAGTGTGGCTGCTGCCCACTTATTCCTTCCTACTCCCCCAATTTTTCTCACAAATGCATTTTGTGGTCTGATGCGACTACTACTAAAGATAAAACATTTAAGGATCTGAATATTTTAGCAGAGGCCTATTACGTGTTGCAGCTAGCTTGAACTACATTTATAATGGACAACTCAAAGAACTGATGCTATTGGTAAGATAAGGTCACATGAATCCCAATTAAATGGGAAGCAAAGGGTGAAAAATGGGACTCTAGAAATCACTCTTTATACTATCCTCTGTGTCTTAGCAAACCAGTTCATGTGGAGAAGAAAATGTTTCCTATATGAAAAATCAATACATTATTATTGTTACTTATCATTGCCTTGGGCATAAAATTCAAACATGAGGACTTGGTTTCTTTCTGTTCTATAGTATCCTGATGCATGCTTTGGCCGTCGCTCTTTAGTTAAATGTTATTTTGTTGAGACTATTTTCATCACTCAAGTAGTTGAACTGTAAGTTCAGAATTGGCAGTAAATCGTACAGTATCTTGATGCATGCTTTTTCTACAAGGTGCCCAGCTTCTAATCAGTCTTCGCATTTATGTTTTCAGAATTGATCGAGTAAAAAAGCAACTTCGGCATGCGAATGAGAGCTTTTCAGTAAGTGCTTTTAGAATTTAAATATTGGTGCTCGCTTCCTCTGCTATAATCTGATTTTTACAGAAAATTTATAGTTGGCTTCATTGAACAGATCTTGCACGGTTTGGTGTTTATCTAATAGTTAGTTGGGTATGTCTCTGAGAAACAGTAGGCACTCTTACTAGCTGTATTTATTTTTTGTGTTTTTGATAACGTACATAGCCATGGCATTTTCTTCTCGACTGTTGTTGTTTTCACAATAATAAGTTTGATAACGTTCATAGCCATGGCAGTCTTACTATGATGCAGGAAAGCGCAGCTAGCTAGGTATAGCTAATACAATAAGGGCTCCTTTGATTCAAAGGAATTCTATAGGAATTTTGGAGGATTGAAATCCTTTAGATTTTTTCCTATGTTTGTCCTTTGATTCATAGGATTGAATCCCATAGGAATTTTTTCAATGGATTCTTTTGTACTACATTTCATAGGAAATCTAACATCCACTCCAACCTCTTTTTACAATTCCTTTGCTTTTCTCATGAAATCAAACACTCCTTGCTAATCCAATAGGATTCAAGTGGGCATGACACTCCAATCCTATACTTTTCCTATTCCTGCGTTTCCAAAATCCTACGAATCAAAGAGGCCCTAAGTTTGCTTTTCACTTCAGTATTCAGAGGAAGTCAACATTTGTTTTATAGTTCAAACCAGTTACTTATCTATTCCAGAATGATATTGTGTCATGATAATATGTTATCAAAATATAATCTTCACCATGGCCAAAGGTAAATTTCGTTCAGGGTATTAGTTTGTTTGATCCACCAAGACAAACAGCAGGTGGCATATGGCGATGAGATGGTCTTCTTCAGCTGTTTACATGGCAGTTCTCTTCTCGAATCCCCTCCGTTCTAAAATTTGTGATCTTGCTAGGTAATCATGCTAATTGAGAAAGAAATGTATCCAAGACGATGTACTGTACTGATATTAAGAAAAAGGTATGTTTGTATCTTTTTCAGGTTCGTCTAGCTATTTCTTTGTATAGACTAAATTTGCCTTATGTAGGTCCAATTTTTTTTGTCTTCCGTGGGTTACAAACCAAAGCTTGCTTGCTAATACTCTCGTGCTCCGATTAAAGATGGACATCTACAATGTACTGTGATGAGTAACCATCAGTTAGTAAATCCATTCTCTTGTGAATACTACTGTATCTATCTCATCTCTTCTGTTGAGTGAGCGCTTGGGACGGGACATGCAAGAACAAAAAGTACAAGAAGTGTACAAATGAAGTCACGACGAGCTGAACAGAGCAGGCTGGCAATCAGATGATTCCGTGTCCGTATTAGCTATTTCTGATTTTGAAGCTATTCCTTCATGACACATGATTATTACAAATTGAAAAAATGTGCAATGTGAAAGTTGGTACTGAAGCGGATTGCTCTTTTTGATCTACAAACAAATTTCAGTCATAAAGCACGGATTGAGTTTGTCGGATTCACCGTCGCGGTGTTTTTGCAGAAAAGCCCTTGTGTTTTTGGTAATGGAACCCGCAGTCCTAGGTGTTTTCTTCTAAATCGAATCGTTTTGTTATTATGTTTCTAAGACTACACGCTGCTCTTGTCCCTCCTCGAGTCGCCATGGATCCGCTCCTCTTCCCCCGTGCGCCGCCGCCCCTCTCCCCCGTGCGCCGCCGCTTCTCTCCCCCATGATCCGGCGTTCCTCTTCCCCCGGGCTGCCGCACCTCACCCATCACGGACCCCTGTGGATCTCGGGATGCTGGAGGAGCCCGTCATCGTGGGCACGACAGAATCGCCAGCCGCCGCAACCACCTTCATGGCCGTCTCAGGTGAAGTCGAAGGGAGCATGGGGCCACGCAAAGAGGTGAGGTCTCCATGGGGATAATAGTGGATAGGACGACGGAGGGTGGGTGAGAGGAAAGAGAGAGAGAGAGGGTTGTGGCCAATGCTTGCTATTGATTTGCAGAGAGGAAATTCTTAGAAGGAAGATGGCGCTATTCAGCAGCTGCTGCAGGCTATGGCGCAACAGAGCAATTGAAAGAAATTGGCAAGGTAAGTAACATGATTCAATTTAATTATCTTCAAAATTCTGTGTATGGGGAAGTGCATGGCGGTGGTGGTTGGGCACTTGAGATTGCTGCTATTGCTGTCATTGTGTGTATGCTACAGCTGCAAAATTCTATGTATGTGCTGCTGCTAAATACAGGACGATGCATTACATTCTCCCTCTCTATCAATCTTTAAATTCATTACCATTTTTATTTTTATTTTTTGAATGTTGTTCTTTAATCCAATTGTTGTTTGGTGGTGCAGGTAAGTCAATCCTAGGGGAGTGCCATATTGTTAGCCTTTATGGTGACTGCTACACGATCCTGTAATGCATTCTAGGACTGTTGCTTCTTTCAGTTGTTTCAGTTACTAGATTAGCAGCACAATGCATCCATGTCAATGTTGGATTTTACTTCCTGATTCTCATTCCAAGTTCTGCAGGAAAGAAACAAGGAGAGGATAGTGAAGGTTAGACCTCAATCTAGCGCTCTTAACTGAAGCAAGTAGGATTTTGTCAAGGTTGTGCCTCAATATCATGGAGACGCCTATGCATGTCAATTTTTCTAACAACTGGTTGTCGATGCTGCTGAGGTCGGCTTGGTAGTTCACTGGTCCTATTGCTTTATACTCCCTCCGTTCCTAAATATAAGGTGTATTATTTTTCCAAGAAGTCAAGCTTCTCTAAGTTTGACTAAGTTTATTGACAAAAATATCAATGGCTAGAATACCAAATCATTGTCACTAGATTCAACATGAAATATATTTTTATATTTTATACATTCAGTATATAAGATAAGGTGATATGCATGCTTTGAACAGATGGTTTTTATCCCGTGCCAAACAGTTCTGAAGACAAATAGACAATGCTTCACTTTAACTTGGTTTGTGTGAGTGTAACCTTTTATTAAGTTGGAACTTGGAGGTGGTCTATCCGTTTAGTATTTTGGAAAGTAAAAGTTGCACTTGATGATGCTTTGTGAGATGGAGCACTTCATTCCAGGGCGTGGTTTTGAGAAAGATCCAATGGCAAATTAAACTGATATTTGAGTTCACCATTGTTTGTTTGGTAATTTGACTTAATTGTACATCTGAATTTTTATTTGCTTATATCAACTGCAAACAGCTACATATTTCTGCATCAGATATTGAGGTTTGATTAAGTTCATATACGACAGTCGATTAGCTACAGTTTGACATTTTATTCATTCAAGGCGAATGCAAAAAGGTTTAGAATAAGCTATACATTGCAAGTTCACATATTTTCTGTGTTTGTGCAGAATTGGGATATGAGCGCTTACGTATCCGGGACACAAGGGGCCACCATAGCCTGGTTTATCTCTTTAGACTGCCACAGTGCCCATCAGGGCGACTTGGATCCTCGGCCATGGGCCTTGCTGTCTATGGATCATACGCCACCGGCCATGCTTCGCCACCTGTCTCCCAGGACAACCACTCATGTGTTGGGGAGGCAATGGAGGGAGCCGACATGGTCATCACCATTCCGTGAATGAATAAACTCTTCAAGATCACTTGTGCGGCTCGGTTAAAGGTAAATTAAATAGGTCCATAGTATCTTCGTAAGCATATCGGTAATAATTTGACGCATTAGATCAGTCCATACATTAAACCCTTTAACGGTCGCGGAAGGAGCGCCTCCTCCTGCTGTCCACGTCGGCTAGACTGTCACTGTTTGTGTCGTCCAATGGGAGCGGGACATTGTTCCAGGTCAGCTGAGTAAACGAGGGCCATCGCACCGATGAATTTCCACGCGATTTCGTTTCCTTCTTTGCGAAGGCAATTCCCCATCGCACGCAACGTCCCAGTCATCGCCTCCACAACACGCATCCTCCTCCTCTCGCTCTCTGCGCCGCCGCTGCCGCCCCAGACTCCCTTCCGATCCGTCTCCTCTCCTCCCATCGCGCCACCGGTTCCTCCCCGAGCTTCGTCCACTTCTTGTGCGGCGGCCGATGCAGCTCCGCCCCGATCCCCATGCTTGCAGGGTTATCGTCGCCGCCGCCGCCGCCGCCCTACCCCACGCTTGTGCCCTCCATCTCTTTCAGCCCCGGCCTGTGCTCCGTCCCTTTCTCGTTGTTGGCTCTCAACACGACGAGCGTGAACCGCAGCAGGTCGCCGCAGGGCCGTATGCCTCCCGAGGTGCGCCAAGAGCCTCGGCATCCCTCGCCGCTGCGGCCGGCGCAGACAGGCCTTTCGGAGACGCCGCCGGCCAAGCCAGTGCCCGTGCAAGCCAAGGATGCCACAGGCCAGGCCGCGATTCCAGCGTCCAGCAGGGCAGCCTCGGCACCAGGTGGATCCAAAGCTCGCAGAGGATGGGGACGAGGTGGATATGCAGGTCGTCTCCGCCTGCGCGCTGGTAAGCCCCCCCCTCTCTCCCTCTCTCCCCCTCTCTCTCTCTCTCTCTCTCTCTAGGGGAGTAGCAGGTAGTGTTGATAGGGGTGCTGCAGGTTCATGTTCTTGGTCTGTTCATAGATAACTAAAGGCTTGTGGGATGCACATCTCTCTTTGTAAAATTACTACCAAATGTGTCTTTCCTTTTTAAGGCCACATGATTTGTTAAGCCCAGCAAATAATTCTAGGAGAAAACTGAACATACGCAAGATATCAGCAACTATCAGAATGTAATTCCAAAATATCTATAAAATATCATGCAGAAGTAACAATAATAATAAATACCTGAAAATTATCTGTGTTGGCTTTCTTTGCTGACTGGTTATGTGCGCCGGCCGACGTGCGTCCGTGTTCATGTGTGTGGCGCTATACTGGCAGAGGAAGCGGGCGGTTGCCAGCAGAGGAGGTTCAGGATTAGTATGGCACGATTAGGATTGTTCACTTGATTTGTTTGGTCTGGATTAGTACAGCAATGCACTGATATTTGTTTTATGACGCAGGAACTTCAAGACGACAAGGGGAATCAGGCTTCACGGCTACACATTCATCTTTGATTTTCTCCCCAAATTTTAAATTGTTTGATCCCTAAATTTTAACCCCCTTGAGAAAGCCAGAGTATTCATGGAATATGGTCTATGGATGCCGAGGCTGCCCTGCTGGACGCTGGAATCGCGGCCTGGCCTGTGGCATCCTTGGCTTGCACGGGCTTGATGAAGGTTATGCAAGAGTAAGTGCAGTGCTGCCCGCGCACCCTACTGTTTAATGTTGCACATGATTTATACATCCAGAGTGTACCAACGTCAATAATTGCTAGATGTGTAGGCTGGTCATGGTTTCATCTATGTGTAATATCATTGTTCATGTTCTTGATGAAGGTCAATGTGCATGAACTTGATGAACTTTTCTGAATGGCTAAAGTTATGTGATTTTGTGATATATGAAATGTCCAGTTCGATGCATTGAATGAATGTAAATAACTTTACTGAGTTATATAACTTGTTGCCCCTTTTTCTTTTTCTTTGTTGTAATTTGCAGATGCAAGAACTAGAGCACCTGTCATTCCCGCATGTGCACGGTTCAACATCAAGATTAAATTTGGAGAGAGGATGTAACTTGAGTACAATGAGGGTGAAGTGGATGCCTGCATTACTTCAGATAGTGATGCTTTTCTCTTTGGAGCTAGACTGTCATAAAAATGATGCGGTCGAATTGTAAGGTAGGCAGTCTGTTATATTTCTTATATCATGAGATGAATGATTTGCTTCGCTTTCCTTGTACCATGGTGTGATGAGTATGAATTTCTTTCTGGAACCTTTTGAGTGCTACAACATAGCGGATATTAAGTCTGGGATTGGATTGAATAGAAAACAAATGGTAGCGATGACACTTCTTATTGCCAGTCACCATGATTTGCATGGGGTGCCTGGTTTTAGTTTAGAGACTGCACTTTGATTTTTTGCGGCTATTTGATGAGCATCATATGTTAGATAAGTATGTTTAGTAATTTGATGAGTGATTCTGATAATTCTTAGCATAGTGAGTTGCCCGAAATTGCATTTCTGAACCTGATTTTATTTCTACTTCTTCAGATTACATGAAATTAGTAAAGGAATATATCCGTTCATAGAAGGATTTGACAAGGTCCATGCTGATGATCTAGCATCACCATCCACATAGAACCCGCCAGTTCTGAGATCGCCTCAATGCTCACACTGGTCACCCAGTAACAAATAAAATCACAGCAAGACCGAATGCAATTATTACTCGGTGAATTCATTAGAACATTGCATGAACTTTTACTCTGTTACGATGAACGATACTCAACATGGATGTCTTGCTTTCAATTATAAACCTTCTTATTTTTATTCAGGAAATCATTTAATATCACCGCATTTCTCTACATATTACATTCTGTATTTCATTCTATCTGCTTTAACAAATAGTCTTATCCTTGTCTCTAGGCAGGGGGACAAACATGTTTTGGGTTTGTTGCAGAAGCCTCTTCCGCTTATATCCGGGAATGGACCCTTATTCTTTTGTTGTACCGTACACCAGCACATACACCCTTATTATGTTTGTCTCTAGCGATGCAATATTAGCCTTTTACCCACCTTGACCTGCAATGTTGATATGTATTTTTGTTATTACTCTATGATAGAAAATTACGCAGTTGTAAAGCAGTTTATATTCTCTTATATTTGGTGTTTCTATGATACTATAGGTCTTCCTCTGATCGACTGTCAAACAATGCCAATTTCATGGTTAAAAAATCATGAGGAATTTGATTAAATGGAATTAGAAATAAAAAGGGTGTCGAATGCAAGTGATGTCTATGTTATCAGCTACCCTGTGGAGGTTCATCGGAACTTAATGCAATTTAAGCAGCCAAGTATTTTCCTAATAGTTACTGTCATACGAAATGCATGTTTTCTCCTATTGTGATACACATATTGATCTTGTACTTCTTGTCTGATAAAACTGGGAATCATAATATTCTCTTTCGCCAAGTAAGCCCCACTAATTAGAAAACTAGAAGGTTTGCTACAATTCCTTAGTTTAATACTTTAGTGTTTGGTTACAGATATAGAAGAGAGTATTCATTTGAACTAAATGATATTGAAGTTCCAATATATACAATATTTACACTCCTGGACTTGTATGGAAGTTTCTTGTTCTATCTGGTCTTTGTTATTATCATGGTTTATATTATTCTATCTTTTAGCCTAACGTCCTCTGTATCGTCATGTTTATCTCATTTGCTGCAATTATTACAATTTTGTTGTCATTAGTTATTGCTTGCCAAATTGATGAGTTCTTAGTTTTCTATTTCAAATGCATAGGAACAGGCTGATACTTTGTGCAGAAAGGGAAAATAAACGTCAATGTTCTGAAGCAATGCACTATTGAACTTTGCCACTATGATTCCAAACTACATTTTTGTTCTTCAAAGTGCACCTATGATTTGTTGCTGGTGACAGATGCTCAAATGGTCGGGCATGTATGGACTCACTTGCAGGAAACTCGAGGAAGAGCGGGTTGATGCCGGGCTCAGTTCTGAAACTACAGCAGAGCTTGTCAGTTGTCACTGTATGTTTCATGTATTTCTTTTCCTTGCTTCATCTAAATTTGTAGCTTACAGTTTTCTATATTAGTGAAATTTACAAGCTATGCTATGCTCAGATAGTTGTTCCGGAATATATGCTTAGCTCGCCTTTTGGTTAATAGCTACCTTATTACTTCATATACTACTACATGTATTGGATCTCAATTCGTAGCCGTGCTTGCCAGCTGCTCCTACCTCCGCCGCTGGCAGTGGCGACCAGCTAGGGTTCAGCGGTCGCTGCCAAACCGGATAGCGTGCTTTATATGGTTTGTTTAATGTAGCATCTTTCTTCTAATTCAGATTATTATATTGACTCTAAAACTTTGTTCCTGTTGTATGTTACTTTCTTCAGTTCCTGTTATTGTTCGTCTCTCACCAGCTGTGGGAAAGATGATGTTTTCTTTCTGGCCGATTTGTCAGAAGAGCACCTATGTTAGCTAATGATTGTCCGCGACAAATTTGTCTGAGGAAAAAAACATTCTTCTGACAGAACTGCATGGTCTCAGTTCACTAACCTCAAAAGGACTTAATAAACAAAGTACTGAATGCAGCGATTACAGTTTCAACCTGGCATTATCATATAACCTTGGTTCTCATGGATCTCCTGACATTTGCCTAAACAATGGTTAGTATACTATACAAATCAACTATAGTTATGGAGATCTGAACCTGAAATTGCCCTATGGGGTATTAACTCTTAAATATCGTGCACAACCATGTACACTAAATGTTTGGATAAGAAGCAGGATTTTCTCGTTTAACATAGTTTACTGCAGCAAATACTTTGTATGTGCTTCCAGAGTTCTCTTGCTTGCCGCTTCTGTTGCATCCTTCTGGCAACCTAGCAGTAAACTACTGGAGGTAATATAAGGTTCTCCCTTCCATTGCCTGGTTTGCTGCCAATGCTCACTAATTTTTTACATTTCTTCCATGGCTCCAAAGTCTTCCTGCAGTTTTGATATGTAGCTGCTTCTTCTACCGATGTTATTCTGGCATTAGGAACTGCTCGCCTATAATTTTTTTCTCTGCAAATTAAATACACATGCATAATTTGTATTTTATCATCTGCAATTCTGGTTTATTTTATAGTATTGGTTGAGTTCCACTTCATTATCCAAGAACTTGTCTATTTCTTTGATTTGCCTGAATACACAGTAAGGCCTACTCATGCTCTTTTATTGGAGCCATAATTTGATTGAACCATACTGAGTGTACAAGTAATTTCTATTTTGACATCTATACATTTTATTTGCTTCATGTTCTTGATTGAGATGAGCGAGGAGGGACATCGACTATTTAGCAAGGAAATCACATCTAAGACAAAACATCCACAGTTGTTGTATGAGTCAAAGCCATACGGAATACTTCCAAGGAGGAAGCAATATATGTGTTTTATTTTCGCTTGCTTTCTCTTGCTTAGCCCAATCTCTTTTATTTGCAAAGGAATCAACTGACAATCCCTTTTGTTCTGCAGCTGAAATTCAGAAATTTCAAGTACTTTTGTGATTACAATGTGGCCAGACCTTGAGGATTTTTCCAGGTTTTCAATAGGAAGTCGCCTCTAAAAATTGTTTTCATGCTTGCTGATCAAATGGTATGTATGATTAAAGCTTACTATTCCCTTGGCTTCATTACTTTGGTCCAGCTTCGTTTTAATCTCTTCCATTTCATCATGTGGACTTTAAGTGACTTCCTTTTTGTTAGATCAATCATGTCGTGCATTCTATTGATCTAACACGATGAAAGTACAGATATACGTTGACACACCAACACATTCCATAGTCATACAGGTTAATATTGTCATCTCTTATTGGTATACTTGAAGAGAATTGGGTGAGTTACACAATATTGTCAGAATTATCGCTAATCTTCAGCTGTTACCAAGTAATCAGAGAGAGCAAGAACTTGACAGGAACATCAAGATATGCGAGTGTAGACACTCATCTTGGAACTGGTAAGCTTACTTGACTGTTTGTTGTGTACTCCTTTATTCGGTACCTGCACCTAGACTTGAGGCATGTAGTGTCATTTATTCCTTCTAAACTTTTCTTACCTCCATATATTTTCCTTTTAATGTATCATAATTTGATTTTGCATCTAAATGGATGATACAGAATCTCCTGGATATGTGCTGATGTACTTCTTAAGAGGAAGTCGGTGAACATTACTACACATGATGTGGCGGCTGCTGTGACTCATGGAGCTCTGGGCGCACAACCTTCGCCTGCTCACCCTGGACTTCTTCTGCGATGCCCGTGAGATGGACATGGGCTCCATTGAGGACTACTATGATGGCGAGCAGAGCAAGTACGGCCTGTAGAGCCTTGATTATGGCGCGGATGAGCAGCTGCTCTGCAGCGGCAAGTCTCGTGACTGCAATAGAACAACATCTTGGAGAGGTGCTAGATACAGTGTTAAGATTGCTTATTTAGTCGATGTCGACAGTGTTTCAAAACCGTAACATTTTTTGGAGGGAGTTACTACTGTCTTTCTTTAAGGAGAGCAATCATAAACCCAGAAGGATAGTATTCTGCAGGGGTGTACTCCTAATATGATGCTATAATTCGTTGTTGGTGGCGCCTTGTTGAATCACTATTATTTTTCTATGTAGGGACAATGCGAGCGAAGGGCAATTCGCTCGAGTTCTGATCTATGAAATAGATGCCATCAGGAAGGTGATGCCTTCAATTCATCATTTTCTTTGCGTGCCTAATTATGCTCTCATCCTCTTTTGTTGTATTCACTGTGTTATTTCTGGCTAATGGCTTGTGCATCTTTGCAGGAGGATTATCAGCCCCCAGTGACATTTGTGAAAAAAAATGTCATTCAAAGCTTGGTGTTCTTTGCTGTCATTGTTCCTAATTTGAAGGGGACTGAGATTTCTACCTAGGAAATTTTAGTGGGGTTACCTTCAAATGATCGGACATCTGAAATAAATTAGATCTTAGTAAATCTATTACCAAGACAAAGACATTGTGTTGTTTTTCATAAAATTTCTGAACTGTTTTGGAAGAAGCAGGCATGCAATGCTGATGAAGCCCAGTCGTTGACACTCCGGTATGAACAGATGGCTCAGACCGTCTCGCCGCTGGAACTGATCTTACATCCAAAGCTCTTGAGCATGGCTCAGACCGTCTCGCCGCTGGAACTGATCTTACATCCAAAGCTCTTGAGCAGCGGCTGATCAATTTAATGTTGTGATAGTAATAAGAGTTGTCGGTACTTCTTCTTTCCTGTATTATACTCCCTCCGTTCCTAAATATTTGTCTTTCTAGAGATTTTAACAAGTGACTACATACGAAGTAAAATGAGTGAATCTACATTTTAATATATGTCTACACTAGAAAGACAAATATTTAGGAACGGAGGGAGTAAATACAAACATACACGCTACACTACTTTGGTACAAACTATAATGGGTGTATAATGGATCTGAGGTCTGAGCTCATAATTTCTCTGCTGCCTCTATGTTTATATACATGCTTGCTTTCCTAACAAATATCAATACGCACACCAGTACAATCACTTTGATGGACATCAACTCAGTCTAATCTTACTCTCAAGCATCAGACTTACTGATACATATGAATAGCATTACTAGGAATGCTCATGTCCATGAGCAACTAGGAATGCTCATGTCCATGAGCAAATGAGCGAATGTCATAATATAGACCAAACGAGCTAGCTGATCAATGGGCGGCAGCAAACCTTGCACCGCAGATGAGCGCCTCAGGAGGCGCGCAATGGCGCGCCCCAACCTCTAGTACCATTGAGATGTGTTCCTTTTCTATCATTTCAATGACGAATATACTCTATATTTCTTTCCTCATAATAAATTGTCAATTTTATGAGATGGGTGAGGAAAATCGTCAAGATTAAAGAATTGCAGGTTGAAGAAGTATATTGTTTAATCCCATCTTATTTTCACAATACTCAGGTTGATACTTTTTGGAAGATTAGATTGAAAAATAACCGATTTTTCTCTCGTACTTGAGTTGGGAGTCGTTGTAGATAAAGTTGTGCAGGTTAAATTTATGCTCAGTACCCACACTACCGTAATTCATGCATGTTGGTGCTTCCCAGGTGATGTGCCCAACATGCTTTCGCACGAGAATGGCAATGGAAGCGAGTATTGCCCATGTATAGATCCGTTTAATGAATGTTGTTAAATTTGACGTGTGCCTACTGCTTACGACATTTTCCTTCTTGTACTGTTGTGCTAGGGCCTGAATCAGTTTTTGATGTATACTCTGAAGAGTTGCACTGCGATGAAGTTGGACAACATTCAATACAACCAGTGTTGAAGTATATTGATCACACATCAGCTTCTGAGTCCATCGACAACCTGGACTTTGTATCTTTGAGTTTCAGATATTTGAGTATTATTATATTCTTGTCACAGTGAAGGTTATCATGTTTTCACACCCGCTATATAATGTTTTAAGAAAAAATGTCAAACATAGTTACCTTTATAAAGAGTTCAGATCATCTAATGTAAGTATGCAAATTGCAAAACAATCCGATAAATTTATTTTATTGCTTGAATTGTGGAATTGTGGAATTGGAGATATTGCTTTTGTGGTTATTGCTCCGTGTGATATGCTTATGGTACAACTTTGTACTTATGTTCCTACAAAATTAAGTTCCACAAGTATGCGAAGTATTCGGTGTCGCAATATATCATGCTAGGTAGCTCCACATAAAGGTTTATTTTTGCAAAAAAAATTGTTGTCCGTAGCAAGGCACAAGGATTTTAGCTACGCCTCTAAATATTAATGCAAATCCTAATGAGATAGTATTACACTGTTTTTAAATGGTTCTAAAGCTACTAGCTCTAATGCATAATGAGGTACAACTTTGGTTTTACATTTTGCATTCTAAAAAAATATGTATTGGAATTTGATATCTTGAACAGGAACTAAAAAGATGACCACAAGGAGGAGGTCTTGCTCGATGTGGCTGCCACCACCAACGGTAACAGCGACGACGATCACAAGGCAGTTGCTGGAGCACCGGAGCTTGCTCGAGAAGAGTGCACTATGAATTGTGCTACTGAACGAGGATGAGAGGGACACCCACAACCAGGAACAAAGGTGTATGTGCAAGGAGAAGAACACGACAATGCCATGTGATGAGCATGAGGATCATAAATGTATATCTTAGACATGATTGAAGTTGAATCACTAAAATACATATGCCCCCGTTGCAACGCACGGGCATTGTCCTAGTAATATTAAAGGACGGATGCTTTCATAGTTCTTCATACGTCGCCCTTTTATATTTATTGATTTTATGTTAACCATTAAAATTAACGGCTGAGATTTAAAAGGATACAAATAGAAAATCTTGTGAGACCGCACGCAAGGACATAAATAGAAATTGAAGAGTAAAATTTATAGGCACGTAAAGAAATGGGAACCGAAACACTACAAGGAACAAATCAAGAAAAAATGAAAGTTTAAGGAGGAAGAGGCCCGTGTACATACGCATCTCTATGGTAAAAAATGAGCTTCCTACCCTTGCACGACCTCAGAGAAAAAAATATATCAATGTTTATTAACATCGATACAGTCATACATACATGATCGTAGCCTGGTACCCCTCTTGCCCTCTCCATCCAAAGAGACAATGACATGGAAGCCAATGGAGGTCGTCACGCAGCCGGAGATGGGGCGAAGCCGAGGAATACGGAACACTGTCTCCGTCTTGAGGACGCATGCCACATGTGCCATAGACGCCGAGACGCGAACACAGGTGGATGCATTGGACGCGAGCAGGCAACTATGGTGGCATAGGCATGCTCTGTTTTGGCTGAGGATTCAAGCGGCACGGTGAGACCGCGGACGATGATAACGCGGTTCGCGCAGTAGTCAGACGTGTATCATCATATTGAC
>LR738712.1:37459095-37474556 GCA_902687465.1 Secale cereale
GGGGGGGCGCCTGGGCCCCCCGAGCCTCCGCTGATGCCCCCCTTTGGCATGTATTTAAGACGTCTCCCGAAACCCTCGAGACGGGAACTCTTTTTTGCGATCTCATCTCTGTTCCGCCGCCGCCGCTGCTTCCAAGATCGGGAGCACTAGGAGAACTCTTCCCCGCACCCTGCCGGAGGGGAGGATCACTACCGAGAGCCTCTCCACCACCATGGACGCCTCCCGGATGAGTTGTGAGTAGTCTCCCTTGGACCATGGGTCCATGACCAGTAGCTATGTGATGTACTCCTCCCGTTCTTGTGCTTCACTAATTAGTCCTCGTGAGCTGCCCTACATGATCGAGGCACATATGTAATCCTTATGCTGTTGCTATGATGAGTTTGCTGGGATCCGATGGATTGTGAGATTATGTTCAGATTGTGTTTGAGTAATATATTTGATCTACCTCTTTTATATTTATGTTCGTAAGTAATTCTTGCATGTTCTCCGTTGTTATTTATTGCTTTGGCCAAGTAGTAGGTAGTGACTCCAAGAGGGAACGCTATGCTCGATTGTGGGTTCATGCCCCTCGATGACTAGCTTGAGTGACAGAAACATGAGTCTAGGGGATGTGCTGTTGCCACAAGGGGGAAAACAACGGTGCTTGTGCCCGCGGGTGCAAGGACTGTTTACTTTACGCAAAGTTCTTTTAATGCAGTTGTCTGTTGCTTTGAGTTTACACTATGGGTGGGACTCGCAACTTAATACCAGCGAGATGTTCTGGATAGATATCTCAAGGTGGATGATTAGTAGTAGATGCAGATGGATTTCGGTCTACTTGCCTTGGCGTACCGCCCATGCTTTGAACCTCTACCTTTCTTGCAACTTAGTCAGCATTGGTTTGCGTTCTTGGTCCTGTCAATTGCCCAGCTGTAATTCGTTTACCTCACATAGCTGTTTTATCGTCTTTTGGGAGAGAGACATCACTAGTGAACATCATGAGACTCCGGTCCATATTACCATCATTGATCACATCCGCTATTTACTTTCATCTTTTACTTACTATTGCAATTATACCTATCACTATTATCACTTGCGTTTGATCCTTTGTAAACGACAAGGCCGGAGGGATTGACAACCTCTCTGTACTCGTTGGGAGCAAAGTTATTTGTATCTGTGTGCAGGTCCACGTTGATTGCTAATATCTGACGCCGTTAGCAGTTGACACCTTCTTGTTGAAACTGGGAGTCTCAGGGAAATCGATCCTTGGTATCTTTGCCAAGGGAAAACTTCCGCTACACTGCATCTCAAACCTTCCACTTGGGGTAACCAACGAGGGGCGAGAAGCCATCAAGCAAAGTTTTCTGGCGCCGTTGCCGGGGACTCCACTCTTCAGGATAGGGGAGTTGCACGCTATCTTTTACCTTTGCTTTTTAGTCTTGTTAGTTTACCTTTCAGTTTTTGCTTTAGTATCTTTTATCGAAAATCACAAAAAATAGTTATCTTGCTTGCTTGCTACTATGGGTTCCACCGAGAACATCAAGTTGTGTGACTTCACTAGTCACAACAACGATGACTTTATCTGCACACCTATCACTACACCTGCCACTTCAGCACCTTCATATGAAATTAAACCTGCTTTACTGAACTTAGTTATGAAAGATCAATTCTCCGGTGCTGGAGATGATGCTGCTTTACACTTAAACAACTTTGTTGAACTTTGTGATATGCAAAAGTACCAAGAAATAGATGGTAATATTGTTAAGCTTAAGCTTTTTCCTTTCTCCTTGAGAGGAGGAGCTAAAATCTGGTTTCAGTCTTTGCCTAGAAATAGCATAGATTCATGGGAGAAGTGCAAAGATGCTTTTATTGGAAAATACTATCCACCTGCTAAAATTATCCAACTAAGAAGTAACATAATGAATTTTAAACAATTGGATAATGAACACGTTGCCCAAGCTTGGGAACGTATGAAATATCTTATCAAGAACTGCCCTACTCATGGTTTGACTACTTGGATGGTTATCCAAACTTTTTATGCAGGCTTGAACTTTACCTCGCGGAACTTGTTAGATTCGGCCGCGGGAGGAACCTTTATGTCAGCTACACTTGGTGCTGCCACGAAGCTTCTCGGTGAGATGATGACCAACTATTCCCAATGGCACACCGAACGCGCTCCAACAGGTAGGAAGGTAAACTCTGTCGAGGAGATTTCCTCCCTAAATGAAAAAGTTGACTTGATCATGTCTCTACTTTCGAAGCAATCTTCTGTTGATCCTCGTGATGTTCCTTTAAATTCTTTGATTGCTCAAGAACAAGTAGATGTGAACTTTATCTCTAGAAACAATTTTAATAACAATGCTTATAGGAGTAACTTTGGTAACAATCCTAGACCGTTCCCCTCTAATTCTTATGGGAACAACAATGCTTATCCTAGCACCAAGAACTCTAATACTGAACTAGAGATTATGCTTAAAGATTTCATCACTACCCAAAAAGCCTTTAATAAGAATGTAGAAGAAAAACTAAACAAACTAGATGATCTCTCTTTGAAGGTAGACAATTTAGCCAATGAGGTAGAATTGCTTAAAATTAGAACTTCTCCTCTTGAGGAGAGGAAGGTCACTCCTATGAATGCTATTCAAGTGCAAATTAATGAAAATATTAGGATGATGGCTAAACTTAAAGAGAGATGGGCTAGAGAAAGGGAGGAAGAGGATAGAATTAAGAGCCTTCCTACCCACCACACTGTTGCTACTATCCAAGTTGTTGAGGATATCCAAACTCTTAGCACCCAATGCACTCCTGGTCCCATTGGACCTATTAATGGTGATGCTATGACTATAGAAACTACCAAACAAGTGAACCTAAAGGACACCACTACCACTTTACTTGATAGTAGTGACCTTGATTTTGACAATTGCACTCTTACCGAAGTTATTGATTTCCTTCACAAGATGTCTAGGGATCCCCGCACTAGCACGCTTAACCTTGCCTTCACAGAGCATATCACTAATGCTCTCATCAAAGCTAGGGAGGAGCCTCCATACCTAGAAAGCTAGAAGATGGTTGGGATCCTATGATAAAAATTAAGTTGAATAACTTCTCTTGCTATGCTTTATGTGATGTTGGTGCTAGTACCTCTGTTATGCCCAAAAGAATATATGATATGCTTAAATTGAAACCTTTTGATTCTTGTTCTTTTGGTGTTCGTCTCGTTGATTCTTCCATAAAGAAACCTTTGGGGAGGATTGACGATGTTCTTATCATTGTCAATGACAATTATGTTCCCGTTGATTTTACTATTATAGATATTGAATGTGAACCTTCGTGTCCAATTATTTTGGGATGTCCTTTCCTACGCACCGTTGGTGCTATCATTGACATGAAAGAGGGGAATATAAAATTCCAGTTTCCTCTCAAGAAAGGGATGGAACACTTCCCTCGAAAGAAGATCAAGTTACCTTTTGAGTCCGTTATACGGGCTAGCTATTCTTTTACTCTTGATAAAACTTGATCTCTATGCATTATGCCTAGCTTAAAGGCATAAAAGAAAGCGCTTTTGGGAGGCAGCCCACATCAATAAATTTTATTTTGTTTTGTTGTGTCTTCATGTTGTTACTACAGTAGCATCATCATTGTATCTTTGCTTTTCAATTTTGTGCCAAGTGTAGCCTCTGATTGCAAGAAAGTTCAAAAGTTGTGACGTGCTGTCCAGGAAACAGATTCTGTCCTTGGATTGAAAAATTCGTATAAAATCACCAGATCATCTTTTTGGTCTGAATTTTTTCGACAGCGTGCTCTATATAATTGTCTTTCGTGCGTCTGTTCTGAGTTTTTTGATTAAAGTTGCAGAAGTGCCCCGAAAAAATCATTTACTACCTGCTGTTCTGTTTTTCATAGATTCTGTCCTGTTTTGCCTTTCCTTTATTTTGCAAACCTTGAGCTTGCTTTTTCTTTGCAAAAACCTTTTGGCAATCTTGAGAAATAGTAGACCTTCAAGAATATCCTTATTTCCAGCAAGGAACAATTATTTTATTATGGGTACTAACCTCGCTAATCAGATTATGATGAGTTATGTATGAAGGGAGTTTTCAAGTGTGCGAGGGAAGATGATAAAAAGATTCAGGAGTGTCAAACGCTCAAGCTTGGGGATGCCCCCGTGCACCCCCAAGAAATATTCAAGGAGACTCAAGCGTCTAAGCTTGGGGATGCCCCCGTGCATCCCCTTCTCCATCAACATTACCAGTTCGTCTTTCGTTCCACTATATTTTTATCACTTCATGTGTTATGTGCTATGCTTGGAGCGTCTTGCTTTTAGTTTTCCTTTTAGTTTTCTTTAGCTTTTCATAACGAGTCGGAACTCAGCTTTCTTTATGTGGGAGAGAAACACGCTCCACTTCTACCTAGAACATAACATAGAATTTTCATGTCTATCTTTGCTGTGTGTGTTCTTTGTCTTTTAATAGCTACTATCATGTTCAACTCTTAGTATTCATGCTTATCTTTTTAAAGAGCTTTTGTCTAGTTGGTTGCTTGAACTCTCTTTAGTTATCATGCTTATCTTATTAAGAGAGTTTGCTTCCGTTGCATTGGTTGATATGTCTATGATAAAGATGCTACGTGCATAATGGCGCTTAGTAGTTCATGTTTTCTTATGGTTAGTCTCAAATAGCTGGGGGGTTTCCAATGTGTCATTGGAGTACCAACATGATTTGTTTGCCTATGATGTGGTATGGTTTAGTAATATCTTCCTTCGAGAATTTATTTTGATTGACTTGGCGTATGCTCACGCATATTTAAGACTGTAAAGAAAGTCTGTC
This sequence comes from Secale cereale, assembly GCA_902687465.1. Classification (NCBI taxonomy): domain Eukaryota; kingdom Viridiplantae; phylum Streptophyta; class Magnoliopsida; order Poales; family Poaceae; genus Secale; species Secale cereale. The sequence goes on from LR738712.1 coordinate 37,463,898, forward strand.
AAGCCTTGATGATCTTTTGTTTCTGAGTAGCGATATAACTTCCATGCCTGATTCAATGTTGCTTTGTCGCTCTGCATGATTATGACCGTCATTGCTCTCTTAGTTGGTCGCTTCCAGTCTTTTGCTAACCTTCGCCTGTACTAAGCGGACTAACTGCTTGTGCATCCAAATCCTTTAAACCAGTTATGCCATATGAGTCCACCATACCTTCCTACATGGTATTTACCTGCCATTCCTAACGGAGACTTGCATGTACCATCTCGAAATTATTCAAAGAAAATGCATTCCTATTTTGTGCCTCTGTTTTAAGTTCATGAGGAAGTAGTAGTTAATTCATGATCTTTTTAAGTTGGACAAGCTTCACCCCGGGATTGCATGTATAATGTGCAAACCCATAATACGATAAGGAACTGGCATTGAGTGCGCCCGGCTCAAAAAAATAATATAACAAACAAACCCTCCTTCACGCTTTGTTCATGAGAAATCAGAAAACTTTGGCAGTGATAAACAAAGGAGATTAAGAGGATGTGATCGTCCTCATTCGGGAGCCGTTCCTCGAAACTTGTCCATATCAAGAAGTGATTGAGTTGTCTGCTAGCATTCGTTGACGAAACATGCATAATCAAATTTTTTTTTTATTACCTCTGTTTTTAAAACCAAGAGCTCGGGTACATGTTTTGTCTTTGTTTCCGACTACGGGTTTTCAACCTTGCCAACAAAAGCCACGGTTCGAGAGTCTCCACCTTCTTTTAAAGCACCAACTACTGAGAGCATGATTGTCATTCTGAGTGTAATGTGCATTGTTCCAAAGTAGCATTGTCTTTTGCATGATTGTGATATCGTTTATTTTGAAATCATTGTATCTAGTCATCACTTAAACCTTGGAGGTGCCCCTGCATTTATGTTTTGCTTCACTAAAGGGGGCAAGTGAGATATCACTTTATCATATTTGCACACCATGCTCATTGCAAATCTATTTGATGTTTCAGTATCATATTGTAAAACTTTCAGTTCTTTGTGATTTTCTCATGAGGCAACTTAATTACTACAGATTCATTGTCTCAGTAAGCTTTTGTCATATGACTATGAAAATTCCTATATGGTTAATAGCATGTCATCACAGAAATTATTCTTGTTATCATTTACCTACTCGAGGACGAGCATGAATTAAGCTTGGGGATGTTGATACGTCCAAAACGTATCTATAATTTCTGCTTGCTCCATGCCTCTTTTGGGTGATATTGCTATGTTATTTATACACTTCCATACACTTTTGATCATATTTGGACTAACCTATTAACTCAGTGCACCCCAGTGCCAGTTTCTGTTTTTGGCTGTTTTTGTATTTCAGGTTTTCCCATTACGAGAACTGCCAGAAAAAATCCGGAAAAAATATATAAAAAATCAGCGTTCCAGAAGCTTCCCGGCACCCGAAGGACAGCCGGAGGGGGGCCACCAGGGCTCCAGGCGCCCTGGTGGCGCGGCCCCCCCTCTGGCCGCGCCGGGGGGGCGCCTGGGCCCCCCGAGCCTCCGCTGATGCCCCCCTTTGGCATATATTTAAGACGTCTCCCAAAACCCTCGAGATGGGAACTCTTTTTCGCGATCTCATCTCTGTTCTGCCGCTGCCGCCGCTTCCAAGATCGGGAGCACCAGGAGAACTCTTCCCGGCACCCTGCCGGAGGGGAGGATCACTACCGGGAGCCTCTCCACCACCATGGACGCCTCCCGGATGAGTTGTGAGTAGTCTCCCTTGGACCATGGGTCCATGACCAGTAGCTATGTGATGTTCTCCTCCCGTTCTTGTGCTTCACTAATTAGTCCTCGTGAGCTGCCCTACATGATCGAGGCACATATGTAATCCTTATGCTGTTGCTATGATGAGTTTGCTGGGATCCGATGGATTGTGAGATTATGTTCAGATTGTGTTTGAGTAATATATTTGATCTACCTCTTTTATATTTATGTTCGTAAGTAATTCTTGCATGTTCTCCGTTGTTATTTATTGCTTTGGCCAAGTAGTAGGTAGTGACTCCAAGAGGGAACGTTATGCTCGATTGTGGGTTCATGCCCCTCGATGACTAGCTTGAGTGACAGAAACATGAGTCTAGGGGATGTGCTGTTGCCACAAGGGGGAAAACAACGGTGCTTGTGCCCGCGGGTGCAAGGACTGTTTACTTTACGCAAAGTTCTTTTAATGCAGTTGTCTGTTGCTTTGAGTTTACACTATGGGTGGGACTCGCAACTTAATACCAGCGAGATGTTCTGGATAGATATCTCAAGGTGGATGATTAGTAGTAGATCCAGATGGATTTCGGTCTACTTGCCTTGGCGTACCGCCCTGTTGGAGATATGCCCTAGAGGCAATAATAAAAGCATTATTATTATATCTCCTTGTTCATGATAATTGTCTGTTATTCATGCTTGAATTGTATTGTACGGAAACAGCGATACATGTGTGAATACACAGACCACAATGAGTCCCTGGTAGGCCTCTAGTTACCAGCTCATTGATCAACAGATGGTCACGGTTTCCTGACCATGGACATGAAATGTCAGTGATAACGGGATCACATCATTAGGAGAATGATGTGATGGACAAGACCCAAACTTGAGCATAACACGAGATCGTATAGTTCTTAATGCATAAGCTTTTCGGTGTCAAGTATTTATTCCTTAGACCATGAGGTTGTACAACTCCCGGATACCGTAGGAGTGCTTTGGGTGTGCCAACCGTCACAACGTAACTGGGTGGCTATAAAGGTACACATCGGGTATCTCCGAAAGTGTCTGTTGAGTTGGTACGAACCGAGACTGGGATGTTGTCACTCCGTATGACGGAGAGGTACCTCTGGGCCCACTTGGTAATACATCATCATAATGAGCTCAATGTGACTAAGCAGTTAGTCACGGGATGATGGATTACGGATCGAGTAAAGAGACTTGCCATAACGAGATTGAACAAGGTATCGGGAATACCGACGATCGAATCTCGGCAAGTACCGTACCGATGGACAAAGGGAATAACATACGAGATTGAGTGAATCCTTGACACGGTGGTTCATCCGATGAAGATCATCGAGGTACACGTGGGAACCAACATGGGTATCCAGATCCCGCTGTTGGTTATTGACCGGAGAGTGGTCTCGGTCATGTCTACGTGTCTCCCGAACCCGTAGGGTCTACACACTTAAGGTTCGGTAACGCTAGGGTCGTAGAGATAAATGCACGTGGAAACCCGAAAGTTGTTCGGAGTCCCGGATGAGATCCCGGACGTCACGAGGAGTTCCGGAATGGTCCGGAGGTAAAGATTGATATATGGGAAGTCCAGTTTCGGCCAACGGGTGATCTCCGGGGGTCACCGGGAGCGTCCCGGGACCACCGGAGGGGCCCCGGGGGTCCACCGGGTGGGGCCACTCATCCCGGTGGGGCCCCTAGGCCGCGAGGGGATGTGTCCAGCCCTCTGGGCTGGCGCACCACTAAGGGAGGCCCACCTCCCCTGCGCCTAGGGTTCAAACCCTAAAGGGGAGGGGGGCTCCACTTGCCTTGGGGGGCAAGGAACCCCCCTTGGCCGCCGCCCCCTTGTAGATTGGATCTGCAGGGGGTCCAGGCGCCCCCCTGGCCCCTATATATATGTGGGGGGGGAGAGGGCAGCCGCACCTCAGCCCTGGCGCCTCTCCCCCTCCCGTCACACCCCATACTCCCAACGCAGGGCGCCCGGCGAAGCCCTGCTGCGATTTCCACTGCATCCGTCATCACGCCGTCGTGCTGCCGGATCTCTGACGACTTCTCCTCCCCCCTTGCTGGATCTAGAAGGAGGTGACGTTGCTGCACCGTACGTGTGTTGAACGCGGAGGTGCCGTCCGTTCAGCGCTAGATCATCGGTGACGAAGAACGTGAAGAGTACGACTACTTCATCCTTGCTTCGTTGAAAGCTTCCGCACGCAATCTTCATAACGGTATGTAGATGCACTCTTGGTTACTCGTTGCTAGATGTCTCCATAGTTGGATCTTGGTGAAGACGTAGAAAATTTTGAATTATGCTACGTTCCCCAACAGTGGTATCAGAGCCTAGGTTTTATGCGTAGCATCTTGCACGAGTAGAACACAAAGCAGTTGTGGGCGTATGATCTTGTTCAACTTTCTTACCGTTACTAGTCAATCTTGATTCGACGGTATTGTGGGATGAAGCGGCCCGGACCGACTTTACACGTACGCTTACGTGAGACTGGTTCCACCGACAGACATGCACTAGATGCATAAGGTGGCTGGCGGGTGTCTGTCTCTCCTACTTTAGTCGGATCGGATTCGATGAAAAGGGTCCTTATGAAGGGTAAATAGAAGTTGACAAATCACGTTGTGGTTTTGGCGTAGGTAAGAAACGTTCTTGCTAGAAATCCTATAGAAGCCACGTAAAACTTGCAACAACAATTAGAGGACGTCTAACTTGTTTTTGCAGCATGTGATATGTGACGTGGTATGGCCAAAACGAAGATGTGATGAATGATATATGTGATGTATGAGATTGATCATGTTTTTGTAATAAGGAATCACGACTTGCATGTCGATGAACTTGACAACCGGCAGGAGCCATAGGAGTTGTCTTAATTATTGTATGACCTGCGTGTCACTGAATAACGCCATGTAATTACTTTACTTCATTGCTAAACGTTAGCTATAGTAGTAGAAGTAATAGTTGGCGTGACGACTTCTTCAAGACACGATGATGGAGATCATGATGATGAAGATCATGGTGTCGAGCCGGTGACAAGATGATCATGGTGCCCCGAAGATGGAGATCCAAGGAGCAAGATGATATTGGCCATATCATGTCACTTTAATTGATTGCATGTGATGTTTATCATGTTTATGCATCTTGTTTACTTAGAACGACGGTAGTAAATAAGATGATCTCTCACTAAAATTTCAAGTAATGTGATTCCCCTAACTGTGCACCGTTGCTAAAGCTCGTTGCTCCGAAGCACCACGTGATGATCGGGTGTGATAGGTTCTAACGTTCACATACAACGGGTGTAAGACAGATTTACACACGCAATACACTTAGGGTTCACTTGACGAGCCTAGCATGTACAGACATGGCCTCGGAACACGGAAGACCGAAAGGTCGAACACGAGTCGTATAGAAGATACGATCAACATGAAGATGTTCACCGTTTTTGACTAGTCCGTCTCACGTGATGATCGGACACGGACTACTCGATTCGGATCGTGTATCACTTAGATGACTAGAGAGATGTCATTCTGAGTGGGAGTTCATTAAAATTTGATTAAGATGAACTTAATTATCATGAACTTAGTCTAAATTCTTTACAATATCTCTTGTAGATCAAATGGCCCACGCTCCAGTTGCCCTCAACTTCAACGCGTTCCTAGAGAAAACCAAGCTGAAAGACGATGGTAGCAACTATACGGATTGGGTCCGTAACCTGAGGATTATCCTCATAGCTGCCAAGAGAACCTATGTCCTAGAAGCACCGCTAGGTGATGCACCCGTTCTCCCGGCAAACCAAGACGTTATGAACGCTTGGCAGTCACGTTGTGATGATTACTCCCTGGTTCAGTGCGGCATGCTTTACAGTTTAGAATCGGGGCTTCAAAAACGTTTTGAGCACCACGGAGCATATGAGATGTTCGAAGAGCAGAAAATGGTTTTCCAAGCTCATGCCCGAGTCGAGAGATATGATGTCTCCGACGCATTCTATAGCTGTAAGATGGAGGAGAACAGTTCTGTCAGTGAGCACATCCTCAAGATTTCAGGATTGCACAATCGCTTGTCTCAGCTGGGAATGAATCTCCCAGAAGAAGCAATTGTTGACAGAATCCTCCAGTCGCTCCCACCAAGCTTCAAGAGCTTCGTGCTGAACTTCAATATGCAGGGGATGGAGAAGTCCATTCCCGAGGTGTATTCGATGCTGAAATCAGCGGAGGTTGACATCAAGAAAGAACATCAAGTGTTGATGGTCAATAAAACCACTAAGTTCAAGAAAGGCAAGGGTAAGAAGAACTTCAAGAAGGACGGCAAGCAAGTTGCCGCGCCTGGCAAGCCTGTTGCCGGGAAGAAGCCAAAGTATGGACCCAAGCCTGAGACTGAGTGTTTTCATTGCAAGGGAACGGGGCATTGGAAGCGGAACTGCCCCAAATATTTAGCAGACAAGAAGGCCGGCAACGTCAAAGGTATATTTGATATACTTGTTATTGATGTGTACCTTACCAGCGCTCGTAGTAGCTCCTGGGTATTCGATACCGGTGCAGTTGCTCACATTTGTAACTCAAAACAGGAGCTGCGGAATAAACGGAGACTGGCGAAGGATGAGGTGACGATGCGCGTCGGGAATGGTTCCAAGGTCGATGTGATCGCCGTCGGCACGCTACCTCTACATCTACCCTCGGGATTAGTTTTAAACCTGAATAATTGTTATTTAGTACCAGCTTTGAGCATGAACATTGTTTCTGGATCTCGTCTTATGCGAGATGGCTACTCTTTCAAATCGGAGAATAATGGTTGTTCTATTTATTTGAGAGATATGTTTTATGGTCATGCCCCGCTGGTCAATGGTTTATTTTTGATGGATCTCGAACGTAGTAATACACATATTCATAGTGTAGATGCCAAAAGATGTAAAGTTGACAATGATAGTCCCACATACTTGTGGCATTGCCGACTTGGTCATATTGGTGTCAAACGTATGAAGAAGCTCCATTCGGATGGACTTCTAGAGTCTCTTGATTATGAATCATTTGACACGTGCGAACCATGCCTCTTGGGCAAGATGACCAAGACTCCGTTCTCCGGAACAATGGAGCGAGCAACCAACTTGTTGGAAATCATACATACCGATGTGTGCGGTCCAATGAGTGTTGAGGCTCGCGGAGGCTATCGTTATGTTCTCACCCTCACGGATGACTTGAGTAGATACGGGTATATCTATTTGATAAAACACAAGTCTGAGACCTTTGAAAAGTTCAAGGAATTTCAGAATGAGGTTGAGAATCAACGTGACAGAAAAATAAAGTTCTTGCGATCGGATCGTGGGGGTGAATATTTAAGTCATGAATTTGTTACACACCTAAGAAGCTGTGGAATTGTTTCACAATTGACACCGCCCGGAACACCTCAACGTAACGGTGTGTCCGAACGTCGAAATCGTACTCTGTTGGACATGGTGCGATCTATGATGTCCCTCACCGATTTACCGCTATCTTTTTGGGGTTATGCTTTAGAGACTGCCGCATTCACTTTAAATAGGGCTCCGTCGAAATCCGTTGAGACGACTCCGTATGAACTTTGGTTTGGCAAGAAACCGAAGCTGTCGTTTCTGAAAATTTGGGGTTGCGATGCTTATGTCAAGAAACTTCAACCTGAAAAGCTCGAACCCAAATCGAAAAAATGCGTCTTCATAGGATACCCAAAGGAAACAATTGGGTACACCTTCTACCACAGATCCGAAGGCAAAGTCTTTGTTGCCAAGAATGGATGCTTTCTGGAGAAAGAGTTTCTCTCGAAAGAAGTGAGTGGGAGGAAAGTAGAACTTGATGAGGTGACAGTCACCCCTCCTGGACCGGAAAGTAGCGCAGCGCAGGAAACTGTTCCTGAGGTGCCTGCACCGACAAGGGAGGAAGTTAATGATAATGATCATGAAGAAACAGATCAAGTTACTACTGAACTTCGAAGGTCCACAAGGGCACGTTCCGCACCAGAGTGGTACGGCAACCCTGTCCTGGAAATCATGTTGTTAGACAACGGTGAACCTTCGAACTATGAAGAAGCGATGGCGGGCCCAGATTCCAATAAATGGCTTGGAGCCATGAAATACGAGATTGAATCCATGTATGAAAACAAAGTATGGACTTTGGTGGACTTGCCTGATGATAGGCACGCCATAGAAAACAAATGGATATTTAAGAAGAAGACATACGCGGATGGTAATGTGACCATCTATAAGGCTCGGCTTGTCGCTAAGGGTTATCGACAAGTTCAAGGGATTGACTACGACGAGACTTTCTCTCCCGTAGCGATGCTGAAGTCAGTCAGAATCATGTTAGCTATTGCCGCATTCTATGATTATGAGATACGGCAAATGGACGTCAAAACAGCATTCCTTAACGGCTTCCTCAAGGAAGAGTTGTATATGATGCAACCGGAAGGTTTTGTCGATCCAGAGAACGCTAACAAGGTATGCAAGCTCCAGCGCTCGATTTACGGGCTGGTGCAAGCATCTGGGAGTTGGAATATTCGCTTTGATGAAGTGATCAAAGCGTTTGGCTTTATACAGACTTATGGAGAAGCCTGTATTTACAAGAAAGTGAGTGGGAGCTCTGTGGCATTTCTCATATTATATGTGGATGACATATTGCTGATGGGAAATGATATAGAATTCTTGGAAAATGTAAAGGCCTACTTGAATAAAAGTTTTTCAATGAAGGACCTTGGAGAAGCTGCTTACATATTAGGCATCAAAATCTATAGAGATAGATCGAGACGCCTCATTGGTCTTTCACAAAGTACATTCCTTGACAAAATATTGAAGAAGTTCAATATGGATCAGTCAAAGAAAGGATTCTTGCCTGTTTTGCAAGGTATGAGATTGAGTAAGACTCAGTCGCCGACCACGGCAGAAGATAGAGAAAAGATGAGTGTCATTCCCTATGCCTCGGCCATAGGTTCTATCATGTATGCCATGCTGTGTACCAGACCTGATGTGAACCTTGCCATAAGTTTGGTAGGGAGGTACCAAAGTGATCCCGGTACGGAACACTGGACAGCGGTCAAGAACATCCTGAAGTACCTGAAAAGGACTAAGGATATGTTTCTCGTTTATGGAGGTGACGAAGAGCTCGTCGTAAAGGGTTACGTCGATGCTAGCTTCGACACATATCTGGATGACTCTAAGTCGCAAACCGGATACGTGTATATTTTGAATGGAGGGGCAGTCAGCTGGTGCAGTTGCAAGCAAAGCGTGGTGGCAGCATCTACATGTGAAGCGGAGTACATAGCTGCTTCTGAAGCAGCGCAGGAAGGAGTCTGGATGAAGGAGTTCATCACCGACCTAGGAGTCATTCCAAGCGCGTCAAGCCCGATGACTCTCTTCTGTGACAACACTGGTGCTATTGCTATTACCAAGGAGCCCAGGTTTCACAAGAAGACCAAGCACATCAAACGCCGTTTCAACTCCATCCGGAATTATGTTCAGGATGGAGATATAGATATTTGTAAAGTGTATACGGATCTGAATGTAGCAGACCCGTTGATTAAACCTCTTTCACGAGCAAAACATGATCAACACCAGAACTCTATGGGTGTTCGATTCATCACAATGTAACTAGATTATTGACTCTAGTGCAATTGGGAGACTGTTGGAGATATGCCCTAGAGGCAATAATAAAAGCATTATTATTATATCTCCTTGTTCATGATAATTGTCTGTTATTCATGCTTGAATTGTATTGTACGGAAACAGCGATACATGTGTGAATACACAGACCACAATGAGTCCCTGGTAGGCCTCTAGTTACCAGCTCGTTGATCAACAGATGGTCACGGTTTCCTGACCATGGACATGAGATGTCAGTGATAACGGGATCACATCATTAGGAGAATGATGTGATGGACAAGACCCAAACTTGAGCATAACACGAGATCGTATAGTTCGTAATGCATAAGCTTTTCGGTGTCAAGTATTTATTCCTTAGACCATGAGGTTGTACAACTCCCGGATACCGTAGGAGTGCTTTGGGTGTGCCAACCGTCACAACGTAACTGGGTGGCTATAAAGGTACACATCGGGTATCTCCGAAAGTGTCTGTTGAGTTGGTACGAACCGAGACTGGGATGTTGTCACTCCGTATGACGGAGAGGTACCTCTGGGCCCACTTGGTAATACATCATCATAATGAGCTCAATGTGACTAAGTAGTTAGTCACGGGATGATGGATTACGGATCGAGTAAAGAGACTTGCCATAACGAGATTGAACAAGGTATCGGGAATACCGACGATCGAATCTCGGCAAGTACCGTACCGATGGACAAAGGGAATAACATACGGGATTGAGTGAATCCTTGACACGGTGGTTCATCCGATGAAGATCATCGAGGTACACGTGGGAACCAACATGGGTATCCAGATCCCGCTGTTGGTTATTGACCGGAGAGTGGTCTCGGTCATGTCTACGTGTCTCCCGAACCCGTAGGGTCTACACACTTAAGGTTCGGTAACGCTAGGGTCGTAGAGATAAATGCACGTGGAAACCCGAAAGTTGTTCGGAGTCCCGGATGAGATCCCGGACGTCACGAGGAGTTCCGGAATGGTCCGGAGGTAAAGATTGATATATGGGAAGTCCAGTTTCGGCCAACGGGTGATCTCCGGGGGTCACCGGGAGCGTCCCGGGACCACCGGAGGGGCCCCGGGGGTCCACCGGGTGGGGCCACTCATCCCGGTGGGGCCCCTAGGCTGCGAGGGGATGTGTCCAGCCCTCTGGGCTAGCGCACCACTAAGGGAGGCCCACCTCCCCTGCGCCTAGGGTTCAAACCCTAAAGGGGAGGGGGGCTCCACTTGCCTTGGGGGGCAAGGAACCCCCCTTGGCCGCCGCCCCCTTGCAGATTGGATCTGCAGGGGGTCCAGGCGCCCCCCCTGGCCCCTATA
>LR738712.1:37474608-37505726 GCA_902687465.1 Secale cereale
GGGGGGGGAGAGGGCAGCCGCACCTCAGCCCTGGCGCCTCTCCCCCTCCCGTCACACCCCATACTCCCAACGCAGGGCGCCCGGCGAAGCCCTGCTGCGATTTCCACTGCATCCGTCATCACGCCGTCGTGCTGCCGGATCTCTGACGACTTCTCCTCCCCCCTTGCTGGATCTAGAAGGAGGTGACGTTGCTGCACCGTACGTGTGTTGAACGCGGAGGTGCCGTCCGTTCGGCGCTAGATCATCGGTGACGAAGAACGTGAAGAGTACGACTACTTCATCCTTGCTTCGTTGAAAGCTTCCGCACGCAATCTTCATAACGGTATGTAGATGCACTCTTGGTTACTCGTTGCTAGATGTCTCCATAGTTGGATCTTGGTGAAGACGTAGAAAATTTTGAATTATGCTACGTTCCCCAACACGCCCATGCTTTGAACCTCTACCTTTCTTGCAACTTAGTCAGCATTGGTTTGCGTTCATGGTCCTGTCAATTGCCCAGCTGTAATTCGTTTACCTCACATAGCTGTTTTATCGTCTTTTGGGAGAGAGACATCACTAGTGAACATCATGAGACTCCGGTCCATATTACCATCATTGATCACATCCGCTATTTACTTTCAGCTTTTACTTACTATTGCAATTATACCTATCACTATTATCACTTGCGTTTGATCCTTTGTAAACGACAAGGCCGGAGGGATTGACAACCTCTCTGTACTCGTTGGGAGCAAAGTTATTTATATCTGTGTGCAGGTCCACGTTGATTGCTAATATCTGGCGCCGTTAGCAGTTGACACCTTCTTGTTGAAACTGGGAGTCTCAGGGAAATCGATCCTTGGTATCTTTGCCAAGGGAAAACTTCCGCTACACTGTATCTCAAACCTTCCACTTGGGGTAACCAACGAGGGGCGAGAAGCCATCAATCATCAAGGCTCAGGTTTCCAACACAATTGAAAAATTCTTGGATACGTTCTTTTCCCATAACGTTCCCTTGCCCCAAGATAAAAGTTTTAGCATCTAGATTGCTTGCACGTCCAATTTAGGAGTAAGGCCATCATCTGTTGGTGCAATACCGAAATCAGTCATGATTGCAAACAAGGAATAGATCTGACGAGAAAACGGCGAACGAAAAAGAGGGCGAATAAAACGGGAAATTTTTGTGAAGTGGGGGAGATGAAAACGAGAGGCAAATGGAAAATAATGTAATTGCGAGGAGATGAGTTTTCTGATTAGGAACCTGGTATATGTTGAAGGTGCTCCCCGGCAACGGCGCCAGAAATTCTTTTTGATGTCGCTTAAAGCTACGTTGGTTTTTCCCCAAAGAGGAAGGGATGATGCAGCACGGCGGCGGTAGGTATTTCCCTCAGATGTGAAACCAAAGTTATCAAACCAGTAGGAGAACCAAGCAACACAACGTAAACAGCACCTGCACACAAATAACAACACCTCGCAACCCGACGTGTTAAAGGGGTTGTCAATCCCTTTCGGGTAACGAACGTGAGAGAGATATAAATATTGGTAGATTGGTTGATGAATAAGATAAATTGCAGCAAGGTATTTTTGGGTTTTGGTTTAGTAGATCTAAAAATAAAAGCAAAGACAAATAGATCGCAAAGGCAAATATATGAGAAAGAAGACCCGGGGGCGTAGGTTTCACTAGTGGCTTCTCTCGAGAAAATAGCAAACGGTGGGTACACAAATTACTGTTGGGCAATTCATAGAACTTCAAATAATCATGACTATATCCAGGCAATGATCATTACATAGGCATCACGTCCAAGATTAGTAGACCGACTCCTACCTGCATCTACTGCTATTACTCCACACATCGACTGCTATCCAGCATGCATCTAGTGTATTAAGTTTATGGAAAAACAGAGTAATGCATTAAGAACGATGCCATGATGTAGACAAGATCCGTTCTATGGCGTTAGATATGGATCTCGTCGTTTTATCCTTAGTAGCAACGATACATACATGTCGATTCCCCTTCTGTCACTGGGATCAAGCACCTTAAGATCGGACCCACTACCGGGCACATCTTCTCATTGCAAGATAAATAGATCAAGTTGGCCAAACTGTCGCGTCCTGGCAACGGGGGTACCCAGACTTGCCTGCATGCGGCCCATGATGTGGCTCCATCAGCGGCCTGGTACGGCCCAGCTTCAGCAACCGCAACTCAAGATCCTCGTGGGAGGCCAAGCCTCGCGAGGCGGATGGCAGCAGGACCTCCCTGGGGGCAGCCTCTCTAAGCTGGCTCCCGAGGGGCGGATATATCTATGTAAGGCGCACCTCGTGAGGTTCACGTGACGTGAGCCATGACGTCCAAGGCCAGGCGGGTGCCAGCGGGCGCAGTGTACCAGTTTCCCCTTTGGTGCTAAGGGGGCAAGCGCAGGCGCGGAGTCCCGATGAATCATGCAAAGATTTCCATATCGGTGCAACAAGACCAAGGACCGTCAGGGCGGCAGAATGAAGGTCGTCGTGGAGCCCGGCGCGGTGTCACCACCATAGCCTTTGGCAGAAGAAGACCACTTTTGTCAGGATAGCTTGTACTAGTCATCCCCCTTCAAATTTGGCCGGTGTGGGATCCCTTCCCGCCGATATTTGGGAAGAGGACCAAGGCCACTATAAATAGGACCTAGCCACCACCATAGAGGGGCATCTCATCTTAAGCTGATCCAACCTTAGAAGGAATCGGATCCATTCCACCCTACACACACCACAAGCTCATTCCAGCCCAAGAACACCTCTCCTCCCGAGGCTGTTCATCTCTTGTACTGGTTCATCCTCAGCCCCACGAGGCAATCCACCACACACACTGGAGTAGGGTATTACACCGCAAGGTGGCCCGAACCAGTATAATCCTCTGTGTCCCTTGTTATTTGAGTTCGTCGAGCTAGGTCGTGGAACCGTAGGGCGAGCGCGCTGGGGAGAGAGTGTTCTTCGTGCGCACCCTAGAGTTTGAACCTCTCAAGGTTTTGCGGAACCCAAAATCCGACATTTGGCGCGCCAGGTAGGGGTGTGCCGAAACCTCTCTTCTGTCGGTCGACGCTTCACCGCTCCACCGCTTCCATGGCTGACGCTCACCGGGCTCGTGTAGAGTGACGGGCCGCCCTCGCCGCCCGCGTCGCTCAGACAGCTCCCGCCGGCGGACCTCCTCGCCGTTCTCCATCGCCCACCGCCAACGCAGCCACCCGCCGGGCGAGGCATGAGCACTAGGCCTCGTCGCTGCACCCCTCAATGCGGCGGGATGGATGCACCGCAACCCCATCGCTGACCCCAGCCGGCTCGTCGTCCCATGGCTGTCGCGGACCCGCAGACGCTCAGGCTGCGCTGCTCATGGTGTGTGAGCTCCTGCACTACCACCCCATCGACGACCTCTACGAGGACTGGCTAGACCGCATCGCCGAGCTCGTCAGCGCCGCTGGGGGCTCTCCTGCCCCGCCCCTCTCGCTACCTCACCCGCCTCCCTTTGCGGGCGATGTGGCCCATGAAGCGCCTCAACCACCTCCGCGTAAATACGTCATCCACGCTCTAAAGCATGCGGCCCCGCGGCGTGACCGACCGTGTGAGGCGCCCGTGCATGAAGAAGGAAGCTGCCAAGAGAACTAGCGGCCGCAAGGAGGAGTTCCCGCGCTCCCGCCACCACCACGTCGAGGCCGTGCGCCCCCTGCAGTGGCGGCGCGCGAGAACTGAAGGAAATATGCCATAGAGGCAATAATAAAGTTGTTATTTATATTTCCTTATTTCATGATAAATGTTTATTATTCATGCTAGAATTGTATTAACCGCAAACTTAGTACATGTGTGAATACATAGACCAAAACAGAGTGTCCCTAGTATGCCTCTACTAGACTAGCTCGTTAATCAAAGATTGTTATGTTTCCTAACCATAGACACGAGTTGTCATTTGGTCAACGGGATCACATCATTATGAGAATGATATGATGGACAAGATCCATCCGTTAGCTTAGCAACTTGATCGTTTAGTTTTACTGCTATTGCTTTCTTCATGACTTATACATGTTCCTATGACTATGAGATTATGCAACTCCCGAATACCGGAGGAACACCTTGTGTGCTATCAAATGTCACAACATAACTGGGTGATTATAAAGATGCTCTACAGGTGTCTCCGAAGGTGTTTGTGGTGTTGGCATAGATCGAGAATAGGATTTGTCACTCCGAGTATCAGAGAGGTATTTATGGCCCCTCTCGGTAATACACATCATAATAAGCCTTGCAAGCAAATGACTAATGAGTTAGTCACGAGATGATGTATTACAGAACGAGTAAAGAGACTTGTCGGCAACGAGATTGAACTAGGTATGATGATACCAACGATCGAATCTCGGGCAAGTAACATACAGATGACAAAGGGAACAACGTATGTTGTTGTGCGGTTTGACCGATAAAGATCTTCGTAGAATATGTAGGAACCAATATGAGCATCCAGGTTCCGCTATTGGTTATTGATCGGAAATGAGTCTCGGTCATGTCTACATAGTTCGCGAACCCGTAGGGTCCGCACGCTTAACATTCGATGACGATCAGTATTATGAGTTTATGTGTTTTGATGTACCGAAGGTAGTTCGGAGTCCCGGTGTAACATCCCAAATTTTCAATTTGGAATGTTATACATAGATCATACTGCATTCATGTTTCTTTGGATTTTGTGTGTGGCGATCCTCAAAAATTCTAAGCAACTCAAGGACCTACGGAGAGAGTTGGGAATTCTACCATTTTCGTATTTGAGTTTTCTCGAATACCGGTACGAGGATAGCGTTGGTTTTATTTATTTTTCTCTCCTAAAAATATTTCTAAATAAAATATATGAGCGGAGATAATATGACTTCTCCTAAATAACAGAAATATTGGAGGAAAAATGTTAAATCACTTTTGGTATTTATTCGGATTTATTTGCGATTTTATTTGCATAGGAAAAATACGCATTTTTCAAAATTGCATTTAGGTCCGGGAAAAATGTCCACTTTGTCCGAAATATTATTAGAGGACGGTGAAAATTTATTTCGGAATTTTTGGAGTCCGTTTAGTATTTCTTTCGTTAGTTTTCGTACGTCAGGACTCGTTAAAAAAAGTGTGAACCGACTCTGGGCCGTAACCGGCTAGGACTCCCCTAGCCGGGCCTTTAAAAGCGCAGCCCGAAGGCCGCCGCCTGCCCAAGCCGCCCCGGCCGAAACCCCCGCCCTCGAGCCCCGCGCCGCCGCCGCCCTTAGCCGCCGCCCTTGCGCCGCCGCCCGTGCGAGCCGCGGCCGCCGCGCCGCCACACCCCGCCGCCCCGCACCCGCCGCGCCGCCGCCCCGCGCCGCCACCGCCGGAGCCGCCGGAGTTCGACGCCGCTGAGGTCGTTGCCGCCGCCGCCGTCGGTTTTTTTAGAAACCCTAGATCCGTTTTTCTTTAGATTGGTTCGGTTTTTTCGGTTTAGTTACTTTGCGGACGTTCGTTCGTCCGTTCGTTTTAACGAACGTTGACCGCCCGTTAGTTACGGATAACGAACATTCGTTCGTTAGCCTATTCGTCCGATTTCTTTTTCGGGGTATTTATCCACGATTATTTCGATCGCGATCTCTGCCCTGATCTTGTTTTTTGTTTTTCTTTTCGCTCGAGAGTCGGAATCAGGTGATTCAAAATCCCGGATCTTCGTCTCGATGCCCTCTTTCCGTTTAACCAACTTAAACAAGGTTTTGTTACTGTAAAATTCGACCCTAGATCAATCTAGTAGACGGATCTCGTTTCTTTCGCAGTTTGAGTTTCGTTGCTTCGTTCGATTTGATTCTTTTTGCAAACCGGAGATCTTAAGTTAAACTTTCTGGTTAGATCTTCTTATTTGGAGTTTTGTTTGTGCATCTTTGCTTGATTGCTTATGTATGCTATTGTTTGCTTGCGACAGAATACCCGGACTGTGAAGCGTGCTGCTACGAGTCTCTAGGTTTTGCGAATCATCAGCAAGGCAAGTAACACTTTGATCATACCCCTTTATTACCCAGTTTTTATGCATTAGATCAAACCCTCACACATTGCATGAGTAGGATCTCTTAACTTGTGGGTCTGGAAAGTAGATTGAGGTAGAACCTATTACCTGCATTATATTCAAACCCTTGGGAGTTACTTCTACGTTATACTTATGTTGCTATGCTATGCTCGTAGACGTGGTTTGGGTTTGAGTGAAATCCATGACAGATGTGAGTTGATAATTAATGGTTCAACTTAAGATGGCTACTTGAATAAACATCTGGGTGGATTGGTTGCAGGGCACCTGGAGAATCCAGTGTTGTCCTAGGAAATCCCGAGGTTCCGTGTGATTGTCCTATGGAATGCCACCCAGGTTCAAAGGGATCATAAAACTATTCATGCTAGAAACTTATGTGTGCAGCCACAATGTCATTATGGGCTCTGGCATAGTATGAGTAAGTTGTGTGAGCTCTTTCAGTGGTGGACTAGCTGATGTAGGGGAAAGTAGGTGTACGGGTCCACCCGGGGTAAAGAGTATATGCTTCTGAAAGACCGTGTCTCGGTCATCCGTTTCTCAAACACCATGCAGTGTGGGAAATCCGACGGAGGAGATCGAGTCTTGTGGGGAAAAGTGCACAAACCTCTGCAGAGTGTACAAACTGATCATGATTAGCCGTGTCCCCGATTATGGACAATTTTGAGTATCTGGTACTTGAATTATTGATTGATCTCATCACTCAAAAATTAATTTGTTGGGTTAATGATTAATTTAATTGGGATTGAGTTGGAGGTACCTTCTCAATGATGTTTCAACTACCATGATAGTTAAAATAAAATCTATTTCTTTGTTGTAGGGAAAAATTGGCTTTACGCAAAAACTTTAACCTGAGAGCCTCCACCAGCCAAATATGCATGTAGTGTTAGCCTTTATTCTGTTACTTGCATCTTCTGTGTTATCTTGCCAGCATATTCCATGTGCTGACCCGTTTCGGGCTGCAACATGTTACGTTGCAGACTTTTCAGACGAGGAGTAAGACGTTCTAGGTCGTTTGTCATGCACTCAGCTATGCCGTTGGAGTTGATGGACTCACTTATCTTCCAAGCCTTCCGCTGTTATTTTGTTAGATGGCCTTAAGCCATAGTCTTTTGTAATAAGTTCTCTTTGGAGACAATCGATGTAATAAGTGTGTGATTGCCACTCTCTTATAAATCCTTCAAGTACTGTGTGTGTCAGCATTACCGATCCAGGGATGACACGGAAACACAGAGACTTCGGTCCATTCGGATTGTGGTCGCTACAAGATGGTATCAGAGCGCACGCTGAATGTAGGACACGACCACTAAGATAAACCCTAGGTCACTCTTCTCTACTCATTTCTGACTCCTCTCCACTTTCTACTTCTTTAGGATGGTGGACCCAAGGAACAAGTTCACTCAACCAGATGAAGACACACCTTTTGGAAGACACTTGAAGGAAGTCACTAGGTACCTGAACATCGGAATACCAAGCTTCACCGGGACCTACACCGCCACCTTACCAGAAGAGGAGCGATGGAGCATTCAAGTTCAAATTCCCGGGAGAACCTTCGCACCATCCACCGAGCCAATAGAGTTTTCCTTTGATGCACCAACTTGGAGCCTAGGCAAGAGTATGGCAGCCCACATCACTATGGGAAGGATCGAAGAAGTCTACAAGCAGGAGCTGAAGGACACTATCTACCAGATTTGTGGACGCCGAGATGAGCGTTGGGACATGATCAGCACCCGGAAGGACAGGTCCATTGCAGCGTTCATCCAGGAGTTAAACCAGCACATTCGTCGACAGGAGCACCAGATGTGCGCATGGATGATAGATTTGAAGAAGGCACTAACCAGGAACTTGGAGCTAGAAGAGAACTCAAGTCTACTCGTGACGGATACGAGGGGGAGATGTTGATACTTGTGGAGAAGAATGATGATTTGACGAGGAAGTTAGGAGTATTCATGGGAGATCCAGCACCAGGAGGAGAAGAAGAGGACGAAGAACCCAAGGAGATTCGCTCTGAATATTACATCATCATCGACAACACAGATTCAGACCCCGATGATAGTAATGGCGAAGACTATGAAGATGAAGCTGGAGCAGACATCATGGAATCTTTCGCTGATCAAAATTGCTAGATGGCCACCCTATGACTAGTAGTTTTCCCCCTTATAGTAGAATTTAGAGCACTTTTGTAACGTTAGTTAGATCTTTGTAAGCCCTTGTTTGAATTGATTGGTGTGATATGATTGTGTTTGTCACATGTGCATATGGGTAGTGATTTTTCCCTTAGACCTCATTTATATTCTAATCTCTTCCCTCTACACCCATCAGATGCCTCCAAGACGTGAGCCCGGATTTGAGTTTCCCATTGAGCTCACTCAGTTGATCCAGCAGCAGAACACTTTGATGCAACTTCTTGTCCAGAACACTCAGAACAACCAGAACAACAACAACAACCCTCCACCACCACCACCCGTGGACAACCTGACACGTTTCTTAAGGTTGCAACCACCGGTGTTTGCTAGCAGCATTGAACCAATAGTTGCTGATGACTGGCTGCGCAAGATTGGAAGGGATTTGACCACCGCCAATTGCACGGATGCTGAGAAGGTGCGATTTGCCGCACATCAGTTGTCTAGACCAGCAGCAGCATGGTGGGAGAATTACACAGCCACCTTCCTTGTAGCCAATGTCACTTGGGATCAGTTTCAGCAAGCTTTCTGTACTGCCCATGTCTCAACTGGAGCTATGAGCATGAAGAAGCGGGAGTTTCGCAACTTGCGCCAAGGAAATCGTACTGTGGCTCAGTACATAGATGAGTTCAGTACCCTATCTCGTTATGCCCCAGATGATGTGGCCACAGATGCCGCAAAGCAGGAGAGATTTATGGAAGGGCTGAATGATGAGATGAGCGTACAGTTGATGGTGGCAACCTTCAACAACTACCAGGAGTTGGTGGATAAGGCTCTTATGATTGAAGGGAAGCAGCAGATAGAGAGCCGCAAGAGGAAGTACGGACAAGGAAGGAATAATTCTGGAGCCCAGCAGAAGCCCTGATTCACCCCGAATTCGGGAGGATACACCCATAACCATGGATGCCACACCCACACTGGAGGAAGTTCTCACAACCACAACGGCTCCAAGAATGGGAATGGGAATGGAGCAAATAATAGTCAGAATCGCTCTACTCCTTCCACACCCGCCAAGAGGGATTTAAGCCACGTCACCTGTTTCAAGTGCGGGAAGAATGGACACTATGCTACTGAGTGCCCTGAAGCCAAGAATGGGAACGGCAATGGAAGCGTCGGGAAGAAGCCCAACCCGTTCAACAAAGGACAAGTGAACCACGTGACCGTGGAGGAGGTTGAAGAGCAACCAGACGCGGTGATCGGTAAGTTTTTGGTTAAGTCATTTATCGCAGTAGTTATTCTCGATACTGGTGCATCGCATTCATACATTTCAAGGGGATTCGTAAATAGACATAAGTTGCCCACCAGAGTCCTTATGACCCCATGTTAGTAAGTTCACCTGGAGCGGAATATATGGCAACTCAAGGATGTTTTCAGATGCCATTGACCATTGGACGTCATGTTTTCCCCTCAGACCTAATAGTTTTAGCGTCGCAAGGATTGGATGTGATACTGGGTATGGATTGGCTATCGATGTATGGACGAAACATCGATTGTGCCAGTAAGTCTATTTTGCTTACCACCCTGGAGGGAAAAAGGATCAAGTATGTATCTAGGCATTCGCCTATAAGGACACAACTGCATTCTCTCACGGGAGTTGTTCAGGAGGAAGTGCCTGTAGTAAAGGATTACCCGGATGTTTTTCCAGGGGAGCTACCTGGCATGCCACCGGATAGGGGCATTGAGTTTTTGATAGAACTATTGCCTGGCACCGGACCTATATCGAAGAGACCATATCGGATGCCAGCGAATGATCTGGAAGAGATCAAGAAGCAGATTAAGGAGTTATTGGAGAAAGGATTTATACGCCGGAGTTCATCACCTTGGGGAGCCCCAGTGCTTTTGGTCGAGAAGAAAGATGGATCTTTAAGAATGGTCGTTGATTATCGCGCACTGAATGAAGTGACTATTAAGAATAAGTACCCACTTCTGATGATCAATGATTTGTTCGACCAACTCCAGGGAGCGAAAGTATTCTCCAAGATCGATCTATGATCTGGATACCACCAGTTGAAGATCCGAGAGAAGGATATACCTAAGACAGCCTTCACCACAAGGTATGGGCTATATGAGTATACAGTTATGTCATTTGGACTGACTAACGCCCCTGCCTATTTCATGAGTATGATGAATAAGGTGTTCATGGAGTTCTTGGATAAGTTTGTCGTGGTATTCATTGATGATATTTTGGTGTACTCGAAGAACGAAGAAGAACACGCGGAGCATTTGCGTTTGGTTCTAGAGAAGCTCAGAGAGCATCAGTTGTACGCCAAGTTTAGCAAATGCGAGTTTTGGTTGAAGGAAGTTGGATTCTTAGGGCATGTTATATCAGGAGAAGGTATAGCAGTGGACCCCGTCAAAGTGCAGGCAGTCACTGAATGGTTGGCACCCACTTCAGTTGGAGAGATCCGCAGTTTTCTTGGACTCACGGGATATTACCGGAGATTCATAGAAAATTACTCCAAGATTGCAAAGCCGATGACGACATTGTTGAAGAAGGGGACAAAGTTCCATTGGACCGAAGAGTGCGAAGAAAGTTTCCAGGAGTTGAAGAAACGGTTGACGACAGCTCTAGTGCTGATTTTGCTAGATATACGCAAGGAGTTCCAAGTGTACTGCGATGCTTCACGCTTAGGACTTGGAGGAGTACTCATGCAGGATGGAAGAGTTGTTTCCTATGCATCTCGTCAACTGTGACCGCACGAATTGAATTATGCGACGCACGATCTGGAGCTAGCCGCAGTTGTTCATGCGCTCAAAACTTGGAGACATTTCCTTATTAGAAATCGTTGTGATGTGTACACGGATCACAAGAGTTTGAAATACATTTTCACTCAGAAGGAGTTTGTGACGCCCGGATAATTAGGCTACAATAATCCTATGTTAATGATGCCACGTCACCACTGTTACTGTTGCTATTCTCGCTTAGATTCAAATCAGGTTCGAATTCAAATTCAAATTTAAGTCCAAGTTCAAATTTTTCAAATGTCAAAACTAAAATTTTCTAAATGTGTCAAAATAAATCATGAGTAAATATGATGAAGGTATCACATTTTTATAAAATGCTTAAATGCTCTAAAACAAATAAATCACGGGCCAAAACTATTATTTAAATGCTTTTAAATGTTAAACAAATATTAAACTAGTTTGTTTAGTGACCAAACTTTTTGTGGGAATGGCCTATATTGTTATGCTAAGTTAGGAGCAAGGGTTAACTTTTTGCAAAACTATTTTTTTGTAACTAAAATAAAGAAAACAGAAACGATTTAAAAGAATAAAAAAAAACACAAGGCCCCCCTTCCCCACTGGGCCTCTTGGCCCCGTCGGCTCAGCCGACCAGGCCGGCCCAGTCGGCCCCTCCTCGCTCCCCTTAACCCCACCCGACCGGAAACCCTAACTCACGACGCGCACCCACTCCCCCCCACTCCCTCGTCTCTCCCTCTTTCCCCCGATCCAGATCGGATCGAGGCTGACCCCGTGACCATCACTCAGAGCTGCCTCGCCGGCCCCCTGCCCTCATCCTCGCACCCCCGTCCCCTCTCCCTCGACGGTGCCCCTCGCCGCGCCGACCGCGACCGCGCCCTCGACGAACCGAAGTCGTCGCTCGCCGTCGCCACCACCACCTCGACGAACCATCTCCGTCGTTCGTCCCCGACCTCCTCCCCACTAGACCATGACGTGCATCGCCGCCCCTCATCTCTCTAACGCGGGTGAGGCTCGGGCTTCGGCCTTATCCCCTCCCTCTCCCCCATTGACGATTGCACGTGCCGCTGCCTACACCCGCAGCCATGGCGCCCGCTCCGCCCATCTCCGCCGCCTGCCACTCGTTCGTCGACCGCGCACCTCGCCACCCTCTCCGCGCCACAGCCGTGCCCCCGCCTCGCCCTACGACCTCCTCCCCACGCGGCCGTGCCCGCTCTGCCACCCGCGCCGCACCGGCGCCCTGGCTACGGCTCCGGCCGGCCACCGTCGCCGCGCCCCCATCGCACTGGCCGACCGGCGCCCTACCGTGGCCGCGCCGTGGCCATGGCCACGCCCCGCCGGCGCCCTCTATCGCCGTCGCGCGGGCATCCGGGCGCCCCGCTCGCTAGCGCCCTGCGCCCTGGCACCCGCCCCGTCGTGCCCGACTCGATAGGCCGCTGGCCCTATGACAAAGGGGCCCCACGGCCCTAGAACGAAATTAAAAATAAATTAAAAATAAATTAAAAATAAATAAATATATATATATAATATAATCAAATATTTAAAAATAATAATAAATAATAAAAGTTTTAATTAATTAATTAACTACTTAATTAACTTAACTAATTCTGTTAGAATAACCTAATCACTAATTAACGTAATTAACTAATCTGTCAATGACATGCGGGCCCCACACGTTAGTTTGACCCAGTCAACCCCTGTTGACTGCTAACGTCATGCTGACGTCAGCATGCACTATTCTGGATAATGTTGATTTAAAATAATTAAATAAATTCTAAAAATGATTAAATCTTATAAAATTAATATAAAATAATCAGTAACTCGGATGAAAATAATTTATATACGAAAGTTGCTCAGAACGACGAGACGAATCCGAATACGCGGTCCGTTCGTCCGCCACACACCTCTTTCATACCGAACCTGCAACTTTCCCCCTCCGTTTCATCAGTCCGAAAACGCGAAACACCGGGAATACTTTCCCGGATGTTTTCCCCCTTCATCGGTAACACCTCCTACCGCGTTAGGTCACACGTAGCACCGCGTATTGCCATGTTATGCTTTGTGGTGCGATGTTTGCTTTTATATTTATTGTTTCTTCCCCCTCTTATCTCCGATAGACACCGGGACTGAGACCGCTGACGGTGCCACTGTGATCGACTGCGTCGACGACGACCCCTCCTTCTTGCCAGAACAACCAGGCCAGCCCCCTCCCCCTTGATCACCAAATATCACCTATTCTCCTCCCTCTTACTCTTGCATTAGTTTACTACTGTTGTTGATTCGGTAGCTCCTATTCTGTTGCATAGCCTGTCATTGTTGCTACAACTGTTGACACCTTCCCTGCCATCCTAATGCTTAGTATAGGATGCTAGTACTCCATCAGTGGCCCTACATTCTTGTCCGTCTGCCATCTATACTATCGGGCCGTAGTCACTAGGGTGGTGATCACGGGTATATATATACATACTTTACATGACACATGATGTGACTAAAGTCGGGTCGGCTCTTTGAGTACCCGCAAGTGATTCGATGTGGGGGCTGAAAGGACAGGTGGCTCCATCTAGGTAGTGATGGGCCTGAGTTCCTAACGGCCCCCCGAGTGGATCTTTGTGGCGGAGCGACAGGGCAGGTTGAGACACCCAGTGGAGAGGTGGCCTGGCCCTGGTCGTTGTCCGCGGTTATTTCATAATAACACGCTTAACGAGTTTGGATATTTGATCTGAGTCTGGCCATTGGCCTATACGCACTAACCAGCTACGTGGGAATAAATATGGGCACTCGACGTCGTGGTATCAGCCTAAGTCTTCTTGACGTCAGCGACTGAGCGGCGCGCGCCGGGTTGGACCGCGTAACGCAACTTCCTTAGTAATGGTGGTTGCTAGGTCTGCTCACCGGCCGCATACACAACATGCAGGTGTGCGTTGGGCGATGGGCTCGGACTCCTGCGCGCCTAGGACTTAGACCGGCGTGCTGACTCTCGGTTGTGCTTAGGTAGGGCTGCGACGTGTTGATCTTCCGAGGCCGGGCATGACCCTGGAAAGTGTGTCCGGCCAAATGGGATCAAGCGTGTTGGGTTATGTGGTGCACCCCTACAGGGAAGTTAATCTATTCGAATAGCTGTGTGCCTCGATAAAAGGATGACCCGGAGTTGTACTATGACCTCATGACAACTAGAACCGGATACTTAATAAAACACACCCTTATAAGTGACAGATATAACTCGGTGGTTCCTCTTTCACAGGGTGATGTGCGGGAGGATCGCCGGGTAGGATTATGCTATACGATGTTACTTGGTGAACTTACCATCTACTCCCTTCTTCTGCTGCAAGACGGAGGTTGCGAGCAGCAGGGATACTTGTTACTGTCCAGCTACCCTCATCTTTTGCTGCAAGACGGAGGCTACGAGAAGCGTAGTCTTCGATTGGATTAGTTATCCCCCTCTTATTCTGGCATTCTGCAGTTTAGCCCACAGATATTACCCTTTACACATATATCATTGCATATGTACTGTAGATCCTTGCTTGCGAGTACTATGGATGAGTACTCACGGTTGCTTTGCTCCCCCTTTTCCCCCTTTTCTCTCTATTCTCGGATGATGCAACCAGATGGTGGAGTCCAGGACCCAGAAGATCCCGAGGATATTTCTACGTGGAGTTCGGCTTTGAGGAGTAGTTAGGAGGTCCCAGGCAGGAGGCCTTGCCTCTTCAATCGTTGCTACATTTGTGCTAGCCTTCTTAAGGCAAACTTGTTTAACTTATGTCTGTACTCAGATATTATTGCTTCCGCTGACTCTTGTGTATTCGAGCTTATGTATTCGAGCCCTCGAGGCCCCTGGCTTGTAATATAAAGCTTGTATTATTTTAATTGTGTCTAGAGTTGTGTTGTGATATCTTCCAGTGAGTCCCTGATCTTGGTCGTACACATTTGTGTGCATGATTAGTGTACGGACAAATCGGGGGCGTCACAAGTTGGTATCAGAGCCGACTGCCTGTAGGAATCCCCCTTCCAACTCCTTGGCCGAAGTTGAGTCTAGTCTTTGAAAAACAAATTACTAACTTGTTGTGTGGCTTACGGGCCCACAACACCAATGGGTGGTATTAGGATCTTTTACTCCTCGTCTATACTCTGGGACTCTGATTTCTCTTCTATTCGGGTTGAAAGATTTTACTAACTCTGACTCTAGGTTCTCGTAACTATTTCTCCCGGAGAGCTCTCATTCAGGAAGATCACCTGCTTCGTCAGAAGATTCTGAGGATATCCCTTGATATTTTCCCAAGACCCTTGTGCTCATCGCCTTTGCAATTCACTGCCATCGATATATCCCTAGGGATATCTGCATGCACTTGTCATTCTCATGATCATTCCTCGTCGCTCTTGTTGTTACAAGATGCCTCGAAATATTCTCCGTTGTCTCGAGAATCCTTTGAGTTTAACGTCTTGCAGTTTTCTTTCACATGAATACCTGTACGGTTATTTCCTCACATTTATCGAGGATCCGTTCTTCTCAATTGTTCATGTGTCTCGCAAAATTCTTCGGAATACTTTTCGATCTTTCGAAAATCCTCTGCAGCCTATTACTCTTGAAATTCTTGCCTTCTTGCATTATGGTTAATTCCATATGGCTAGTAGTCTTCGTTAACATCCCTTGTCTTAGCCATTTTCAGCCTATTGATTCAATGTGTGCGTATGCACGCAGTCATCAGGATATCCTTTTTAAAATTATCTTTCCGGCTCAGACGTCATTCTGGACGTGAGTTGGATCTCGATAATTCAAACCTTTATTGATTGTCCAACCAGTGTCTTCAACTTATCCATCCTTGATCAGAGCGTCTGCTTCTGATCCTTCGTTTGGAAACCATAATTTCTTTCTATGTAAGCATCAGACTAATCAGGATTCTTGAATCTGATGCCTCTGCATTCTTTCTTCCTCTGAGTGAGTACCGAGACTCACCTCAGCTCCGTTGTGGATCGCCTGATCCATTGTTGGATTGTTATCTGAAAGTGTCCTTCATATTCAATCACCTTGTGAGTTCTTCCCCTGATACATAATGCCTTTGGTAAATTGTATCCCATGCTTGGCCAACCTTGCTCTGCTTTCGAGCTTGTGTTTTGACTTTTGAAACTTGTGGTATATGTTACTAAGATGCCCGATGGGTTGAACATGTGCCTTCCCCTAATCCGTGAAAACCCGAAAGTTTTCACAAGTCATACTCTTCCAGTGTACTACCAGATAAAATTCCAACACTACATTTTTATCAAAGCAAGAGGTGAATGTAATGATATGCATTAACGAAGTGGGAGTCGACCTTGAACTTTGTGTTCATGCCCATGAAAATGATGTAGACCATCTCGGAAGCTTCCTGCAAAACGATTATCCAGCTGTATGATTTCTTCGGTATTCTTGAATTGATTCCTTAGAGTTATGGTTCTGACCATGCTGTCCTGATCTGACATATCTAATGGGAATTCATTCCAGTGCCTCGTCAATTGTTGGCAAGGTTGAAGTATCTACTGTCATTGGTCAATGATCCGGTTCTACTTCTATCATGTTCTACCTTTGAGTATTACCCCCTGGTATCTCGAAGATGTCTTGCCATTGCACCACATCTTACTAACTTTGTTGAAGTAATGTCTTTCCTTGTCATAATCACCCTACGGGTTCTGGGTTGTTGTCAACCGAGGACACCGACTAGTGAAATTATTCCGCACTACAAATCAAATACCCCTAGTATTTTTACTGGGAAATTCTGAACTCAATCTGGTGGTTCCTAGACTATCGGCTGCATCTTGGTCTTCCTATCTTTGACTGTGCTACCTCGTGCTTCTCTGGTGCACGAATTCTTCAGTGTGTGAGCACGACTTAGTCAAGCTTTCAACATCATGTTGCTTGTCTTGAAAGGCAATTTTGGTTCCGAGCTTGCATCTTATATATTAATCCTATAACTTGCCACTTCGTCATTCCCTTACTTGTTGCCGTTGTTGTTTGATTGCATCCTCTTGAAACCTCCCGGCAAATGTGTCAGATCACCTTCAACACTTTGACTTCTCCCGAGATGTCAACTGTGTTCATGATGAGAAATACTCTCCTTGCCTTTGATGATTTTTATTATCATCGACAACACCCTTGACTTCCTTTCATCGCGAACTTGTCCACATTATGAATACAACTTGCTCTCCAGCTAGTGTTGTGTTCTGCCTTGAAGTATTACTGTCTTGTATGTCGAGAATGTTGTGGGGATTGCTCCACCTCTTAGTAATTCTCGGTATGAAGATACTTCTCATCATCACCATTCTTCCTTGGTCCCCGTGTTATTTTCAACCGGGATACCAATATGCTAACGATGCTGCTTGAAATCTGTACTTCTATCAACCCTATTGCTTTGAGGTTAACGCTCGATAGTTCGTTCTTACACTATTGGTTATGGAATCGTCACTCTAACATTGATCTTGCTGCCTAAGGTCATGTTTCGGGCACACCTTTCAACTAACGATTAATGGTGTATGTTCTCCTCGAGCATACAACATTATATCATTTGAATTGACAAGTGTCATTTTCTTGTTCACATTATTGTGGAAATCCATCCGTTTGGAATTCTCGATGAATTGTCGCTGAGCCCATCAGCTACCTCCTCATCCTCTCCTTGGTTTAATGATGAACTATTGTTTCGGGAACCTGCTCCCATAAGTTCATTTCCCGAGAATCTTGCAATGTCATTTCGTTGATTAATGTTGCACCTTTTCTTCTCGAACATCCCGAGTCTGAGGTATCATGACACCAGTCGGATCTGAATCTCGGTCAGATATGATGGCTGGGACAACTTTCCAGGAGTTATAATATTGGTCCTTTGATGACTCGGTAATATGATGACATGCCTAGCACCCATGGCTGGAGGACCTAACATTATAATCTCTTTTGCAAGGATAATCATTCTTCCAGGAGGAAATTGTAAGACTTATTCGATAAGTTGTTCCTGATGAATCCTTTGTGTATCCAAGTCCGACCTTTGCTTCAAAACCATGCCAATGCTATCTCAAAGCATGTCTGTGGTACTCCAATTTTCAACAAGAGCATTTGGAGCCCAATACTAAATGTTTATTGGTCAGTTATCCAAACACCGTTGTATGGGTAACATCTTGATTAATCCTTGTCTCCCTATCTAAATGATTGGGTACTTGCTCTCCTACCCTATATGCCATGTTCTGCTTGTCCATGGGAAGGCTATATTCCTATTAATTGTGTGTAATCACAATTTCCTTTCCATTTGTTTGTTTAACCTTTCCTTGATCTACATATAACCTAAGCAGTAATAATTCTCTGCTTATGTAAACACCTTGTTGTACTCTGTCAGTACGACCTTGATTCTATTATTGATAACATTCCGATACTATCGGTGGGCGAGAACTTTACCTATTGGTCCGCCTCGTTTCAACAAGCGGGAACATGGTTCTCTTCGTTCCCCGTCCTTGGTACCGACATTGTTGCCAACATAGCTGACAAGCTATCCACTGACATGCCTCCCTGTCGCGGCTGTGCAAGATGTCACCACCCTTCATACTTTCAAATCCACATGGTGGGCCCATAACCCACAGGTCCACTGGATCGAAACTTGACTCTTCTTTACAACCTAGATTCTAATGTATCCTTGGCACCTGGCTTCGTATGTGATTCACGAGCTAAATTTGATACCATTATTCATCCTGGAATCAAATACCATGTTACTCTCGTTGTTCAATGCCCCATTCCAGCTTCTGTCTAGGCATCGAATGATTGCCTACCCATTTGAAACTTTGGTACCATAGTATATTGCGCTCAACGAATTCACTGAAATACAACTCATGGGATACCTCGTGTATTTTCCATTGAATTCACCATCAGATGCCCAGCTTTGTGGAGATGCATTTTTCCGAAGTTTTTCCTCTGGTCGCGTTCGTAGGACAGTGGAGACCCCGAAGAAAGGATGACGACTTGATCACGATTACTTGAAGCAAAGAAATGAAGACATCAACGAAAGAGATCAACCTCTTCGAAAGGGCAGCCAAGACCGAGAAGACTCGTTAAAAGTTCGTAACCAGATCTTTCCCCTTACTCCACCTCTTAAATCTCGGGACGAGATTTCTTGTAGTGGAGGAGAATTGTGACACCCGGATAATTAGGCTACAATAATCCTATGTTAATGATGCCACGCCACCACTGTTACTGTTGCTATTCTCGCTTAGATTCAAATCAGGTTCGAATTCAAATTCAAATTTAAGTCCAAGTTTAAAATTTTCAAATGTCAAAACTAAAATGTTCTAAATGTGTCAAAATAAATCATGAGTAAATATGATGAAGGTACCACATTTTTATAAAATGCTTAAATGCTCTAAAACAAATAAATCACGGGCCAAAACTATTATTTAAATGCTTGTAAATGTTAAACAAATATTAAACTAGTTTGTTTAGTGACCAAACTTTTTGTAGGAATGGCCTATATTGTTATGCTAAGTTAGGAGCAAGGGTTAACTTTTTGTAAAACTATTTTTTTGTAACTAAAATAAAGAAAACAGAAATGATTTAGAAGAAAAAAAAAACACAAGCCCCCCCTTCCCCACTGGGCCTCTTGGCCCCATGGGCTCAGCCGACCAGGCCGGCCCAGTCGGCCCCTCCTCGCCCCCCTTAACCCCACCCGACCGAAAACCCTAACCCACGACCCGCACCCACTCCCCCCCACTCCCTCGTCTCTCCCTCTTTCCCCCGATCCAGATCGGATCGGGGCTGACCCCGTGACCATTACTCAGAGCTGCCTCGCCGGCCCCCTGCCCTCGTCCTCGCACCCCCGTCCCCTCTCCCTCGACGGTGCCCCTCGCCGTGCCGACCGCGACCGTGCCCTCGACGAACCGAAGTCGTCGCTCGCCGTCGCCACCACCACCTCGACGAACCATCTCCGTCGTTCGTCCCCGACCTCCTCCCCACTAGACCATGACGTGCATCGCCGCCCCTCGTCTCTCCAACGCGGGTGAGGCTCGGGCTTCGGCCTTATCCCCTCCCTCTCCCCCGTTGACGATTGCACGTGCCGCTGCCTACACCCGCAGCCATGGCGCCCGCTCCGCCCATCTCCGCCGCCTGCCACTCGCTCGTCGGCCGCGCACCTCGCCACCCTCTCCGCGCCACAGCCGTGCCCCCGCCTCGCCCTACGACCTCCTCCCCACGTGGCCGTGCCCGCTCTGCCACCCGCGCCGCATCGGCGCCCTGGTTACGGCTCCGGCCGGCAACCGTCGCCGCGCCCCCATCGCATTGGCCGGCCGGCGCCCTATCGTGGCCACGCCGTGGCCATGGCCACGCCCCGCCGGCGCCCTCTATCACCGTCGCGCGGGCATCCGGGCGCCCCGCTCGCTAGCGCCCTGCGCCCTGGCACCCGCCCCGTCGTGCCTGACCCGATAGGCCGCTGGCCATATGACAAAGGGGCCCCATGGCCCCAGAACGAAATTAAAAATAAATAAATAATAAAAAAATATAAAAAATATAATCAAAATAATTAAAAATAATAATAAAAAATAAAAGTATTAATTAATTAATTAACTAATTAATTAACATAACTAATTCTATTAGAATAACCTAATCACTAATTAACGTAATTAACTGGTAATTAACTAATCTGTCAATGACATGCGGGCCCCACACGTCAGTTTGACCCAGTCAACCCGTGTTGACAGCCGACGTCATGCTGACGTCAGCATGCACTATTCTGGATAATGTTGATTTAAAATAATTAAATAAATTCTAAAAATGATTAAATCTTATAAAATTAATATAAAATAATCAGTAACTCGGATGAAAATAATTTATATACGAAAGTTGCTCAGAACGACAAGACGAATCCGAATACGTGGTCCGTTCGTCCCCCACACACCTCTTTCATACTGAACCTGCAACTTTCCCCCTCCGTTTCATTAGTCCGAAAACGCGAAACACCGGGAATACTTTCCCGGATGTTTGCCCCCTTCGTCGGTAACACCTCCTACCACGTTAGGTCACACGTAGCACCGCGTATTGCCATGTTATGCTTTGTGGTGCGATGTTTGCTTTATATTTATTGTTTCTTCCCCCTCTTATCTCCGATAGACACCGGGACTGAGACCGCGACGGTGCCACTGTGATCGACTGCGTCGACGACGACCCTTCCTTCTTGCCAGAACAACCAGGCAAGCCCCCCCTTGATCACCAGATATCGCCTATTCTCCTCCCTCTTACTCTTGCATTAGTTTACTACTGTTGTTGATTCGGTAGCTCCTATTCTGTTGCATAGCCTGTCATTGTTGCTACAACTGTTGACACCTTACCTGCCATCCTAATGCTTAGTATAGGATGATAGTACTCCATCAGTGGCCCTACATTCTTGTCCGTCTGCCATGCTATACTATCGGGCCGCGGTCACTAGGGTGGTGATCACGGGTATATATATACTTACTTTACATGACACATGATGTGACTAAAGTCGGGTCGGCTCTTTGAGTACCCGCAAGTGATTCGATGTGGGGGCTGAAAGGACAGGTGGCTCCATCCAGGTAGTGATGGGCCTGAGTTCCAGATGGCCCCCCGAGTGGATCTTTGTGGCGTAGCGACAAGGCAGGTTGAGACACCCAGTGGAGAGGTGGCCTGGCCCTGGTCGCTGTCCGCGGTTATTTCATAATAACACGCTTAACGAGTTTGGATATTTGATCTGAGTCTGGCCATTGGCCTATACGCACTAACCAGCTACGTGGGAATAGTTATGGGCACTCGACGTTGTGGTATCAGCCGAAGCCTTCTTGACGTCAGCGACTGAGCGGCGTGCGCCGGGTTGGACCGCGTAACGCAACTTCCTTAGTAATGGAGGTTGCTTGGTCTGCTCACCGGCCGCGTACGCAATGTGCAGGTGTGCGTTGGGCGATGGGCCCGGACCCCTGCGCGCATAGGACTTAGACCGGTGTGCTGACCTCTCGGTTGTGCTTAGGTAGGGCTGCGACGTGTTGATCTTCCGAGGCCGGGCATGACCCTGGAAAGTGTGTCCGGCCAAATGGGATCAAGCGTGCTGGGTTATGTGGTGCACCCCTGCAGGGAAGTTAATCTATTCGAATAGCCGTGTCCCTCGGTAAAAGGACGACCCGGAGTTGTACTCTGACCTCATGACAACTAGAACCAGATACTTAATAAAACACACCCTTATAAGTGACAGATATAACTCGGTGGTTGCTCTTTCACAGGGTGATGTGCGGGAGGATCGCCGGGTAGGATTATGCTATACGATGTTACTTGGTGAACTTACCATCTACTCCCTTCTTCTGCTGCAAGACGGAGGTTGCGAGAAGCGGGGATACTTGTTACTGTCCAGCTACCCTCATCTTCTGCTGCAAGACGGAGGCTACGAGAAGCGTAGTCTTCGATTGGATTAGTTATCCCCCTCTTATTCTGGCATTATGTAGTTTAGCCCACAGATATTACCCTTTACACATATATCATTGCATATGTAGTGTAGATCCTTGCTTGCGAGTACTTTGGATGAGTACTCACGGTTGCTTTGCTCCCCCTTTTCCCCCTTTTCTCTCTATTCTCGGATGATGCAACCAGATGGTGGAGTCCAGGACCCAGAAGATCCCGAGGATATTTCTACGTGGAGTTCGGCTTCGAGGAGTAGTTAGCAGGTCCCAGGCAGGAGGCATTGCCTCTTCGATCGTTGCTACATTTGTGCTAGCCTTCTTAAAGCAAACTTGTTTAACTTATGTCTGTACTCAGATATTATTGCTTCCGCTGACTCTTGTGTATTCGAGCTTATGTATTCGAGCCCTCGAGGCCCTTGGCTTGTAATATAAAGCTTGTATTATTTTAATTGTGTCTAGAGTTGTGTTGTGATATCTTCCAGTGAGTCCCTGATCTTGGTCGTACACATTTGTGTGCATGATTAGTGTACGGACAAATCGGGGGCGTCACAGAGTTGAACCTTAGGCAAAGGAGATGGTTGGAGCTTATAAAGGATTATGATATGAAGCTGCACTATCACCCCGGAAAGGCCAACGTCGTGGCAGACGCTTTAAGCTAAAAGAGTTATGCAAATACCCTAGTAAAAGGGGGATTGCCACAGGAGTCAGCGGAAGATCTCAGTGAACTTCGTTTGGAGATAGTTCCTAGAGGTTTTGTCGCAACATTGGAGGTTCAGTCAACATTGCTGGGAAAGATACGTGAAGCCCAGAAGGAGGACAAAGAGATTGCCGAGATAAAGGAAAGGATGAGTGAAGGAAAAGCCAAGGGATTTCGTGAAGATGAACACGACACCTTGTGGTTTGAGGATCGAATCTATGTGCCCAATAACCCGGAGATCAGGAAGTTGATACTGCAGGAAGCACATGATTCGCCATACTCGATACACCCCGGAAACACTAAGATGTATTTGGATTTGAAGGAACATTTCTGGTGGACGGGAATGAAGAAGGATATTGCCGAGTATGTAGCAGTATGTGATGTGTGTCAAAGAGTGAAGGCGGAGCATCAGAAGCCACCAGGATTACTACAACCTATGCCAATACCCGAATGGAAGTGGGACAAGCCTGGCATGGACTTTATCACCGGATTGCCCATAACCAAATCAGGATATGACTCAATTTGGGTAGTAGTGGATCGCTTGACCAAAGTAGCCCACTTTATCCCCGTGAAGACCACGTATACCAGTGCGAAGTTGGCCAAGATATACATGACCAGGATCGTATGTCTGCACGGAGTTCCGAGGACCGTTTTATCAGATAGAGGAACACAGTTCACCTCAAAGTTTTGGCATCAGCTACACCAAACTTTCTGAACGAGGCTGGAATTCAGTACTGCTTTTCACTCGCAGACCGATGGACAGACCCAGAGTGTCAATCAGATTCTGGAGGACATGTTGAGAGCCTGTGCGCTAGATTATGGATCTAGTTGGGATGACAATTTACCCTACGCTGAGTTCTTGTACAACAACAGTTATCAGGCCAGTTTGAAGATGGCACCGTTCGAAGCATTGTACGGGAGGAGATGCCGAACGCCGTTAATGTGGGATGAAGTTGGAGACCATCAGTTGTTTGGACCAGACCTGATCAAAGAGTCTGAGGAGAAGGTTAAGTTGATCCGAGATAGACTGAAGGTAGCTCAGTCTAGGCAAAAGAGTTATGCAGACTCGAATCGCAAGGAAGTAGCCTATGAAATCGGAGACAGAGCGTACTTAAGAGTATCACCTCTGCGAGGAGTTAAACGTTTCGGAGTTAAGGGAAAGCTAGCCCCGAGATTTGTGTTTTGGAACGCATGGGAGAGGTTCCCTATAAGTTGGAGTTACCCGAAGGATTGTCAGGAGTGCACGATGTGTTTCATGTTTCGCAGCTTAAGAAGTGCCATGCGGAGATGGCCGATATCCCGCTAAGAGACACAATACCCGTGGAGGCAATTCAGTTGGATAGTGATCTGACTTACGAGGAGAAGCCTGTCAAGATTCTCGAATTTTCGAGTAGTGTCACCCGCAGTAAGGTATCAAGTTTTGCAAAGTTCAGTGGAGTCACTACACCGAGGAAGAAGCCACCTGGGAATGAGAAGATGATCTACGCAAGGATCACCCACACCTGTTCTCTAGCCAAGCCGAATCTCGAGGGCGATATTCATTCTAAGGGGGTAGGTTTGTAACATCCCAAATTTTTAATTTGGAATGTCATACATAGATCATACTGCATTCATGTTTCTTTGCATTTTGTGTGTGGCGATCCTCGAAAATTCTAAGCAACTCAGGGACCTACGGAGAGAGTTGGGAATTCTACCGTTTTCGTATTTGAGTTTTCTCGAATACCGGTACGAGGATAGCGTTGGTTTTAATTATTTTTCTCTCATAAAAATATTTGTAAATAAAATATATGAGCGGAGATAATATGACTTCTCCAAAATAACAGAAATATTGGAGGAAAAATGTTAAAATCACTTTTGGTATTTATTCGGATTTATTTGCGATTTTATTTGCATAGGAAAAATACACGTTTTTCAAAATTGCATTTAGGTCCGGGTAAAATGTTCACTTTGTCCTAAATATTATTAGAGGACGGTGAAAATTTATTCCGGAATTTTTGGAGTCCGTTTAGTATTTCTTTCGTTAGTTTTCGTACGCCAGGACTCGTTTTAAAAAAAAGTGCGAACCGACTCTGGGCCGTAACCAGCTAGGACTCCCCTAGCCGGGCCTTTAAAAGCGCAGCCCAGAGGCCGCCGCCAGCCCAAGCCGCCCTGGCCGAAACCCTAGCCGCCCTCGAGCCCCGCGCCGCCGCCGCCCTTAGCCGCCGCCGGTGCGGGCCACCGCCGCTGCCTCTCGCCGCGCCGCCGTCCAGCTCGCCGCGCCACCACACCCCACCGCCCCGCAGCCGCCGTGCCGCCGCCGCCGCCGAGGTAGTTGCCGCCGCCGCCGTCGGTTTTTTTAAAAACCGATCGGGTTTTTTTTTAAAAACTGATCGGTTTTTTAGAAACCCTAGATCCGTTTTTCTTTAGATCGGTTCGGTTTTTTTCGGTTTAGTTACTTTGCGGACGTTCGACCGTACGTTAATTTTAACGAACGTTGACCGCCCATTAGTTACAGACAACGAACGTTCATTCGTTAGCATGTTCGTCCATTTTCTTTTTCGGGGTATTTATCCGCGATTATTTCGATCACGATCTGTGCCCTGATCTTGTTTTTCGTTTTTCTTTTCACTCCACAGTCGGAATCAGGTGATTCAAAATCCCAGATCTTCGTCTCGACGCCCTCTTTCCGTTTAACCAACTTAAACAAGGTTTTGTTACTATAAAATTTGACCCTAGATCAATCTAGTAGAGGGACCTCGTTTCTTTCGCAGTTTGAGTTTTGTTGCTTCGTTCGATTCGATTCTTTTTGCAAACCGGAGTTCTTAAGTTGAACTTTCTGGTTAGATCTTCTTATTTGGAGTTCTGTTTGTGCATATTTGCTTGATTGCTTATGTATGCTATTGTTTGCTTGCAATAGAATACCCGGACTATGAAGCCTGCTGCTACGAGTCTCTAGGTTTTGCGAATCATCAGCAAGGCAAGTAACACTTTGATCATACCCCTTTATTACCCAGTTTTTATGCATTAGATCAAACCCTCACACATTGCACAAGTAGGATCTCTTAACTTGTGGGTCTGGGAAGTAGATTGAGGTAGAACCTATTACCTACATTATATTCAAACCCTTTTAGTTACTTCTACGTTATACTTATGTTGCTATGCTATGCTCGTAGACGTGGTTTGGGTTTGAGTGAAATCCATGACATATGTGAGTTGTTAATTAATGGTTCAACTTAAGGTGGCTATTTGAATACACATCTGTGTGGATTGGTTGCAGGGCACCTGGAGAATCCAGTGTTGTCCTAGGAAATCCCGGGGTTCCGTGTGTTTGTCCTATGGAATGCCACCCAGGCTCAAAGGGTTCATAAAACTATTCATGCTAGAAACTTCCGTGTGCAGCCACAATGCCATTATGGGCTCTGGCATAGTATGAGTAAGTTGTGTGAGCTCTTTCAGTGGTGGACTAGCAGATGTAGGGGAAAGTAGGTGTACGGGTCCACCCGGGATAAAGAGTAAATGCTTCTGAAAGACTGTGTCTCGGTCATCCGTTTCTCAAACACCATGCAGTGCGAGAATTCCAATGGAGGAGATCGAGTCTTGTGGGGAAAAGTGCACAAACCTCTGCAGAGTGTACAAACTGATCATGATTAGCCGTGTCCCCGGTTATGGACAATTTTGAGTATCTGGTACTTGAATTATTGATTGATCTCATCACTCAAAAATTAATTTGTTGGATTAATGATTACTTTAATTGGGATTGAGTTGGAGGTACCTTCTCAATGATGTTTCAATGATAGTTAAAATAAAATCTATTCCTTTGTTGTAGGGAAAAATTGGCTTTACGCAAAAACTTTGACCTTAGAGCCTCCACCAGCCAAATATGCATGTAGTGTTAGCCTTCATTCTGCAACATGTTACATTGCAGACTTTTCAAACGAGGAGTAAGACGTTCTAGGTCATTTGTCATGCACTCAGCTATGCCGTTTGTCGGGGATATACCCCGCGGTATGAACCGGCCGGAAATATGACCCGACTGGACTTGGCGGTTTACTTGAGACGGTTTACACTTGGCAATTTACTGGTAACCTGGCAGGCGGATCATGGATGACAAGGCCCAAGGCCCAGAAGGCCGGTTTATATTATGGTGGGCCGGATTATGAAGAAAGCATAAGGAATATTCTCATACAAAGGAAGCAAGACTAGGACTCCACTTGTAATTCTAATCCTACTAGGACTAGTCATGTAACCCGCCCCTTCAACATATATAAGGAGGGGCAGGGCTCCCCAAAGAGGGACAAGTTTAGACAAGTTCTCACAAGTTTCTAGGGCTAGACACAAAGAGCCGGTTTACCGGCGACACCACGAGGATCATAATGAGACCTAGCCTCAAACAACACGTAGGGTTATTACCGGATGATGTTTCCCGGGGCCCGAAGCTGTCTAAACCCTTGTCTTGCATCGTGTCTCTCGATTCCGCTCAACCCCTCTCAAGCTACTACATAGATGCGCAGCTCCACACCTAAAGTCCGTTAATCCGGACATCTGCCGTGTTATTTCCACGACAGTTGGCGCCCACCGTGGGGCCTGCGCACGGTGATGTTGAGTTCTTGGAGGGATTTTTTCCAGGGATCGAAGAGTTCACAATTTTCTCGGTAGCACACTACCGCAGTTTACCAATACTATCAGTGATTTCAAGAATCATCGGCCGGGTCTAGTTACTATGCACTGAGCACATGTCCGATTCGCCGTGTTTTCGCTGCTGTCCGTATGCGTTTCAAGTTCCGAGGGCATCAACTCATAAAGTTTTGCTCTCACTTCTTGCCAAAAAAGATGGCCCGGTGAGGCCGTTTTCAATTGCAGCAAAGATAATATAGAAAGGAAAAAGAATCAGATGCAATGCTCGATTTAAAAGGGAAAGTCAGAAGTCGCAGACCAGCAATCGTGCTATTGGTTCAAGACGTGAAGACAAAAGATCCATCCATTGATCCATCAGCACAAGAGAAAAAGTCAAACCAATGACAACTCGGAGAAGAATTTTTGATCATGGGCGCAGGACGACTCCGAGACACTTTCACCTCTGCCGCTGCGGTCGCGGGCGTGGGCTGATTCCGCAAACTGCCTCCGAGTTGACCCTTTACTGCTGTCACGCACCGCCGCCTAGACCTCTTGTTGCTCTGCCCGCGGTCGGCGATGAGACACCCCGGTGAGCAGCCCTACGTGGCACTTCGCTCCTACGGTACCGAGCTGCTATCGCCAGGCGCCTCTGACTACTGTTCGGCCGCAGTGCCACCTCCGCCGGCTTGCCTCGCCGCCGGGGCGTACCTCCGCTGGCTGCACTTCGCCTCCACTGGAGTTACTAAGCCGCCGCGGCTTCGCCTTAAACCGCTGGTCGCCATCGTCGCCTCCGAACGACCTTGCCTCATTCTGCCTCTGCCAAGAGCCCTGCGGTAATTCCGCAGACTCAAGACTGACGACCCAGAAGAGGATGCGGTTGTGGACAAGGACTCCGTCGCAGATCGGGCCGGCTCGCACCTCGCGACTCGCGCCTTCGTCTCAGACCGATAGCCGCTCCGGGCCAGCGCCCACGTCGCTGTACCTCAAGCGTCTGCCTCCGCCACTCTGCTTCTCCGGACGGCTCCCACGTCGTCCGTCCCCGAGCCGCTGCCGAGCTCAACCAGGACTGTCGAGCCCCCAATGTTGCCTTGGTCTTGCTATTGCCTCCTCTGCCGTGAGACGTCCTCGGACACGGATGGCTCACAACCCGGATTAGCTGTTGCCGAGCCGCAGTGGGTTTGACTCAGAGTCGCCGCGATGACCTGCCCGGGTGCGGGCCTCCTTCACCGACCGTTGCAGTCGTGAGCCGCCCTGGCCCGATCTGCCGGCACAAACCGACGCCATGATTGACTACTTTGTTCAAAGCAGTGTTGATCCACCTAATCTACGTGGAGAGTCGCCGCCGGGTCTCACCGTTCCTGCGTCCAAATTGCCGTGGCCTTCTACTCCAACCCGGCCTCGATCTTGCCATGAGCCGGCCCTGCTGCTTCATTGGCCGCGTTCGAGCCAACCTCACCTTCAGACGGTTTTTCATCTGCCATTGAGCCGTTGTTCTGCCTCCGCAGCAGCCATGCCACCTGCCGCCTCCGAGCTGTCCGAGTTGACATGCTTCCATTGAGCCGCCAAGGCCTACGCCTCTGCATGCTGTTTCTATTCCATCGTGGTACTGCTCTGCTCCGCCTCTACTATGCTGTCGCGCGATGACCGGCCGCCAATCCATGCCACCGCGTTGAGCACAGTCTCCCCCCGCACTCGAGCCGCCACACCCGCACACCGCTACGAGCCGCCCGGTACACTGGCGTCGTGGGCCTCACCTGCACTGCGCCGTCTCTGCCCCGTCCGGCGTCTCGTCCTAGGGCAGCCGCCAATGAAGTGCTATGAGCCTACAATCAACTCCCGGGCGGTAGAGGGGCAGGGCGAGCGGCAGGAACTACAGGTATGAACGATACGGTGATGTGTTGAGCGTGTGAGGATGAGACAGATCAGGAGATACGGGGTATTCTCATCTAAAGGATTCCCTCCAGATTATTACTCATTAAAATACACACGTCAAGGCATCCCGTGATGGAACAGATACTAAATGGATACTGGATCTATTTTAATGATAACACATTATTCAACGCCACTGCCGCGCGGAGAGCCGTAGGACTGCATTGAGCCACTCCTGTCGTGTTGATCCGTCGGGGCCATATTCAGTCGCCAGTCTACTTGAGTAGCCAGGGCCACGCTAAGCCGCCCTTGCCACATTGAACCGCCGAGGTAGTATTGAGCCATCAGTTTGCCCGAGCCGTCGGGGCTGTATTAAGTCGCCGGTCAGTTTTTGTTGGGCCACCCTGGTTCACTGGTCCCTGTCGTAGCTTCCGGATAAATCAGGTGATATCTATCCTATTTATTTTTAAGCACATATTAATTCTTCCGAGCAAAAATATTTTGCCCTGCTGTATTCTATATGCAGGAAAATTATTCATTACAAAGCGGTATTATACTGTGGAGATGGGGGCACGCCAACATCATTCGGCACAAATGGTCGTCGTCACTCAACGGGCTCCCGCACCGGTTTACAATACCATGACCATCTCTTGCGACCACGCCGGTTTGCAATACCGTGACCATCTCTCGCGTCCGCACCGGTTTACAACGTCATGACCATCTTTCACAACCGCGCCGGTTTACCACCAGGAGGACAACTAGCCTGTCGACGCCGGCCGACCCGTCTATTGTTCGAGCAAATCAGGTGTTATCCTTCCTATATATTTTATCAAGACATTTTATTTCCTATGAGCACCATTATACTACACTATTGGTGTTTTCTATATACAGGTAAAATCATTGTTATACTGTGGATATAAAACACGCACTGGCAACGTTCTATAATGGCATTTTTATCTGTGTCACATTACTTGATGAACGGACGGCCGGTTCACGCATCCGCACCGGTTTACAACACGGAGGACAACTTGCTCATCTCCGCCGGCTTACAATACCGCGGCCGATTCATGTGACTGTGCTGCCTCTGATGCTGCGGTCGTTTTTTAGTGTCCGCCCTGCGATCCGGTCTATTCAACATACCGGTTTGGCTAACAGGCACCGATGAGGATCATAAGGTCCAAATATATCAGGTGATATCCATCTAAATTTATTTCTCTTGATATATATCATGATCATCAAGAAAAACACGATGCTTTGATCAAGTTATTTTGCTATGCAGGATAATTCTATAAGGGACCAAATAGGACTTGCCATACAAGCGCAACTCTCTTATAGGTACCCTACCCCCGCGGTCACTAGAAGGCGACAAATCCCAAAAGAAAAAATTGTTCTTGTCCCTAGGGATCCTTCCTTTGATGGCAAATGCAAAAATTCTTGCCCCTTGGTTGATCACTCCCTTTGATGGCAAAATAAAAAGCTGTTCTTGTCCCTAGGGATCCTTCCTTTGATGGAAAATGCAAAAATTCTTGCCCCTTGGTTGATCACTCCCTTTGATGGCAAAAGAAAAAACTGTTCTTGTCCCTAGGGATCCTTCCTTTGATGGCAAATGAAAAAATTCTTGCCCCTTGGTTGATCACTCCCTTTGATGGCAAAAGAAAAAACTGTTCTTGTC
>LR738712.1:37505736-37538329 GCA_902687465.1 Secale cereale
GATAATTCTATAAGGGACCAAATAGGACTTGCCATACAAGCGCAACTCTCTTATAGGTACCCTACCCCCGCGGTCACTAGAAGGCGACAAATCCCAAAAGAAAAAATTGTTCTTGTCCCTAGGGATCCTTCCTTTGATGGCAAATGCAAAAATTCTTGCCCCTTGGTTGATCACTCCCTTTGATGGCAAAAGAAAAAACTGTTCTTGTCCCTAGGGATCCTTCCTTTGATGGCAAATGCAAAAGTTCTTGCCCCTTGGTTGATCACTCCCTTTGATGGCAAAAGAAAAAACTGTTCTTGTCCCTAGGGATCCTTCCTTTGATGGCAAATGCAAAAATTCTTGCCCCTTGGTTGATCACTCCCTTTGATGGCAAAAGAAAATATGTTCTTGTCCCTTGGAGTACATCCTTTGATGGCAAAAGAAACAGTTCTTGCCCCTTGGAGTACATCCTTTGATGGCAAAAGAAAAGAGTCATAGCCCTTTGGGTCGCACCCATTGATTGGCACATATGGAGCCTGGTAGCTCGTAAAAAGCCTCGACTACATGGTCTTATTTGCAAACTGTGTTTTGTGTTTTGTGATTTTTCAATGTGTTCTATGGTTTTTTGATCCGGAGCTGGGCAACTTCAAAGTTGACCACATATCTACAAAAGTCTGGGTCATAGAATACCAGCATGATTTAAACCGGCGTTCATCATAACCCGGAACAATCATTAGGCAAACGCCAAGAGGGCCAAGAGCCTCATCAGAATCTACACATTCAATTATGCCTACCGGATTAAGGACGTCAGGTATACTTAATCACAGGTAAGACAATGACCGGTGTTTATTAAACCGGCCTGGCTTTGAATATAAGTCGCCAGTATGAGATAAAATAATGACCGGTGTTTATTAACCTGGCCTGATTGTGATCAAACATCACTGGAACCGGTTTTCAAACCGGATTATATTATTCAAATCTTTAATAGCCAACATGGCTGGATTTTTATTATGGTTATCAATATTATGATTGAGGTTTTCAAAGTCGCTTCAGCGCAATGGATATCATATTGCCAATGGTATGATTTATTTTACAAAGGAATAGTCCCGAGTCGCTGCAGGCTTACAACCCGGCACTTGGGGGCTACATTATTCTAATTGAGATTACATTAAATACACAAGTCTCATGTCGCTGCAAGCATGCACCATGACACCTGGGGGCTAATGCAAAGTCATTTTTTGCTCACCTTATTGAAGACCCGACTCATCACATCATATTGAGCCGGCCCTTGGGGGCTACCAATCGCTCCTGTTAACAATTCAAGGTACACAAGTATTAATCCATTATATTGAAGGGTCCACTGCTCAGTTGGTAAAGCACAAAGCTCTTAACCTTGTGGACGTGGGTTCAAACCCCACGATGGAAGTTACATTATATAATGTTATTTTCAATGATTATATCTACAAAGTCCCTGCTCATTATTGCATAATGACCCGGCACTTGGGGGCTACATAATATGGAATATTCAGTTTCATAGTGATTGGGATGAACAATCCGGATTTCTTCAAGATTGCAATTTTTATATTGAAACAAGTCTTAAGCTATCACTATGTTCTCCTCTTAAGACTTGGGGGCTACATGTAATATGCATATACAGGAGGAACATCTTCAAATTCTCAGTTTTTGGTAAGTCCGGAAGATTAATTGTGTGACCCGGCGTTGGCAACAATCATAACCCGGCGTCCATAAACAGTCATGACCCGGGATCATCAGTTTTTACAACCCGACAATTTTGGCAATCATAAACCGGCAAGTTCTACATCTTCAAGCTGGCTGGATATCAATTGAATATTTAAATACCAATATTTTTATCAAGTCAGAGCATTGAAGGCCGAGTCAAATGGATTCTTTATTTACAATAGTTTTTCTACAAGCAAGTTGATTATGAAGCTGGTCTGTTCACCCGGATTTTCTAAAAGAAGGAAAGGACAAGGACTTAAGGATGGTCAGGTGCCGGTTTACAAGAATTCTTAACCCAGAGCACAACCTATCAAATTTGTTCTTGTGTTGCAGCATAAGTTTACCATGGATAAATCCAAGCTAAACTGGGGGCTAATGTCGGGGATATACCCCGCGGTATGAACCGGCCGGAAATATGACCCGACTGGACTTGGCGGTTTACTTGAGACGGTTTACACTTGGCAATTTACTGGTAACCTGGCAGGCGGATCATGGATGACAAGGCCCAAGGCCCAGAAGGCCGGTTTATATTATGGTGGGCCG
This sequence comes from Secale cereale, assembly GCA_902687465.1. Taxonomy (NCBI): domain Eukaryota; kingdom Viridiplantae; phylum Streptophyta; class Magnoliopsida; order Poales; family Poaceae; genus Secale; species Secale cereale. The sequence continues at coordinate 37,507,999 of LR738712.1, forward strand.
GTTTATGAAGAAAGCATAAGGAATATTCTCATACCAAGGAAGCAAGACTAGGACTCCACTTGTAATTCTAATCCTACTAGGACTAGTCATGTAACCCACCCCTTCAACATATATAAGGAGGGGCAGGGCTCCCCAAAGAGGGACAAGTTTAGACAAGTTCTCACAAGTTTCTAGGGCTAGACACAAAGAGCCGGTTTACCGGCGACACCACGAGGATCATAATGAGACCTAGCCTCAAACAGCACGTAGGGTTATTACCGGATGATGTTTCCCGGGGCCCAAAGCTGTCTAAACCCTTGTCTTGCATCGCGTCTCTCGATTCCGCTCAACCCCTCTCAAGCTACTACATAGATGCGCGGCTCCACACCTAAAGTCCGTTAATCCGGACATCTGCCGTGTTATTTCCACGACACCGTTGGAGTTGATGGACTCACTTATCTTCCAAGCCTTCCGCTGTTATTTTGTTAGATGGCCTTAAGCCATAGTCTTTTGTAATAAGTTCTCTTTGGAGACACTCGATGTAATAAGTGTGTGATTGCCACTCTGTTATAAATCCTTCAAGTACTGTGTGTGTCAGCATTACCGATCCAGGGATGACACGGAAACACAGAGACTTCGGTCCATTCGGATCGTGGTCCCTACGCCCGGATGTGATTACGGACATGACGAGGAGTCTCGAAATGGTCGAGACATAAAGATTGATATATTGGAAGGTTATATTCGGAAACCGGAAGGGTTCCGGGGGTCACCGGATAAATACCTTAGTACCGGGGAGTTACCGGAACCCCCCGAGGGGTAAATGGGCCTCATGGTCCTAGATGTGGAAGAGAGGAGGCAGGCCAAGGTGTGGCGCGTGCCTCCCCTATCCCAAACCAAATTGGACTAGGGGGGCGGCCCCCCTTTCCTTCTCTCCCCCTCTCCTTCCCTCTTCTCCTAGTAGGAATAGGAAAGGGGGGCAAAACCTACTTGGAGTAGGATTGGCCCCCCATGGCGCGCCTCCTCCTACCCTCCCTCCTTTATATGCATGGGGAGGGGGCACCCCATAGACACACAAGTTGATTTGCAAGCCGTGTGCACACCTCGGTCATATCGTTGCAGTTCTTAGGCGAAGCCCTGCGCCGGTAACTTCATCATCACCATCACCACGCCGTCGTGCTGACGAAACTCTCCTGCAACGCTCAACTGGATCAAGAGTTCGTGGGACGTCATCGACCTGAACGTGTGCTGAACGCGGAGGTGCCGTATGTTCGGTGCTTGGATCGGTTGGATCGCGAAGACGTTCGACTACATCAACCGCGTCACTAGACGCTTCCGCTTTCGGTGTACGAGGGTACATGGACACACTCTCCCTGCTTGTTGCTATGCTTCTCCTAGATAGATCTTGCGTGATCGTAGGAAATTTTTGAAATACTACGTTCCCAACAGTGGCATCATGAGCCAGGTCTATGCGTAGATGATATGCACGAGTAGAACACAATGAGTTGTGGGCGATAATAGTCATACTGCTTACTAGCATGTCATACTTTGATTCGGCGGTATTGTGAGATGAAGCGGCCCGGACCGACATTACGTGTACACTTACGCGAGACTAGTTTCACCATTACGAGCACTCGTTGCTTAAAGGTGACCAGCGGGTGTCTGTCTCTCTCACTTTAGTTGAATTGAGTGTGGCTATGCCCGGTCCTTGTGAAGGTTAAAACAGCACACTTGACGAAAATCGTTGTGGTTTTTGTATGCGTAGGTAAGAACGGTTCTTGCTAAGTCCGTAGCAGCCACATAAAACTTGGAACAAGAAAGTATAGGACGTCTAACTTGTTTTTGTAGGGCATGTTGTGATGTGATATGGTCAAGACGTGATGAGTTATACGTTATTGTATGAGATGATCATGTTTTCTAAATTATCAGCAACCGGCAGGAGCCATATGGTTGTCTCTTTATTGTATGAATTGCGAAGGCCATGTAATTGCTTTACTTTATCACTATGAGTTAGCGATAGTAGTAGTAGCAATAGTTGGCGAGACGACCACGACGCTACGATGAAGATCATGGGGTCAAGCCGGTGACGATCGAGATCATGACGATGCTTTGGAGATGGAGATCAAAAGCACAAGATGATGATGGCCATATCATGTCACATATATTGATTGCATGTGATGTTTATATTATTATGCTTCTTATTTTGCTTAGTACGGCGGTAGCATTATAAGATGATCCCTTACAAAATTTCAAGGTACAAGTGTTCTCCCTGAGTATGCACCGTTGCAAAAGTTCTTCGTGCTGAGACACCACGTGATGATCGGGTGTGATAGGCTCTACGTTCACATACAACGGGTGCAAGACAGTTTTGCACATGCGGAATACTCAGGTTAAACTTGACGAGCCTAGCATGTACAGACATGGCCTCGAAACACTGGAGACTGAAAGGTCGAGCGTGAATCATATAGTAGATATGATCAACATAAGATGTTCACCATTGAAAACTACTCCATCTCACGTGATGATCGGACATGGTTTAGTTTATTTGGATCACATGATCATTTAGATGACTAGAGGGATGTCTATCTAAGTGGGAGTTCTTTAGTAATAACTAGTACATATGCCTGTGCGTTGCAACGGGCAAAAAAATTGACTTCGCCGACCGCCTCATCGATCTTCTTAAAGACAACTTCTAGCTCCAGCTGACATTGGTGGTACCGCCAACAGTCGTGACAAATTTGGCAGGCAGTGCGATTCCACATCCAACGTGATTGCCATGTCAACGGCGAGGTGCTCCACTGCGCTCTGGTGCTCGTCGAGGAGAAGGAGGTTTTACTCATGGTCGCCCTGCACCTGCTGGAACAAGGCGTCCTGCTCGGCCAACACCATTTTGGTGTAGTAAGCACAGGCCTCACCAATGGTGATGCTGGCATGGATTGGCAAGGAGGGTGACGCTGGCTCATCGTCGGTCATGTCCTCCATTGGGACGTCTGCAATGCCAGCCTCCGTCTGCCGGCTGACAGCAATGGCAGCTATCTCCTTCTTCTACTCAGGTGAAAGATTGTCCCAAATGACTTTGAAGCTTGAGGAAGCCAGGCGGGCGTGGTGCGAAGAGGAGAAAAGGAGCGGAGGAGGATGTATGAGGCTATGGTGGGGTTGGGGTTCAAATAGGGGGAGGTTGACATGGCGAGCGGCACGGTGGTTAATGGTGCACGACAAACAAACAAACAGGTGGCGCTGGAGTAGGTTCCTGGCAACGGTGCATGTTTAATGTAGGGAGCCAGAGCGATGGCCTATCGTTTGAATGTGAAGAGTCGCGTGCACCAGGATGCGGCGCGAGCGGCGCTCTCGGCCGAGCCACCGCTTCGATGTCAGAACGCCAATGAGAGGTTGCTTCGCTCTAACCCGGCATGAATGCCGCACCAGTGCTCTGGAGCGACGCTTGCCACTTTGGGCGAGAAGGGACACGGGAGGGAGGGGTTTATGGGCGGACCAGGGCAGTTAGAATCGAGCATGGCAACGGTCGAACGCCCACAAAGCCCCTAGTTTGTTTCCGGTTTACAGAAAAAAGGTCAGACAGTTGCAGGTGCCCTTACATACTTTAAGACTTTAATAATTCATTATAGTATTTTATTATAACATTATCAAAATATTTGAATTCTAATGACTTTTTATTATGTAGTTTTTAAATGATTTTTTATTATGTAGTTTTTTATCTAAGGTTGTTTGATTTGGTTCCAATATTTGTTTTGCACTATTAAGTGCCACACGCAAGAAAATATCTCCACCAGCCTTGCCTTGTGGTCGAGCGGCCGGCACGTACACACACACACACCCGCCATCAAGCCACTGCTTTTTTAGCATACCACCGCTTTTATTTAGCCTATCCATTCGTCTCCAGTGGAGATGCATCTGTGTACAGTGTACTCATCTCCTTCCTTCTTTCGCTCCATCTCTCTGTCATCCCCATCCATATTCGCGCACCTGGTTCTTCAATGTTGTAGAGCCAGCGGGATTTGCCGCGGCGAGCGTCGTTCCCAGGATGTTTGTGCCAATCTTGGCGTTGGCGTTTCTTTCCCACCAGAAGAGCCTCCCACTCTGTGTATCTCATTTGCTCATCTCTCGATCTAACTCTGTCATTTTTGCAGACTTATGTAAAGCGTCCTAGTCAAGTCACTGCCGCTCCCCCCATTCCGGACCACCGGATCCCGTCCCCCTCCTCCTCCTCCTCCAGGACTCCCGACAAGAAGGGGCCACGCAGAGCCAGATCTATCCCGCCCCTCCTCCCCGTGTATCTCTCTCTCTCATTTGCTCCCTCGATCTAATGCTGGCGGGTTTAATTCTTTTTCGCCTCCTCTGATTCTCATGGTCAGGATTTGACCTGTCGTTTGCTTTGCTGGGTTAAATTCGTTGCCTCGCAAAGGATTCTCTCGTTGTTTCTTTGTTCCCTTTTCTCCCATGTATATGTATATAAATGTAAATGTATATAAATTGATGAGAATCGTTTTAAGGCAGCGAGGTGGGACAAAAAATCGAACGGAATCAACGCACGACCCAACAAAATTTGTGTGTGTGCGTGCGTGACGGTTTGGATGTACGGGCAGAAACTACGTTATTTCTCACGTTGGACGATACCATGGGTTGAATACTAAAAACCGCAGGGTCCTTTTCATAAGAACGAAACGTTTTCTTAGAGAGCCACTTAAAAAGGATTGCGGGTTGAATACTAAAAAACGGAGGGGCTTTTCTACAAAAATGACGGCGACGTACGACCAGAAGCAATCGCTGGTTTATTAGTAGGTAGAGATTAATTGAACTTTAATTTATCATGAACTTAGTCCTGGTAGTATTAGCATATCTATGTTGTAGATCAATAGCTCGCGATGTAGCTCCCCGTTTATTTTTATATGTTCCTAGAGAAATATAAGTTGAAAGATGATAGTAGCAACGATGCGGACTTGTTCCGTGATCTGAGGATTTTCCTCATTGCTGCACAGAAGAATTATGTCCTTGATGCACCGCTAGGTGACAGACCTATTGCAGGAGTAGATGCAGACGTTATGAACATTTTGACAAAAGCTCGGTATGATGACTACTTGGTAGTTTAGTGCACCATGCTTTACGGCTTAGAACCGGGACATTTTGAATGCCATGGAGCATATAAGATGTTCCTAAGAGTTGAAATTGATATTTCATACTCATGCCCGTATCAAGAGGTATGAGACCTCTAACAGTACTTTGCCTACAAGATGGAGGAGAATAGCTCAACCAGTGAGAATTTGCTCAGATTGTGTGGGTACTACAATTGGTTGAATCAAGTGGGAGTTAATCTTCCAGATAAGATAGTAATTGACAAAGTTCTCTAGTCACTATCTTCAAGTTACTAGAACTTCGTGATGAACTATAATATGCAAGGGATGACGAAAGTAATTCCCGAGCTCTTCGCAATGATGAAATCGACGAAGGTAGAAATCAAGAAAAAGCATCAAGTGTTGATGGTTGCAAAACCACTAGTTTCAAGTAAAAGGGCAAAGGAAAAGAAAGGGAACTTCAAGAAGAATGGCAAGCAAGTTGGTACTCCCATGAAGAAACCCAAAGCTAGACCCAATCCTGAAACTCAGTGCTTCTACTACAAAGGAAATGGTCACTTGAAGTGGAACTACCCTAGAAACTTGGTGGATAAGAAGGATGTTAAAGTGAACAAAGGTATATTTCATATACATATTATTTATGTGTACTTTACTAGTGTTTATAGCAACCCCTCGGCATTTGATACTGGTTCAGTTGCTAAGAGTAGTAACTCGAAACGGGAGTTGCAGAATGAACAGAAACTAGTTAAGGGTGAAGTGACGATGTGTGTTGTAAGTAGTTTCAAGATTGATATGATCATCATCGCACACTCCCTATACTTTCGGGATTAGTGTTGAACCTAAATAAATGTTTTTTGGTGTTTGCGTTGAGCATGAATATGATTTGATCATGTTTATTGCAATACGTTTATTCATTTAAAGTCAGGGAATAATTGTTGTTCTGTTTACATGAATAAAACCTTCGATGGTCATACACCCAATAAAAATAGTTTGTTGGATCTCGATCGTAGTGATACACATATTCATAATATTGAAGCCAAAAGATGCAAAGTTAATAATGATAGTGCAACTTATTTGTGGCACTGCCGTTTAGGTCATATTGGTGTAAAGCGCATGAAGAAACTCCATGCTGATGGGCTTTTGAAATCACTTGATTATGAATCATTTGATGCTTGCGAACCATGCCTCATGGGCAAAATGACTAAGACTTCGTTCTCCGGAACACTGGAGCGAGCAACTGACTTATTAGAAATAATACACACTGAAGTATGCGGTCCGATGAGTGTTGAGGCTCGCGGCGGGTATCGTTATTTTCTTACCTTCACAGATGATTTGAGCCGATATGGGTATATCTACTTGATGAAACATAAGTCTGAAACATTTGAAAAGTTCAAAGAATTTCAGAGTGAAGTGGAAAATCATCGTAACAAGAAAATAAAAGTTTCTACGATCTGATCGCGGAGGTGAATATTTGAAGTTACGAGTTTGGCCTTCATTTAAAACAATGTGAAATAGTTTCACAACTCACGCCACCTGGAACACCACAGCGTAATGGTGTTTCCGAACGTCGTAACCGCACTTTATTAGATATGGTGCGATCTATGATGTCTCTTACCAATTTACCACTATCGTTTTGGGGTTATGCATTAGAGACAGTTGAATTCACGTTAAATAGGGCACCATCTAAACCATTGAGATGACACCATATGAACTGTGGTTTGGCAAGAAACCAAAGTTGTCGTTTCTTAAAGTTTGGGGCAGCGATGCTTATGTGAAAAAGCTTCAACCTGATAAGCTGGAACCCAAGTCGGAGAAATGTGTCTTCATAGGATACCCAAAGGAAACTGTTGGGTACACCTTCTATCACATATCTGAAGGCAATATATTCACTGCTAAGAATGGATCCTTTCTAGAGAAGGAGTTTCTCTCGAAAGAAGTGAGTGGGAGGAAAGTGGAACTTGATGAGGTAATTGTACCTTTTCTCGAATTGGAAAGTAGTACATCACAGAAACTAGTTCCAGTGATTCCTACACTAATCAGCGAGGAAGCTAATGATGATGATCATGAAACTTCAGATCAAGTTACTACTGAACCTCGTAGGTCAACCAGAGTGCGTTCCGCGCCAGAGTGGTATGGTAAGCTGGTTCTGGAAGTCATGTTACTAGACCATGATGAACCTACGAACTATGAGGAAGCGATGATGAGCCCAGATTCCGCAAAATGGCTTGAGGCCATGAAATTTGAGATGAGATCCATGTATAAGAACAAAGTGTGGACTTTGGCCCGATGATCGACAAGCCATTGAAATTAAATGGATCTTTCAGAGGAAGACTGATGCCGATGGTAATGTTACTGTCTACAAAGCTCGACTTGTTGCGAAAGGTTTTCGAGAAGTTCCAGGAGTTGACTACGATGAGACTTTCTCACCCGTAGCGAAGCTTAAATATGTACGGATCATGTTAGCAATTACCGCATTTTATGATTATGAAATCTGGCAAATGGATATCAAAACTGCATTCCTTAATGGATATCTTAAAGAAGTGTTGTATATGATGCAACCAGAAGGTTTTGTCGATCCTAAAGGAGCTAACAAAGTGTGCAAGCTCTAGCGATACATCTATGGACTGGTGCAAGCATCTCGGAGTTGGAATATACGCTTTAATGAGGTGATCAAAGCATATGTTTTTATACAGACTTTTGGAGAAGCATGTATTTACAACAAAGTGAGTGGGTGTTGGGGAACGTAGTATTTCAAAAAAAACCTACTATCACGCAAGATCTATCTACTAGATGCATAGCAACGAGAGGGGAGAGTGTGTCTACGTACCCTCGTAGACCGAAAGCGGAAGCGTCTAGTGACGCGGTTGATGTAGTCGAACGTCTTCGTGATCCAACTGATCCAAGCACAAAACGTACGGCACCTCCGCGTTCAGCACACGTTTAGCTCAATGACGTCCCATGAGCTCTTGATCCAGTTGAGCTTCACGGGAGAGTTTCGTCAGCACGATGGCGTGGTGACAGAGATGATGAAGTTACCGATGCAGGGCTTCGCCTAAGCACTGCAACGATATGACCGAGGTGTGTTTCTGTGGAGGGGGGCACCGCACACGGCTAAAACAATGTTGCTTGTGTGTCCTTGGGTGCCCCCTGCCCCCGTATATAAAGGAGCAATGGGGGAGGGCCGGCAGGCCCTATAGGGCGCGCCAGGAGTAGGTTTCCTACTCCTAGTAGGAGTAGGAATCCCCTTTCCTATTCCTACTAGGAGTAGGAAAGGAAGAAGAAGAGGAGAAGGAAGGAGAGGGGCGCCCCCCACTCCTAGTCCAACTAGGATTCCTTGGGGGGGGGGGGGGCGGTCAGCCGTAGTGGGCTGCCTCTCTCTTTCCCTCATGGCCCATTATGGCCCATACTCCCCCGGGGGGTTTCGGTAACCCCTCCGGCACTCCGGTTTTATCCGATAACACCCAGAACACTTCCGGTGTCCGAATATAGTCGTCCAATATATCAACCTTTATGTCTCGGACATTCCGAGACTCCTCGACATGTCCGTGATCACACCCAGGACTCAGAACTACCTTCGGTACATCAAAACTCATAATACCGATCTTCACCGAACGTTAAGCGTGCGGACCCTACGGGTTCGAGAACTATGTAGACATGACCGAGACTCATCTCCGGTCAATAACCAATAGCGGAACCTGGATGTTCATATTGGTTCCTACATATTCTACGAAGATCGTTATCGGTCAAACCGCATAACAACATACGTCGTTCCCTTTCTCATGGGTGTGTTACTTGTCCGAGATTCTATCGTCGGCATCACTATACCCAGTTAATTTCGTTACCGGCAAGTCTCTTTACTCGTTCCGTAATACATCATCTCGTGACTAACTCATTAGTCATTTGCTTGCAAGGCTTATTATGATGTGTATTACCGAGAGGGCCCAGAGATACCTCTCCGACACTCGGAGTGACAAATTATATTCTTGATCTATGCCAATGATAACCCACAAGTGTAGGGGATCGCAACAGTTTTCGAGGGTAAAGTATTCAACCCAAATTTGTTGATTCGACACATGGGCAGCCAAAGAATACTCTTAAGTATTAGCAGCTGAGTTGTCAATTCAACCACACATGTAAACTTAGTATCTGCAGCAAGGTAGTTTAGTATCAAAGTAATATGATAGTGGCGGTAACAGCAATAAAAGTAACAGTAATGTTTTTGTAGTTTTTGTAATAGTAGTAGCGGAAAAGTAAATAAGCAACAAGCACTATATGAAAACCTCGTAGGCATTGGATCGGTGATGGTAAATTATGTCGGATGCAATTCATCATGTAGAAGTTATAACCTAGGGTGACACAGAACTAGCTCCAGTTCATCAATGCAATGTAGGCATGTATTCCGAATATAGTCATACATGCTTATGGAAAAGAACTTGCATGACATCTTTTGTCCTACCCTCCCATTGCAGCGGGGTCCTATTGGAAACTAAGGGATATTAAGGTATCATTTTAATAGAGTACCGGACCAAAGCATTAACACATAGTGAATACATGAACTCCTCAAACTATGGTCATCACCGGGAGTGGTCCCGATTATTGTCACTTCGGGGTTGCCGGATCATAACACATAGTAGGTGACTATAGACTTGCAAGATAGGATCAAGAACACACATATATTCATGAAAACATAATAGGTTCATATCTGAAATCATGGCACTCAGGCCCTAGTGACAAGCATTAAGCATAGCAAAGTCATACCAACATCAATCTCAGAACATAGTGTACACTAGGGATCAAACCCTAACAAAACTAACTCGATTACATGATAGATCCCATCCAACCCATCACCATCCAGCAAGCCTACGATGGAATTACTCACGCACGGCGGTGAGCATCATGGAATTGGTGATGGAGGAAGGTTGGTGATGACGATGGCGACGATCTCCACTCTCCAGAGCCCCGAACGGACTCCAGATCAGCCCTCCCGAGAGAGATTAGGGCTTGGCGGCGGCTCCGTATCGTAAAACGCGATAATTCATCCTCTCTGATTTTTCTCTCCCCGAAAGTGAATATATAGGATCTGGGGATACATCGGTGGAGCACCAGGGGGCCCATGAGGCAGGGGGCGCGCGCCCCCCACCCTCGTGGACAGGGTGTGGCCCCCCTGGTCTGGATCTTCTTGCAGGTTTATTTTATATTTTCCAATATAATTCTCCGTGGATTTTCAGGTCATTCCGAGAACTTTTTATTTCTGCACAAAAACAACACCATGGCAATTCTGCTGAAAACAGCGTCAGTCCGGGTTAGTTCCATTCAAATCATGCAAGTTAGAATCCAAAACAAGGGCAAAAGGGTTTGGAAAAGTAGATACGTTGGAGACATATCTGCCAACACCACAAACACCTTCATATACACCTGTAGAGCATCTTTATAATCACCCAGTTACGTTGTGACATTTGATAGCACACAACGTGTTCCTCCGGTATTCGGGAGTTACACAATCTCATAGTAATAGGAACATGTATAAGTTATGTAGAAAGCAATATCAGTAAAACTAAACGATCAAGTTGCTAAGCTAACGGGTGGGTCTTGTCCATCACATCATTCTGCTAATGATGTGATCCCGTTGATCAAATGACAACCCATGTCTATGGCTAGGAAACATAACCATCTTTGATCAATGAGCTAGTCTAGTAGAGGCATACTATGGACACTCTGTTTTGTCTATGTATTCACACATGTACTAAGTTTATGGTTAATACAATTCTAGCATGAATAATTGTCGGGGGAACTGTCCGCCACGAACACCTATGGGACCGGAGCCCCTTGTACGTTGCGGTAAGGGAGCGGAGGGAGCACGAAGAGCAGATCGTAGAACACACGCGGGCAGTTTACCCAGGTTCGGGCCGCGCGGACGCGTAAAACCCTACTCCTGCCTTGGTTGTATTGAGCTCGGGAGCTTGAAGAGCTACAGTACTAGCTACACCGAGCGTGAGAGTTGCAAAGGTTCCGAACCCCCTCTACGTTGTGCATGGGCCTCCTTTTATAGCCCAAGGGGTCACCGACAGGTGTCAACGTAGAGGAGGGTAAAAATGTAACTTTGGTGGTAGTTGTAATAGTGCGGGAACAGTGCGTGAACAGTGGATGAACAGTGGTCACCACCTACTTTGACAGTGGGGGACAAGAGCATTAAATGCCCGTCGCCGTCGACCCCAAAAGCGCCCGCCCATGCGTCTCCGTTCGCCACGGCGGTAGCCTCGTCACCGTGGCTCGCCACCGTGTCCCCCAGGCTGCACAGCCATCCGCCACGCGTCCCTGGAAGGGCCCCAGGGCGACGCGTGGGCAGATGAGCTGGAGCGCGGGCACACAGCGTGAGTTCCCCCCGGCAAGCACCTTGCCGGGGCCTTGACCTTGCCGGACCCTGAAGCTTGTCGCTCCCCGGGCCCTGCCGGGGCGCATGGTGCGCCGAGGCATGTCTTCTGAAGTGCAGTCCTCTGGTCTTCCTGGCAAGCTCCCCTTGCCAGGGTCTTGTGTTAGTGTGATAGTCTTGAGCCTGGGACGGCCTTCCCGGCAAGTTCCACTTGCCGGGGTCTTGATCTTCTGTCTTGTATACTTTGTTTTTTGAATGGCTTAATAAGGACCGGAGAGGTTTCCGGCAAGCGCGTGGTGAGCCCTGCCGCGGGAAGCTGCTACTGCCTGTGCACAAGTTGGGGTACTGAGGTACCCCTACCTTAGTACACCGACAGGAGCCCCCGGGCCTGGGCCACACATGATGCCGAGCGCTGTTGGGCCAGGCCCAAAACAGTGCACGGGCACGCGCGGCCCACGGCAAGCCGTAATTCCCCTTCCGCATCCGCCGCGTCCCTCCCTAACGGCACACGTCGATTGCGGCGCCGTGGGAGAGATCGTGGCCACGTTCTTTAATGGGAAATGCGGAGCATCCCCCACTTCCCCCATAAAAGCTGAGGAAGCAGGGGCAGTTTCCCTCCTTCGCTTTCATTGCTTCTTCAACCTCCAGAAATCCTCCGCTGCGCTTCGCCTCCACACCTCCTCCTCCACCGTCTTCCGCATCCGCGGCGCCGTCGAGTTCCTCGCCCCTTCCCCCGCCGCCTCCGCCATGGCCCCGAAGACCGAGAAGGCGAAGGCGGACAAGGCCAAGAGGGAGAAATCCGAGCAGGCGGCGAAGCTTGCCGCCCTGCGGAAGGGGAACGTGGTCTTCGCGCCGAGGCTCAGCGCGAGGGAGCTCTGGAACAAGTACTACCTCTTCTGGGCCAAGGAGACCAAGGCGCATCCCCGCACCAGAGTCTACCCGGCCGCCGCCAGAGATCTGTACCCCGGCGGGTATTTCTTCTTCGCTGTCTTCTTTCACTGCGGCTTGTGCCCTCCATTCTCGGAGTTTTTCTGTGACATCATGAACACGTACAATCTCCATCTCTTAGACTTCACCCCCAACGCCATCCTTACAATGGCGGTTTTCGCACATCTGTGCGAAAACTACATAGGGATCTATCCAAACGTAGCACTCTTTCGCCATTTCTTCATGCCTAGAGTAGAGGCTGGCGCTCCCCTCTCCGGCGGCATCTCCTGGATCTTCCGCTTGAATAAGAAGGAATCATATCTGAAAGGAGAACTCCGCGGCAAGTGGGAAGAGTGGCGCGCAGACTGGTGTTGGATAGTGGAGGACCAGCCGGAGCCTTTCACTGCGCCGCGCACAACAGCCATAGTGCGCGGCAGGGACTGGAGCGAGTTGGCCCCGGATGATGTCAAGCTCAACGTCGCCCTCGTCAGGATACTTCGTCTCCGGGTAGCTAAATTGACCATCGGAGAGGTAGGGGCAGATTTCCTCCGCCGCCGCATTGCCCCTTTACAGGAAAGGAAAAGGCCAGCATGGGAGTACGGCAATGCGGCGGATATTATGAGGCTGCGCCCGGGTTTGAACTTCAACTTCACGTCGTTGGAGCTGAAGGGGATGGTCCGGGGGCTTTTCAAGCACGACCCGGCCCATCCGGAGTGGTTTAGATCTCCTCGGGGAGTGGTGCCGCTGTGCAACAGCACTGCCCGGGACTCCTTACGCGCAATGATGCCCGCGTGTGACTCTCACGGCGTCGACCCCACTTGGATAGTGCCTTCGCCGGATGCAATTATGAGTTTTTTCGATAACTTGGTCGAGGTGCCGAAGAACACCGAGGAGATCAAGGGTCTCACCCGGGCCACCACGGAGCGGGAGATAGCCTATATTGCTTCCCGGGTGGAAGAGGCCGCCGCGGCCGCAGCGGCAGGAGACTTCGGATTCACCGTTGAAGAGGCAGAGGCTGCGGACGCGTCGTGCCAAGCAGAGGAGGCAGAGATCCGCAGACTGCTCAAGCTTCCGCCCGACGAGCTTGCCGGAGTCCCCTCCCTGAGGCATGCCGGGATCCCCGGGGTTGTGAGCGAGGCCGCCGCAAGAGGCGAGGTTGTCGGAGGGAGCAGAGGTGCCGGAGGGAGCGGAGCCACCGGAGGGAGCAGGGCCGCAGGGCAGGATGCCGGACCCAGCGGGCCTGCTGAGGAGGAGGAGGAAGACGTCGAGGCCGACGAAGACACCGGCGGATCTCTAGGACTCGACGACGACGCCTCCTCGTCGTCGGAGAACTCCCCACCTCCAGCAAGTCCCAAGCAAGCGCCGGGGAGACGCCTCCGCAAGGCGGCGACAGCGACGAGGACGCAGGCGCCCCGATAACAACCTGCTCGCCGGGCGGCGCGAGCCACCAGGGCGAGCCAAGCCGCGACGGAGGCGCCCAGCGCACCAGCCGCGGTGGAGGCGCCCCGCGCACAAGCCGCGGCGGAGGCGCCCCGCGCACAAGCCGCGGCGGAGGCGCCCCGCGCACAAGCCGCGGCGGAGGCGCCCCGCGCGCCAGCGCCAAGCGGAGGTGGATCCTCCCAGAGCGGAGCGGCTGCTCCGCCCGCTCCCCGGGCCCCGGCGTCAACAGGGGCTGGGTCTTCGCAGCCCCCAGCCCCGGGGACCGCCAAGCGCCCGAGGGAGCCTTCTCCTCCTGCTCCTCGCGCGGACGCACCTCAGGTGGAGTTCGATTTCTCCGCCCTCAGCGACGACGACGAGGAAGAGGAGTAAGTGTTTGTAATTTTGTAACTTCTTTGATTCTGTCTTGACTCTTTCCTCGATGATTCTGATCTTGCTTCTTGTTTTGTCTTCAGGTCCCTGGCCGAGCGGATGGCGAAGAGGGCCAAGGTCCCTGTGGTCGTGGTCGAAGACGACTCGCCCGTCGCGGCGTCAGGGGACGCGCCGGCGACGAACTTGCCGGATCCGACTGCTGCTCCGAGGAGCAGCCCCCAGCGCAGCCCCCAGCGTAAGTCTGGTCTTGAACTTTCTGCTCGTCGGGCGCGCTTGAGGTTTTCGCTTGTACTAATATCTTGCTGTCTTGTTTGTCTTACGCAGAAGTGGAGCCGCAGCCGCAGGAGCAACCGGAGGTCACCCCCGAGGAGCAGCAGATTCCACCCTCCCCGCCAAGGGCGAACTCCCCGGCGAGGGAGGACGTTCCGCCAAGGACGGGCTCCCCGCCAAGGACGGGTAGCCCGACAAGAGTGGCCACCCCGCCAAGGGAGGGCACGGGCGGCCCTCCACCAGCAGGGGCCACCGCTCCACCGGCAAGGCAGGACTCCCCGGCGAGGGAGCCGGTCGTCGACGAAGTCCGCGAAGGTAAGTCTTGTGGCTTCTTCTTCTTGGACTTGTCTTTTTGGATATTTGCTTGATCTTCTCTTTTCTTCTTCTTCTGTTAGATCCTCCTCCCCCGGAGCGGATGGAGACGGAGGTCATCGTCGAGGAGGAGGCGGGCGGCGGTGACGGCAACGCCACTGCCACTGAGGGCATGGCGGGAGCCGACGAGCCCGCCGCTGAGGAGACTGCCCCGACCGCAGACGCTGCGGCCGGGGAGGGGGACGGCGACCACACTGCCGGCCCGGAGGCGGCAGGAGCGTCAAGCGCTGCACCGGCCGCCGATCCCTCCGCCGCTAAGGAGCAGCCAGGCTTCTATCTTGAGGCCCCCAATGGCGTCTTCATACAAGTGCCGTGGGGGTCCTCGTCGCGAGCCCCCGTGGAGGGAGAGACCTTTGATGGAGAGGTCCTCGCCTCTGCGGGGTTGAAGATTGTTGAGATGCCTGGCGGGAGCGATGAGCCCGAAGAGGAGAAACTTCTCCGCCAGCTCCTGGCCCTTTACCGGGCCAGGCAGGCGAAACTGGAGTCCCGAGAAGCCCTCACCGCCAAGGCTGCAGCAGACTTGGAGAAGCGCGCCGCGGAGCTCCGCGCCGCCAACCAGGCGGCCCTCCGCGACTTGGCGGAGGAGCGCGAGAGGCTTGCCGGAGAGCAGCAAGAGTTTCTTCTGGAAAAAGCTGAGGCCGAGGAGCAGCAGCGACTAGTTGGCGAAGAGCTGTCCCGGCGAGAAGGAGCGCTCAACCAGCGCAAGGTTGATCTCGACGCCCATGACGACGAGCTCACCGCCCGGGAGCAAGCTATGAAGGAGGCGAAGGAAGCCGCAATCGCCGCGGAAACCGCCAAGAGGGACCTTGAAGCTAATGTGGCGCAGCTGGAGGAGTACCTGAAGGCGAGCACGGACAGGGTCACCGCGCTCAACATAGAGCGCGAGAAAGACGCCCATACCAACTCAGAACTTCAGGTACGCCTCTCCAAGCAGGGCGACGAGCTCAAGGCCGCCAAGGACTCAATTGCCGACTTGGAGTTGAAGGTCTCCACGTTGAAAGATTCACTTGACGCCGCCCGGGACCGCGAGACCAAGCTGAAGGAGGAGGTCCGCAAGGAACGAGGCCTGGTGGAGAGCGCCGCCACTTCAGCTAACAACTTCCGCCGGACCGTTGAAATATGGACTGAAGATCTGGTGGCCTCCGCTGCCAACATCGACAAGGAACTGATGGCGCTGAGGGTGGAGCACCTCATGTACTCTCCGGATCCAAATCTCCCCCACAGCGCCAAGCTAAGTCTTTTCTTCAGAGGGATCGCGCCGGCGCTCGCACGTCTTCAGGAGAAGCTCCCCGCGCAGCTGGCCGAGGAGTCGCGCCAGCTCTGCGTGGGAACTTTGGAGCGCGTCTTGACGAAGATTGTCTACCGCAACCCCGGCATAAATCTCGTCAACGTCTTCCGCAGCTTGCCGGCCGACACAGATATGGAGGCGCTGAAGGCGCAGGTCGCCCACATCATCGCCAAGGTGAACAAGATCTCCAGGCGTGAAGGCGATCGCGTAGATTAGGCCTCCTTTTCTTTATTTCCTTTGCTGCTGCATAGTGCACCATGAACATGAATCTATTAGTCATTGCGACAAGTTATCCCTTGTAATATATTATCTTATTTTGATCAATCGATGCAGTGTTATCTCCCTTGCTTTGGTCCTTTGCTTTGTATGCTTTTAACCCTACGCTTCTAGGGGACTTGCCGGCAAGGGGCCCTTGCCGCGAGCGCTGAGTGCTGGACTCTGAGCAGCCTGCCGGCAAAGGACTTACTGACAAGCAACCTTGTCGCGGCTAGTCGCAACGCACTTAGCTTGCTGAGCGAACTCGAAAACGAAGCAAGGGCGCGACACTTGTCGCAGCTCACTTAAGTCGTTGAGCGTACTCGAAAACAAAGTAAGGGTGCGGCTAGCCACGGGTAGGTTCCTCGGCGCATAGGTTTTCCATACAAAGTGTGGTTGTTCAAGGAAGATAACTAAAATTTAAAAATTTGAACTGCTCAAATTCTGGTAACTTAGCTTTCATATATTGCTTGTTTCCCCGACAAGGCTCCTCTTTCTTGAACAGCACTTGGTTCATCCTCCATCTCCTTCCCCCCCGGCAAACTTGTGCGCGAGGAACATTCCTTCTGCTTAAGAGGGAAAGAAGAAGAAGAGGGAAAACAAGTATAGGGCCTTTCGGCGTGCTAATGCTTACCGGGTATGTGCGTTGCACAAGATGCCAAACAATGCATGCAAATAACGAAGAAAAGCATGAAAATGGCAAATAGTGCAGAACACAAAAGCTTTACTGATGCACGGGATCTGCGCCCGGCTTTGTACAAAGGATTACATGCAACAGCGGCAAGACTCGTACAAAAGGTGGTTGCCGGAGCGGATCACGGCAACCGCGCCTTATGGGTGAAACTTGCGAAGATGCTCTATGTTCCAGGAGTTGCTCACCGGTAAGCCTTCTTCGGTCTCAAGGCGGACAGCGCCGGGCCTTGTGACTTGCCTCACCCGATAAGGGCCTTCCCACTTCGGCGTCAACTTGTTGGAATTCTTGGCGGACTGAACACACCGAAGAACAAGGTCGCCTTCCTCGAGACTCCTGGCCTTGACCTTGCGGCTATGATAGCGGCGCAAGGCTTGCTGGTATCGAGCAGCTCGTACAGCAGCCTGGAGACGTTCCTCCTCGAGGAGCAATGCATCATCTTGTCGCAGTTGCTCTTGCTCGAGCTCATCATAAGCGAGCACTCGAGGAGATCCGTATACGAGTTCCGTGGGGAGAACTGCCTCTGCTCCATAGACGAGAGCAAAGGGTGTCTGTCCGGTGGCTCGACTTGGTGTCGTTCTGATTGACCAAAGAGCCGCCGGCAGCTCCTCTATCCAGTTTCTTCCGCACTTGCGCAGCCTGTCGAAGGTTCTTGTCTTGAGTCCGCGCAGCACTTCAGCATTGACCCTCTCCGCTTGACCGTTGCTCCTCGGGTGAGCAACAGAAGCGAAACAGACCTTGGCGCCAAGGTCTTGGACGTATTGCATGAAGGTGCGACTAGTAAATTGTGTACCGTTGTCGGTGATGATCCTGTTAGGGATTCCGAAACGGCAAACAATTGACCTGAAGAACCTGACTGCTGACTGTGCTGTCACATTTCTCACCGGTTCCACTTCTGGCCACTTTGTGAACTTGTCGATTGCAACGTACAAGTACTCAAAGCCCCCGACAGCACGGGGGAAGGGGCCGAGGATATCGAGCCCCCAGACCGAGAAGGGCCAGGACAAAGGGATCGTCTGGAGAGCTTGAGCTGGCTGATGAATTTGCTTGGCATGGAACTGGCACGCTTCACACTTGGTTACTTGTGCAGTTGCATCTTGGAGGGCTTCTGGCCAAAAGAACCCTTGCCGGAACGCCTTCCCGGCAAGTGCCCTTGCGCCAATGTGGTGGCCACATATGCCTCCATGTATCTCTGCCAACAGCTTTTGTCCATCTTCTCTGGAAATGCACTTCAACCTGACACCATTGAGTCTTCTTCTGTACAGTTCATTGTCGACGAACTGGTACATACTTGACTGCCTGGTTATTCTCTCTATCTCTTCTGGGTCGTCGGGAAGTTCTCCAGTTTGCAGAAAACGGACGATCTGCTGCGCCCATGCTGGAGCCCGAGGCTCGACGGCAAGGACTAAAGGCTCGAGGGCTGCTGCGGGAACCTCAGCTTCTACGGCAAGAACCTCTGGCTCTGCCGGAGCGGATGGTTCCCCGGCAAGCTCGCCGGGGCGAGGCTTGTCGGGAACGCTTGCTTCAACTGTACAGATCCGAGGATCTGCAGGAGCAAACTGTTCCTCAGCATTTTGGTCGTTGGCCTTGGGGACCTTGGCGGCGGCTTCAGGAAGATCCGTCGGCAAGTAGTCGCCGGAGACCAACTTTCTCTTCTTACCTTGCCCAACTGATGGTGTAACGGATGGTGGAGTTAGCTTGAGCAAGAAGGTCCCTGGTTCCACAGGTAACTTCATCGCAGCACACTTTGAAAGGCCATCTGCAATATCATTCTGAGCTCTTGGAACGTGCTCCATTTGCAGACCTTCAAAGTGTTCTTCAAGCTTTCTCACTTCATCAACATAAGCTTCCATCAAAGGGCTCTGGTAACTCTTGTTAACTTGTCGGACCACCAACTGAGAATCTCCCCGCACAATCAGCTTCTTGATCCCAAGTTCGGCCGCAATCCTGAGGCCGGCAAGCAAGCCTTCATACTCAGCAGTATTGTTTGTCGCTTGCTCCCTGGGAAAGTGCATCTGGATGACATACTTGAGGTGCTCTCCGGTGGGCGCTATGAGTACCACGCCGGCACCGGCGCCTTGCAGCGAGAAGGCACCATCAAAATACATTACCCATTCACTTGTCGCTTCTTGTACGGGAACACTTGTCTCTGGAACTTCTTCATCGGGCGTTGGGGTCCATTCAGCTATGAATTCTGCCAAAGCTCGGCTCTGGATAGTTGAAGTACTCTCAAACTTGAGACCAAAGCTTGACAGCTCCAGTGCCCACTCGACGATCCTGCCTGTTGCTTCTGGATTGTGCAATATCCTCTTTAACGGAAAGCGAGTGACCACTGTTATCTCGTGTGCTTGGAAGTAATGGCGCAGCTTTCTCGAGGCCATGAGGAGGCCGAAAAGCAACTTCTGCACCCCAGAGTATCTTGATCTAGCCCCCTGCAAGAGGGAACTTACAAAATACACTGGGCGCTGCACCATCTTCTTTCGCACTTCTCCTTGTTCCTGCGCAAAGTTGTCCTTGTCGGGGCCAGAGCTTGTCGGGAAACCTCCCTGCTTGTCGCTGGGTTCACTTGCCGGTGGTGCAGACTCCTCCTCGGCCTCCCTCTCCGCTACTAATGCAGCACTAACCACTTGATTGGTTGCTGCTAAGTACAGCAGCAACTTCTCTTGTGGCCTAGGTGCGACAAGTATTGGAGTGGAGGATAGGCATCCTTTCAAATCTTGCAGCGCTGCCTCCGCTTCCGGAGTCCATTTCATAGGACCTGCCTTCTTCAAGATTTTGAAGAAAGGCAGGGCGCGTTCTGCAGACTTTGAAATGAACCTACTGAGGGCAGCTACACAACCTGCAAGTCTCCTTACGTCCTTGACGCGCTTCGGGGCTTCGATCTGCTCGATGGCTTTTATCTTGTCGGGATTGGCTTCAATCCCCCTCTGGGACACAAAGAACCCGAGAAGCTTGCCGGAAGGAACTCCAAAGACGCACTTCTCGGGGTTCAACTTGAGCTGGATCTTGCGCAGATTTGCAAATGTTTCTTCCAAGTCTTGGATCAAGGTATCTTTGCTCTTGCTTTTGACCACTATATCATCCATGTAGGCTTCTATATTTCTGTGGATCTGTGGCTCAAAAGCAGTGTGCACCACCCTTGCAAATGTCGAGCCTGCATTCTTCAATCCAAAGGGCATGCGTATGAAACAATATGTGCCGCATGGAGTGATAAATGCAGTCTTCTCTTCGTCTTCCTTGGCCATGAAAATCTGATGGTAGCCTGAGTATGCATCAAGGAAGGAAAGTAGCTCACATCCGGCGGTGGAGTCAACAATCTGGTCAATGCGCGGCAAGGGAAATGGATCCTTGGGACATGCTTTATTCACATCGGTGAAGTCTATACACAGTCTCCACTTCCCGTTGGCCTTACGCACGACAACTGGATTAGCTAACCACGTGGGATGGATCACGCCTCTAACCAGGCCTGCTGCTTCTAGCTTCTTGATCTCTTCGGCGATGAATTCTTGGCGCTCCACGGCTTGCTTCCTGACCTTCTGCTTGACGGGCCGCGCATGAGGACAAACAACAAGCTTGTGCTCAATTACCTTCCTGGGAACGCCGGGGATGTCAGATGGTTGCCACGCAAACACATCGACATTCGCCCGCAGGAAGGCAACGAGCGCGCTTTCCTATTTGTTGTCAAGTGTAGCACTGATGGTGAAGGTACCACCAGTGCCGTCCTCCTTGGCGGACACCTTCTTGGTTGCCGGTGGAGCGGCCATCCCTTTCTTGCACTTGCCGGTGGAGCTCGATGGAACGTCCTCGACGGCAGCGCAGCACTCCGAAGAGGTGCGTTTGCCGGAGTGGGCTCCAGAGCACTTGCCGGACTTGGTCTTGGTCTTCTCCCCCCCGGGAGCTTCAGCGGCAAGTGTGTTGCTTTCCGCCGCGGCTGCTGCGTCCCGGTAGATCTTGTCGGCGCAGATAAGCGCATCCTTCTTGTCGCCATGGACAGAGATGACGCTTATCGGCCCCGGCATCTTGAGTATATTGTAGGCGTAGTGGGAAGCTGCCATGAACTTGGCGAGGGCGGGTCGGCCGAGTATCCCATTGTATGGCAATGGAATATCAGCGACGTCGAATGTGATGCGCTCAGTTCTGAAGTTGAGCTCCCCGCCAAAGGTCACTGGCAGAGTAATCTTGCCCTTGGGCTTGCTCCTTCCCAGGTTTATTCCTTGGAAGGACCCGGTCTCTTCGAGCTCGCCGTCTGGGATCTGGAGTTTCTTGATCACAGCCGAGGAGATCAAGTTCAGGCCGGCCCCGCTGTCAACCAACATTTTGGTGACCTTGAGGTTGCGGATGGTTGGTGAGACCAACATCGGCAAGCACCCGACCGCAGTGGTGCGGTCAGGGTGATCCTCAAGATCAAAAATGATGGGCGTGCTGGACCATTTCAGGAGCCTGCGTGACTCAACGGGCGGCTCAGCTGCATTTACTTCCCGCACCCACCGCTTGAGTTGGTGGTGGGAAGTATGCAGAGAGGCGCCTCCGTCGACACACAGGACTTCTGTGGCCTTCTGGAACTCCTGCTCGCTGTTATCACCTTCCTCCATGTCGTCGTCGTCGTCTTCTTCCTCGTCCTTGTCGCGGCCCCGGGGAGGTCGATCGCCTTGCCGCTGCTTGGCCTTGCCGCGGCGTCCTCCCCGGCCATTGAACGGCCGCTTCTTGCTTGGCTCTCCCCCGCCACCTTGGGCCTTCTCCTTGTCGCGCCGCTCGTATTCAGCCTTCTGCTGTTCTACGAGGTACTCGACGCGCTTGCAGTTCGAAAGGTCATGACCCTTGGTGCGGTGGATCTTGCAATATTGCTTGTCGGAGCCGTCCTGCTTGTCGGCTGCCGCTACAGGGGCAGGCTCCTTGCCGGAGCCGCCGGCCTGTGCCTTCTTGGCGGGAGCCTCCTTGCCGGACTGCTCGACGACCAGCACTTCCTTGCTCTTCTTTCTTCTATTGTTCCGCCGCCGGCTCTTCTTTGCCGGGGCGGCATCCTCGCTGTCGCTTCCCCCTGCGCCAGCATCCTCTCCGGGGAGTCTCCTCCCCTCCTCGGCGCGCGCGCACTTGTCAGCCAGAGCGTAGAGCTCGCTGACATCCCGTATCTTGGTCATGGCCATCTCTTCCCGCATGCGGCGGTTACGCACGTTCTGGTGGAACGCGCTGATAACCGCAGCAGGGTGGACGTCGGGGATGTTGTGCTGCACGCGGCTGAACCGCTGGATGTACTTGCGCAGGGATTCTCCTTCCTTCTGGGCCAAGATGTGGAGATCGCTCTCCTGGCCGTGGGGCTTGTGGCCGCCGGTGAAGGCGCCGACAAATTGGTGGCACAGGTCTGCCCACGAAGAAATGGAGCCTTCCGGCAAGTGCATAAGCCAAGAACGAACATTCGGCTTAAGCACCAGCGGGAAGTAGTTGGCGAGTACCTTCTCGTCGCGCCCCCCGGCAGCCTGCACCGCGATGGTGTAGATGCTGAGGAACTCCGAGGGGTGCGTCTTGCCGTCGTACTTCTCGGGTACGTCGGGCTTGAATGTCTTCATGCTGGGCCACTAGACGCGCCGCAGCTCACGGGTAAACGCAGGGCAACCTGCCGCGTACGGCAAGTCGCCTGGTTCACCGGGCGCGTGCGTGTCGACAGCGGCGCCAGCTCGCTGATCCGACTGTCGTCGGGTTTCTCGTCGGCGCTCGATGCGCGTCCGAGCATCTTCTTGCCGCCGATCGTCGAGGACTTGGCGCTGGTCCCGACGAGCCCGCGGATCCGATGACGCTGTAGAGCCGTCGTCGGCGTTGATCCGGCGGGGTGGCGTCTTCTGCTTCTGCGGCGGGGAGTGCACGGTTGTCGCACCCCCGGCGGTATTGTCGCCATCGGCCTTCGCCTGCTCAACTTGCCGCGGCCGTGATGTTTCCGGCTGCTGCGGCTTATCGTTGTTGGCGAAGGCGATGAGGCTCTGGATCGTCGCCCTCCAGTCTTCGGCCTTGTCTGCCGCTGGAGGGAAGTCGAGGAGCAGTTGCGCTCTTGCGAGTGCTTCTGCTGGAGAGGAGGGGAGCGGGGGCGAGCGGTGCGAGGAGCGAGATATGCTCGGACTTCTAACAGGGTTAGAAGGAGCAGTCTCTCGTCCCGGCGACCGCGCCTTGCTCGTGCCAGGATGGTGGCCCGGAGCATCCCGCGAACCTCCGGTTTGTCCTTGGCCCAGCAAGCGGATGGTACCTCCTGTACCACGGCGCTGCTGGCCGGTCGTCTGCTGAGATGGACGTGGCGCATCTACGGACACCGAGGCCCGGTCGTCCGTCTTGTCCTTGGATTTGGTGGCACCGCGAGTTTCCTCGCCGGTAACCACCCTTCCGCCGGCGTCTCCTCCACCCACCGTTGGTTCTGGTGGCGGCGGAACAGACGCAGACGGGCCTCCGACCTCCGAAGCCTTCTTCTTCGGGGCCATGTTGCTACTGATGAAGTTGATGTAGCTGAAGAGGTTGATGAAGATTGCGCCCGCGTGAGCGCCGGATCAGGTTCGCACCACCTCGACGTCCCCTACCTGGCGCGCCAAAGATGTCGGGGGAACTGTCCGCCACGAACACCTATGGGACCGGAGCCCCTTGTACGTTGCGGTAAGGGAGCGGAGGGAGCACGAAGAGCAGATCGTAGAACACACGCGGGCAGTTTACCCAGGTTCGGGCCGCGCGGACGCGTAAAACCCTACTCCTGCCTTGGTTGTATTGAGCTCGGGAGCTTGAAGAGCTACAGTACTAGCTACACCGAGCGTGAGAGTTGCAAAGGTTCCGAACCCCCTCTACGTTGTGCATGGGCCTCCTTTTATAGCCCAAGGGGTCACCGACAGGTGTCAACGTAGAGGAGGGTAAAAATGTAACTTTGGTGGTAGTTGTAATAGTGCGGGAACAGTGCGTGAACAGTGGATGAACAGTGGTCACCACCTACTTTGACAGTGGGGGACAAGAGCATTAAATGCCCGTCGCCGTCGACCCCAAAAGCGCCTGCCCATGCGTCTCCGTTCGCCACGGCGGTAGCCTCGTCACCGTGGCTCGCCACCGTGTCCCCCAGGCTGCACAGCCATCCGCCACGCGTCCCTGGAAGGGCCCCAGGGCGACGCGTGGGCAGATGAGCTGGAGCGCGGGCACACAGCGTGAGTTCCCCCGGCAAGCACCTTGCCGGGGCCTTGACCTTGCCGGACCCTGAAGCTTGTCGCTCCCCGGGCCCTGCCGGGGCGCATGGTGCGCCGAGGCATGTCTTCTGAAGTGCAGTCCTCTGGTCTTCCTGGCAAGCTCCCCTTGCCAGGGTCTTGTGTTAGTGTGATAGTCTTGAGCCTGGGACGGCCTTCCCGGCAAGTTCCACTTGCCGGGGTCTTGATCTTCTGTCTTGTATACTTTGTTTTTTGAATGGCTTAATAAGGACCGGAGAGGTTTCCGGCAAGCGCGTGGTGAGCCCTGCCGCGGGAAGCTGCTACTGCCCGTGCACAAGTTGGGGTACTGAGGTACCCCTACCTTAGTACACCGACAATAATAAACATTTATCATGATATAAGGAAATATAAACAACAACTTTATTATTGCCTTTAGGGCATATTTCCTTTTGTCTCCCACTTTGTAGTAGAAGCACTTAGTTTCAGGATTGGGTCTAGCTTTGGGTTTTTTCATGGGAGTAGCAACTTGCTTGCCATTCTTCTTGAAGTTCCCTTTCTTTTCCTTTGCCCTTTTACTCTAAACTAGTGGTTTTGCAACCATCAACACTTGATGCTTTTTCTTGATTTCTACCTTCGTCGATTTCAGCATTGTGAAGAGCTCGGGAATTACTTTCGTCATCCCTTGCATATTATAGTTCATCAACAAGTTCTAGTAAATTGGAGATAGTGACTAGAGAACTTTGTCAATTACTAACTTACCTGGAAGATTAACTCCCACTTGATTCAAGCAATTGTAGTACCCAGACAATCTGAGCACATGCTCACTGGTTGAGCTATTCTCCTCCATCTTGTAGGCTAAGTACTGTCAGAGGTCTCATACCTCTCGACACGGGCATGAGTATGAAATACTAATTTCAACTCTTGGAACATCTTATATGCTCCGTGGCATTCACAATGTTTTTGAAGTCTTGGTTCTAAGCCGTAAAGCATGGTGCACTAAACTATTAAGTAGACATCATGTTGAGCTTTGCCAAACGTTCATAACGTTTGCATCTACTCCTGCAATAGATCTATCACCTAGCGGTGCATCAAGGATATAATACTTCTGTGCAGCAATGAGGAAAATCCTCAGATCACAGAACAAGTCTGCATCATTGCTACTATCATCTTTCAACTTATATTTCTCTAGGAACATATAAAAATAAACGGGGAGCTATATCGCGAGCTATTGATCCACAACTTAGATATTCTAGTACCACCAAGACTAAGTTGATGATAAATTAAAGTTCAATTAATCATATTACTAAAGAACTCCCACTTAGATAGACATCCCTCTAGTAATCTAAATGATCACATGATCCAAATCAACTAAACCATGTCCGATCATCACGTGAGATGGAGTAGTTTTTAATGGTGAACATCTTATGTTGATCATATCTACTATATGATTCACGCTCGACCTTTCGGTCTCTAGTGTTCCGAGGCCATGTCTGTACATGCTAGGCTCGTCAAGTTTAACCCGAGTATTCCGCATGTGCAAAACTGTCTTGCACCCGTTGTATGTGAACGTAGAGCCTATCACACCCGATCATCACGTGGTGTCTCAGCACGACGAACTTTCGCAACGGTGCATACTCAGGGAGAACACTTGTACCTTGAAATTTTTGTAAGGGATCATCTTATAATGCTACTGCGTTCTAAGCAAAATAAGAAGCATAATAAGATAAACATCACATGCAATCAAAATATGTGACATGATATGGCCATCATCATCTTGTGCTTTTGATCTCCATCTCCAAACCATCGTCATGATCTCCATCGTCACCGGCTAGACACAATGATCTTCACCGTAGCATCATGGTCGTCTCGCCAACTATTGCTACTACTACTACTATAGCTAACTCATAGTGATAAAGTAAAGCAATTACATGGCCTTCGCAATTCATACCATAAAGAGACAACCATAAGGCTCCTGCCGGTTGCCGATAACTTTACAAAACATGATCATCTCATACAATAACGTATAACTCATCACGTCTTGACCATATCACATCACAACATGCCTTGCAAAAACAAGTTATACGTCCTCTACTTTGTTGTTGCAAGTTTTACGTGGCTGCTACGGGCTTAGCAAGAACCGTTCTTACCTACGCATATAAAAACCACAACGATTTTTGTCAAGTGTGCTGTTTTAACCTTCACAAGGACCGGGCATAGCCACACTCGATTCAACTAAAGTGAGAGAGACAGACACCCGTTGGTCACCTTTAAGCAATGAGTGCTCGTAATGGTGAAACCAGTCTCGCGTAAGTGTACACGCAATGGTAAGCAGTATGACTATTATCGCCCACAACTCATTGTGTTCTACTCGTGCATATCATTTACGCAGAGACCTGGCTCATGATGCCATTGTTGGGGAACGTAGTATTTCAAAAAAAATCATACAATCACGCAAGATCTATCTACTAGATGCATAGCAACGACAGGGGAGAGTGTGTCTACGTACCCTCATAGACCGAAAACGGAAGCATCTAGTGACGCGGTTGTAGTAGTCGAACGTCTTCGCGATCCAACCGATCATTGCACCGAATGTACGGCACCTCCGCGTTCAGCACACGTTCAGCTCAATGACGTCCCACGAGATCTTGATCCAGTTGAGCTTCACGGGAGAGTTTTGTCAGCACGACGGCGTGGTGACGGAGATGATGAAGTTACCGACGCAGGGCTTCGCCTAAGCACTGCAACGATATGACCGAGGTGTGTTTCTATGGAGGGGGCACCGCACACGGATAAAACAATGTTGCTTGTGTGTCCTTGGGTGCCTCCCTACCCCCGTATATAAAGGAGCAAGGGGGGGGGGGCGGCCGGCCCTATAGGGCACGCCAGGAGTAGGTTTCCTACTCCTAGTAGGAGTAGGAATCCCCTTTCCTATTCCTACTAGGAGTAGGAAAGGAAGAAGAAGAGAAGAAGGAAGGAGAGGGTGCCCCCCCCACTCCTAGTCCAACTAGGAATCCCTTGGGGGGCGCGGCCAGCCCTAGTGGGCGGCCTCTCTCTTTCTCTCATGGCCCATTATGGCCCATATTCCCTCGGGGGGTTCCAGTAACCCCTCCGGCACTGCGGTTTTATCCGATACCACCCAGAACACTTCCTGTGTCCGAATATAGTCGTACAATATATCAATCTTGATGTCTCAGACATTCTGAGACTCCTCGTCATGTCCGTGATCACATCCGGGACTCCGAACTACCTTCGGTACATCAAAACTCATAATACCGATCGCCATTGAACGTTAAGCGTGTGGACCCTACGGGTTCGAAAACTATGTAGACATGACCGAGACTCTTCTTCGGTCAATAACCAATAGCAGAACCTAGATGCTCATATTGGTTCCTACATATTCTACGAAGATCTTTATCGGTCAAACCGCATAACAACATACGTCGTTCCCTTTGTCATCGGTATGTTACTTGTGCGAGATTCAATCGTCGGCATCACTATACCCAGTTAATCTCGTTACCGGCAAGTCTCTTTACTCGTTCCGTAATACATCATCTTGTGACTAACTCATTAGTCATTTGCTTGCAAGGCTTATTATGATGTGTATTACCGAGAGGGCCCAGAGATACCTCTCTGACACTCGGAGTGACAAATCCTATTCTTGATCTATGCCAACACCACAAAAACCTTCAGATACACCTGTAGAGCATCTTTATAATCACCCAGTTATGTTGAGACATTTGATAGCACACAAGGTGTTCCTCCGGTATTCGGGAGTTGCACAATCTCATAGTCATAGGAACTTGTATAAGTTATGAAGAAAGCAATGGCAGTAAAAATAAACGATCAAGTTGCTAAGCTAACAGATGGGTCTTGTCCATCACATCATTCTGCTAATGATGTGATCCTGTTGATCAAATGACAACTCATGTCTATGGCTAGGAAACATAACCATCTTTGATCAATGAGCTAGTCTAGTAGAGGTATACTAGGGACACTCTGTTTTGTCTATGTATTCACACATGTATCAAGTTTCCGGTTAATACAATTCTAGCATGAATAATAAACATTTATCATGATATAAGGAAATATAAATAACAACTTTATTATTGCCTCTAGGGCATATTTCCTTTAGTGGGAGCACTACAACCTTTCTGATAAGTATATGTGAATGACATATTGTTGATCGAAAATGATGTAGAATGTTCTGGAAAGCACAAATGATTGTTTAAAAGAGTTTTTCAATAAAAGACCTCGGCGAAGCTGCTTACATATTGGGCACCAAGATCTATAGAGATAGATTAA
This sequence comes from Secale cereale, assembly GCA_902687465.1. NCBI lineage: Eukaryota > Viridiplantae > Streptophyta > Magnoliopsida > Poales > Poaceae > Secale > Secale cereale. The sequence goes on from LR738712.1 coordinate 37,536,509, forward strand.
GACGCTTGATAAGATTTTCAATGAGTACATACCTCAGTAAGATTTTGAAGACATTCAAAATGGATCAGTCAAAGAAGGAGTTCTTCCCTGAGTTGTAAGGTATGAAGTTGAGTAAGACTCAATGCCCGACCAGTGCAGAAGATAGAGAGAAAATGAAAGTCATTCCCTATGCCTCAGCCATAGGATCTATCATGTATGCAATGTTGTGTACCAAACCTGTTGTGTACCTTGCCATGAGTTTGGAAAGGAGGTACAAAAGTGATCCAGGAGTAGATTACTGGACAGCGGTCAAAATTGTCCTTAGTTACTGGATGACTAAGGAAATGTTTGTCTATTATGGAGGTGATAAAGAGTTCGTCGTAGAGAGTTACGTCGATGCAAGCTTTGACACTAATCCAGATGACTCTAAGTATCAATCTGGATACGTATTGTAAGTGGGCGCAATTATCTAGAGTAGCTCCATGCAGAGCATTGTAGACATAGAAATTTGCGAAATACATACGGATCTGAATGTAACAGACCAGCTGACTAAACTTCTCTCATGAAGCAAAACATGATCACACCTTAGTACAATTTGGGTGTTAATCACATGGCGATCTGAACTAGATTATTGACTCTAGTATACCCTTTGGGTGTTGGTCACATGGTGATGTGAACTGTGGGTGTTATTCACATAACGATGTGAACTATCGATATTAAATCACATGGCGATGTGAACTAGATTATTGACTCTAGTGCAAGTGGGAGACTGAAGGAAATATGCCCTAGAGGCAATAATAAAGTTGTTATTTATATTTCCTTATATCATGATAAATTTTTATTATTCATGCTAGAATTGTATTAACCAGAAACTTAGTACATGTGTGAATACATAGACCAAAACAGAGTGTCCATAGTATGCCTCTACTAGACTAGCTCGTTAATCAAAGATGGTTATGTTTCCTAACCATAGACATGAGTTGTCATTTGATCAACGGGATCGCATCATTAGGAGAATGATGTGATGGACAAGACCCATCCATTAGCTTAGCAACTTGATTGTTTAGTTTTACTGCTATTGCTTTCTTCATGACTTATACATGTTCCTATGACTATGAGATTATGCAACTCCTGAATACCGGAGGAACACCTTGTGTGCTATCAAACATCACAACGTAACTGGGTGATTATAAAGATGCTCTACAAGTGTCTCCGAAGGTGTTTCTGCTGTTGGCATAGATCGAGAATAGGATTTGTCACTCCGAGTGTCAGAGAGGTATCTCTGGGCCCTCTCGGTAATACACATCATAATAAGTCTTGCAAGCAAATGACTAATGAGTTAGTCATGAGATGATGTTTTACAGAATGAGTAAAGATACTTGCCAGCAACAAGATTGAACTAGGTATGATGATACCGACGATCGAATCCCGGGCAAGTAACATACCGATGACAAAGGGAACGACGTATGTTGTTGTGCGGTTTGACCGATAAAGATCTTCATAGAATATGTAGGAACCAATATGAGCATCCAGGTTCCGCTATTGGTTATTGACCAGAAATGAGTCTCGGTCATGTCTACATAGTTCTCGAACCCGTGGGGTCCGCGCGCTTAATGTTCGATGACGATCGATATTATGAGTTTATGTGTTCTGATGTACCGAAGGTAGTTCGGAGTCTCGGATGTGATCACGGACATGAAGAGGACTATCTAAATGGTCGAGACATAAAGATTGATATATTGGAAGGTTATATTCGGACACCGAAAGGGTTCCGGGGGTCACCGGATAAATACCTGAGTACCGGGGAGTTACCGGTACCCCTCGAGGGGGGGGGGGGGGGTA
>LR738712.1:37538450-37588875 GCA_902687465.1 Secale cereale
GGGGGGGGGTTAATGGGCCTCATGGGCCTAGATGTTGAAGAGAGGAGGAAGGCCAAGGTGTGGCGCGCGCCTCCCCTATCCCAAACCGAATGGGACTGGGGGGCGGCCCCCCTTTCCTTCTCTCCTGCCTCTCCTCCCCTCTTCTCCTAGTAGGAATAGGAAGGGGGGCAAACCTACTTGGAGTAGGATTGGCCCCCCATGGCGCGCCTCCTCCTTGGTCGCCTCCTCCTCCACTCCCTCCTTTATATACGTGGGGAGGGGGCACCCCATAGACACACAAGTTGATTTGCATGCCGTGTGCGGTGCCCCCCTCCATAGTTACACACCTCGGTCATATCGTTGCAGTGCTCAGGCGAAGCCCTGCGCCGGTAACTTCATCATCACCATCACCATGCCGTCGTGCTAACAGAACTCTACCGCGACGCTCAACTGGATCAAGAGTTCGTGAGACGTCATTGAGCTGAACGTGTGCTGAACGTGGAGGTGTCGTACGTTCGGTGCTTGGATCGGTTGGATCGCGAAGACGTTCGACTACATCAACTGCGTCACTAGACGCTTCCGCTTTCGGTCTACAAGGGTACGTGGACACACTCTCCCCGCTCATTGCTATGCTTCTCCTAGATAGACTTGCGTGATCGTAGGAAATTTTTGAAATACTATGTTCCCCAACAAGAACCAAGACCAAGCTCCGCCTCCGCGACAGGCTCCGGTTTCCACAGCAGGCTATCGGGCCTTCACCCCAGAGGTGCACAACGTCATCTGCCCGGGAAGTTCAAGGCTGACTTGCCTCCATGCTATGACGGCCCCCCGACCCTGCCGAGTTCCTGCAACTCTATGGGCTGAGCATCGAGGCATCCAACGGCGACGAGAAGATTATGGCGAACTGGTTCCCCCTGGCTCTCAAGATCGGCGCGCGCTCGTGGCTCCTGAACCCGCCCGCGGGATCGATCTTCTCCTGGGGTGACATGCGCGAGCATTTCATGGCCAATTTCCAGGGCACTCTTGACCGCCGCCAGCCGCAGGTGACCTGTGGCGCGTCAACCAGCAACCAGGGGAAACCCTGCAGAAGTACATCCAGCACTTCAACAACGTTTGCCTCAAGATTCCCAAGGTGACGAACGAGGCCATCATCTCAGCATTCTCTGATGGCGTCCGCGATGTCAAGATGAAGGAGGAGCTCGCCATCCATGAAGATCTGTGCACAGCCCTGGAGCTGCTCAACCTCGCGACCAAGTGCACCAGAGCTGAGGGGGCGCCTTTCCCTCATCGAGCTCCCTGCTGCCGACCCAGAGGACAAGAAGGCCAAGGCTAAAGACGTGAAGCGCAAGGGGGTGGCCATGCTAGCGGCCGAACCAGAGATGAAGCGTGGCCACGACCACCAAGAGTCATCCAAGAGCAGCCGTCCATTCCGCGCCTTCCACAACATGCACAACCACAACACCAGCGACCGTCAGGAGCTCAGGGCTATCCGTGATGGGCGCATCAGCCAACGCCCTGAGCGCAGCGACCGAGGCTACGGCCGTGGAGGAGGCCGAACTGGAGGGCGCTGGGACGACCGCGGCACCCATCAGGAGTGGCGCGATCAGCCTTGTAAGGAACGCTGGCACGATCAGCCTCGCGAGGGCGCCTAGAGGGACCAGCCTTGCGAGGGTGCCTGGAGGGACCAGCCTTGGGAGGACCGTCCTCGTGGCAAGGCCAGCCTCCCTCTGCTGCCACCACCGCCAAGGAGGAACGACGACCAAGACGAAGGGGTTGGGGGCTTCCAGGAGCCTCGTTGCCATCGCCTGCATCTTGGGCGGTGCACAAGCTCCAGCCTCTCAGCGCATCTTCAAATAGTTTGCTCGAGAAGTGAATGCGGCTCTCCCCGGGATAGAAGCCACACGACCGCTCAAGTGGTCAAAATGCACCGTCACCTTCAACTCAACTGACCAGCTCAAGTGCGCGGCAACTGCCGGCGCTCTACCAATGCTCTGCTCACCCGTCATCAGCAACGTCCAAGTCACCAAGACCCTCATCGATGGCGGTGCAGGGCTCAATGTCCTCTCCGTCGACAAGTTTGACCGTCTCCAAGTGCCATATGAACAGCTGCAGCCCACTAGGCCTTTCTCAGGAGTGACCGACGGCTCCACCACCCCAATCGGGTAGATCCGGACCTTCGGCACCCGCGACAACTACCACACCGAGCTCATCGACTTCGACGCCGCTCACATCCGCCTCCCATACAACGCCATTCTTGGGTATCCAGCCCTGGCCAAGTTCATGGCAGTGACTCACCATAGCTACAACGTCCTCAAGATGCCGGGGAGTCGTGACATCATCACCATCGCGTGCGAAGAAAAGGACGATGTGTGCTCCCTCGAGCGCGCTTACCAGGCTGTGCTACTTCTCGAGCTTGCGTTGTATTCCCTCGAAGAGGAAAGGGAGCTGCATCATAGTAGCGTAAGTATTTCCCTCAGTTTTTGAGAACCAAGGTATCAATCCAGTAGGAGACCACGTGCGAGTCCCTCGCACCTGCACAAACAAATAAGAACTTCGCAGCCAACGCGATAAGGGGTTGTTAATCCTTTTACGGTCACTTACGAAAGTGAGATCTGATAGAGATGATAATTTATATTTTTGGTATTTTTGGTTTATAAAAACAGCAAATAAAAGCAATAAAAGTAAAGTAGATGTAGATTGATATGTTGAGAATAGACCCGAGGGCCATAGTTTTCTCTAGTGGTTTCTCTCATGATAGCGATATTCTACGGTGGGTAAACAAATTACTGTCGAGCAATTGATAGAAAAGCGAATAATTACGAGACTATCTAGGCATGATCATTGTATATAGGCATCATGTCCGAGACAAGTAGACCGACTCCTGCCTGCATCTACTACTATTACTCCACACATCGACCGCTATCCAGCATGCATCTAGTGTATTGAGTTCATAAGAACAGAGTAACGCCTTAAGCAAGACGACATGATGTAGAGGGATAAACTCAAGCAATATGATATAAACCCCATCTTTTTATCCTCGATGACAACAATACAATACGTGCCTTGCTGTCACTGGGAAAGGACACCGCAAGATTGAACCCAAAGCCAAGCACTTCTCCCATTGCAAGAACTATAGATCTAGTAGGCCAAACCAAACCAATAATTCGAAGAGACTTGCAAGGATATTATGAGCACACATAAAAAGTTCAGAGAAGAACCAAATATCTTTCATAGATAACCTTGATCATAAACTCACAATTCATCGGATCTCAACAAACACACCGCAAAAAGAGATTACATCGAATAGATCTCCTCGAAGACCGAGGAGAACTTTGTATTGAGATCCAGAGAGAGAGAAGAAGCCATCTAGATACTAGCTATAGACCTGAAGGTCTGTGGTAAAATACTCACAACTCATGGTGAGGGCGATGATGATGATGATGAAGAACTCCTTGATGGATCCCCCTCCGGTGGAGCTCCAGAATAGGCTCCAAGATGGGATCTTCACGGGAACAGAAGGTACGGCGGTGGAATTAGGGTTTTCTCTCTGTTCTCGGAGGTTCTGTGGTACGTAGACTTACATAGGAAGAAGGAGGGCACCAGGGGACGCTCGTGGGGGACACGAGGCAGGGGGGCGCGCCCTGGGAAGGGGGGCGCGCCCCCACCCTCGTGGGCCACCCTTTGGTCCCCTGACGTGGTTCTCAAGCTCCGCGTGCGTGATTTTCTCCAAAAATATCTCTCGCGAAGGTTTCATTCCGTTTGGACTCCATTTGATATTCTTTTTCTGCAAAACCCTGAAACACGCAAAAAACAACAATCTGGACTGGGCCTTTGGGTTAGTAGGTTAGTCCCAAAAATGATATAAAAGTGAATGATAAAGCCCATTAAACATCCAAGACTTCATAAATAATAACATGGAACAATCAAAAATTATAGATACGTTGGAGACGTATCAAGCATCCCCAAGCTTAATTCCTACTCGTCCTCGAGTAGGTAAACGATAAAGAAAAGAATTTTTGATGCGGAATGCTAACCAATATAGTTTTTCAATGTAATTCTCTTAATTGTGGCATGAATGTTCAGATCTGAAAGATTCAAGATAAAAGTCTATATTGACATAAGAAACAATAATACTTCAAGCAATACTAACAAAGCAATCGTGTCTTCTCAAAATACTATGGCTAAAGAAAGTTATCCCTACAAAAATCATATAGTGTTGGCTATGCTCCCTTGTTATCACACAAAATATTCATATCATGCACAACCCCGATTTCAGCCAAGCACTTGTTTTCATACTCTATCTTTTCAAACCTTTCAATTTTCACGCAATGCATGAGCGTGAGCCATGGATATAGCACTATGGGTGGAATAGAGGTGGTTGTGGAGAAGACAAAAAGGAAGGAGATAGTCTCACATCGACTAGGCGTATCAATGGGCTATGGAGATGCCCATCAATAGATATCAATGTGAGTGACTAGGGATTGCCATGCAACGGATGCACTAGAGCTAAATATGAATGAAAGCTCAACAAAAGAAACTAGTGGGTGTGCATCCAACTTGCTTGCTCACAAAGACCTAGGGCATTTGAGGAAGCCCATCGTTGGAATATACAAGCCAAGTTCTATAACGAAAATTCCCACTAGTATATGAAAGTGACTAAACATTAGACTCTCTACAATGAAGAACATAGTGCTACTTTGAAGCACAAGTGTGGAAAAAAGATAGTAGCAATTGTCCCTTTTTTTCTTTTTTTTGGGCCTTTCTTTTTTTTCTTTGGCCTTTCCTTTTTTTCTCTTTTTTTTGCGGAGGGGCTTTATAGATTTAGCCTTTCCTCCCATGGGACAATGCTCTAATAATGATGATCATCACACTTTCATTACAACTCGAAATTACAAATCGATACTACAACAAAGTATGACTCTATATGAATGCCTCCGGCGGTGTACCGGTATGTGCAATGAAACAAGAGCGACATGTATAAAAATTATCCATGGTGGCTTTGCCACAAATACGATGTCAACTACATGATCATGCAATGGCAATATGACAATATGATGTGTGTCATATGAACGGAACGGTGGAAAGTTGCATGGAAATATATCTCGGAATGGCTATGGAAATGCCATGATAGGTAGGTATGGTGGCTGTTTTGAGGAACAATATGGTGGCTGTTTTGAGGAAGGATATATAGTGGGTTTATGGCACCGGCGAAAGATGCGCGGTATAAGAGAGGCTAGCAATGGTGGAAGGGTGAGAGTGCGTATAATCCATGGACTCAATATTAGTCATAAGAACTCATATACTTATTGCAAAAATCTGTGAGTCATCAAAACAAAGCAATCAACGCATGCTCCTAGGGGGGAGGTTGGTAGGAGTTAACCATCGCGCGCCCCCGACCTCCACACAATTGTTGGCACTCTACAAATACCTCATGCTCTAACTTCGTCACATGGCGGTTCACCATACGTGCATGATACGGGAATCACTAACCTTAACACAAGTATTTCTTAATTTCATAATAACTCCACTAGCATGACTCTAATATCACTATCCTCATGTCTCAAAACAATTATCAAGCATCCAACATCTCATTCTATTCAGTACACTTGGTGTGATTTTTTTTACTACATTGACATTGGATGTCTATCATGTGAAGACTAGTTTCTTTAGCCTAAACGTATTACCATGCTGTTTTAATAGACTCTCAAAAGTATATAAGTGAAGCATGAGAGTTCAGCAATTTCTACAAAATATAACCACCACCGTGCCCTAAAAGATATAAGTGAAGCACTAGAGCAAAGACTATCCAACTCAAAAGATATAAGTGAAGCACATAGAGTGTTCTAATAATAATAGGCCATATTTAACTCACTAAAATAGGTGTGTCCAGCAAGGATGATTGTGGCAAACTAACAAGCAAAGACTCAAATTATACAAGACACTCCAAGCAAAACACATATCATGTTGCAAATAAAAATATAGCTCCAAGTATAGTTACCGATGGATGAAGACGAAAGAGGGGATGCCTTCCCGGGGCATCCCCAAGCTTAGGCTTTTGATTATCTTGAATTTACTTGGGGTTCCATGGGCATCCCCAAGCTTAGGCCTTTGCTACTCCTTGTTCCATAGTCCATCAAAGCAATACTCAAAACTTGAAAACTTCACAACACAAAACTTAGACAAAAATTCTCGTGCGCTCCGTTAGTATAAGAAAGCAAACCACTACTCAAAAGTGCAGCAATGAGTTCATTCTTTGTTTATATTGGTGTTAAACCTCCTGTATTCCAACTTATCAATGGTTCATATCCTCAAATACTACTTATAGATGCATCGGAATAAGCAAACAACACAAGAAAAATAGAATCTGTCAAAAACAGAATAGTCTGTAGTAATCTGCAGGTTTCGCCTACTTCTGGAAATCCAAAAAATTCAAAATAAATTGGTAAATTTGCGTAATTTGTCTACCAATCATCTGCAAAAAGAATCAATTAAAAAGCACGCTCCAGTAAAATCTGAAGACCACTTTAGCAAGCGCTAACGATTCTGTTTTTCACAGCAAGATCACATAAATTTCACACAAGTCTTCCCAAAGGTTCTACTTGGCACAAACACTAAACAAAACATGAAACCATATCTAATTAGAGGCTATATGCAATATTTATTCCCTAACACCAGCAAAAACAAAAAACATAAAATTGGGTTGCCTCCCAACAAGCGCTATCGTTTTACTCCCCTAGCTAGGCACGATACAAGATAAAATTAGGGAATTCCATCTTTGGAAGGCAATCCATAAGTGGCTCTCATGGTAGATTCATATGGTAATTTGATTTTCTTTCTAGGAAGGTGTTCCATGCCTTTCCTTAATGGAAATTGGAATTTAATATTTCCTTCCTTCATATCAATAATTGCACCAATCGTTCTAAGGAAAGGTCTACCAAGAATAGTAGGACATGAAGGATTGCAATCTATATCAAGAACAATGAAATCTACGGGCACATAATTCCTATTGGCAACAATAAGAACATCATTAATTCTTCCCATAGGTTTCTTAATAGTGGAATCCACAAGATGCAAATTTAAAGAACAATCATCAAGCTCATGGAACCCTAGCAAATCACACAAAGTTTTTGGGATAGTGGAGACACTTGCACCCAAATCACACAAAGCATAGCAGTCATGATCTTTTATTTTTATTTTAATAGTAGGTTCCCACTCATCATAAAGCTTTCTAGGGATAGAAACTTCCAACTCAAGTTTTTCTTCATAAGATTGCATCAAAGCATCAACTATGTGTTTGGTGAAAGCTTTATTTTGACTATAAGCATGCGGAGAATTTAGCACAGATTGCAACAAGGAAATACAATCAATCAAAGAGCAATTATCATAATTGAATCCCTTGAAATCCAAAGTAGTGGGTTCATTACTATGCAAAGTTTTAATCTCTTCACTCCCACTTTTAGCAATTTTAGCATCAAGATCTAAAAACTCCGAATTATTGGGACACCTTAAAGCAGAATCATCTCCAATCCTATCTTCATCAAGATTTATACTAGAAAACAAGGATCTAATAGGAGACACATCAATAACTTTTAGATCTTCATCTTTATTTTCATGCTCTTCCGGTTTAGCAGCCATCTTATTGATCAAGGTGGACTGTTTATCCGAAATTTGGGCAATTAAGCTCTCAAGATGAGCAAACTGAAATTTCAAGCCATAAAATTCCTTAGACATATCATCAAGGTCTTTATTCATATACTCCATAAACTTTTTCTGTTCTTTAAGCTCACTTCTGAAAAAGTGATTATGCTCAAATTGTATAGTCATAAAATGTCTAACATTGTTTTCAATCTCCTCCAGCCTCTTGAGCCATAGTGACAAGGCGGAAGAGCCATAGTGACAAGAAAGCAATCCAACACACACAAGCAAACAAGAAGCAAGCAAACGATAAACACAAGGCGGAAGAAGGGCAAATAAAATGGCAAGGGTGAAGTGGGGGAGAGGAAAACGAGAGGCAAAAAAATGTAATGCGAAGGATAAGTGTTTGTGATAGGTACTTGGTATATGACTTTTGCGTAAGCCTCCCCGGCAACGGCGCCAGAAATTCTTCTTGCTACTTCTCGAGCTTGCGTTGTATTCCCTCGAAGAGGAAAGGGAGATGCAGCACAGTAGCGTAAGTATTTCCCTAAGTACTTGAGAACCAAGGTATCAATCCAGTAGGAGACCACGCGCGAGTCCCTCGCACCTGCACAAACAAATAAGAACTTCGCAGCCAACGCGATAAGGGGTTGTCAATCCCTTTACGGTCACTTACGAAAGTGAGATCTGATAGAGATGATAGTTTATATTTTTGCTATTTTTGGTTTATAAGAACAGCAAATAAAAGCAATAAAAGTAAAGTAGATGTAGATTGATATGTTGAGAATAGACCCGGGGGCCATAGTTTTCTCTAGTGGCTTCTCTCATGATAGCGATATTCTACGGCGGGTAAACAAATTACTGTCGAGCAATTGATAGAAAAGCGAATAATTATGAGACTATCTAGGCATGATCATTGTATATAGGCATCACGTCCGAGACAAGTAGACAGACTCCTGCCTGCATCTACTACTATTACTCCACACATCGACCGCTATCCAGCATGCATCTAGTGTATTGAGTTCATAAGAACAGAGTAACGCCTTAAGCAAGATGACATCATGTAGAGGGATAAACTCAAGCAATATGATATAAAATCCATCTTTTTATCCTCGATGGCAACAATACAATACGTGCCTTGCTGCCCCTACTGTCACTGGGAAAGGACACCGCAAGATTGAACCCAAAGCCAAGCACTTCTCCCATTGCAAGAACTATAGATCTAGTAGGCCAAACCAAGCCAATAATTCAAAGAGACTTGCCAGGATATTATGAGCACACATAAAAAGTTCAGAGAAGAACCAAATATCTTTCATAGATAACCTTGATCATAAACTCACAATTCATCGGATCTCGACAAACACACCACAAAAAGAGATTACATCGAATAGATCTCCTCGAAGACCGAGGAGAACTTTGTATTGAGATCCAGAGAGAGAGGGAAGAAGCCATCTAGATACTAGCTATGGACCCGAAGGTCTGTGGTAAACTACTCACAACTCATGGTGAGGGCGATGATGATGATGATGAAGAACTCCGTGATGGATCCCCCTCCGGTGGAGCTCCGGAACAGGCTCCAAGATGGGATCTTCACGGGAACAGAAGGTACGGTGGTGGAATTATGGTTTTCTCTCTGTTCTCGGAGGTTCTGGGGTACGTAGAGTTATATAGGAAGAAGGAGGGCACCGAGGGACACTCGAGGGGGCCACAAGGCAGGGGCGCGCCCTGGGAGGGGGGACTCACCCCCACCATCGTGGGCCACCCTTTGGTCCCCTGACATGGTTCTCAAGATCCGCGTGCGTGATTTCTCCAAAAATATCTCTCACGAAGGTTTCATTCCATTTGGACTCCGTTTGATATTCTTTTTCTACAAAATGCTGAAACAGGCAAAAAACAGCAATCTGGACTGGGCCTTTGGGTTAGTAGGTTAGTCCCAAAAATGATAGAAAAGTTAATGATAAATCCCATTAAACATCCAAGACTTTATAAATAATAGCATGGAACAATAAAAAATTATAGATACATTGGAGACGTATCAGGCTGCGGCAGTCGAAGACCCAGACAATGAAAACATCATCTACCCCCAGAAGCTATCCCGAAGAAGAAGCGGGTGCTCGCCCTGGAGCCTCATGAAGATGAAGCACCCGGTGGCCACGCCTCAGGATCCGCGCCCATGGACGGGGCGCCTCCCTCCCTCGCATAGAAAGGCGGCCTAGCGCACCTCTCAGGCTGGGCTCGGGGACTCTCCTCTGGAGGGCCTCCAACCTAGCCAATGTCATGTGGGAGGCGCTCAGGCACCATGTGGAGGCGTGCTTCACCGCGTGTTTCCCTCAAGAGAGCGCAAGGCGCAAAGCGCCAAGCGCTTAGGAGTTCATCGACCAGACCATCGAAGACTTGCAGGTACCAAGGGCGATGCGGGGCAAGCGCCGCCCTGCACCGCGAAGTGCAGTTGTTGTCCCAGGCTCGGTCGACGGGCTGCGGGTCCGCGTTAATGTCCCAGGACTCAACATAATCGCATCTCTGGAGCTCTACTGGCCGTCCCAGGTGGGCCGGTGTGAGGGCCCTTCTCACAGCTACGTTCGCATGCCCTTCGACTTGCCGAACAAGGCAGCCCTGTACCAGCGCCACATGCGGGAAGTCCTGGCGGCTCGCGAGGCCAGGCATCAGGGGATCCTGGCAGAAGTGGCGTCGGTTCTTCATGAGCTCTCGGAACCCGAGGAGCCTCGCGAGGTCCCAGATTCAGGCAGCTCGTGAGGAGCGCCATCTGCAGCGAGCATCTTCAGCTACATCAACATATCTCCAGCATCGGTGCCAGGTGACTATGTTTCAGTTTGTTCAGTTGGGGGCGCCCCTTGGGCTGCATCATCCCCAAGTCGCACGGGCTTGCCCTTGCTACGTGTATCCTTTTGCATCTTTAGCTTACTCTGTTGGGGGACGCCCCTCGGGCTGCATCATCCCCAGGCCGCATGGGTCCGTCCCTGTGGCATGTATCGCATTTGCATCACCTGGATTAGCTTGTTTCCTCCTATGAATTACCTTATGATCATCACCTGCTCACTCACCACCTCTTTTGGCCTCCCGCGCTGCCGAACGGACTCCTGTTCATCCCGCAACGGGGGCTACACACGTTGGCATGGCGCTTGTGCACGGGTCCGTCCCTGCAACGCTGACAAATCTAAGAGACCGAGCTCTGACTCGCTGCCCGCCTCGCGCACGTCACCTCACCAGGTCCTCAGTGCCTTCGTCTTCATGTGGAAAGATCAGTGGCATGATGAAAGACGCGATTGTAAATTGTGCTGTTTCATCGGACTAACCCGCAAGAATCTCCAGAGCCTAGCAACAGGCGGCCTTGCCGCTTTTTTCCTTCTCACATAATTCGCTTGCGCGTTAAAGGGGGGGGGGGGCTCCTGAGCATCGCGTCTCAGGAACTCCTACTGACTCTCCAGCCATCACCCCCTGGCCTTGACCACGACATCGTGACCTCGCATACCAGCGGCGGCTGAGCTCTGCTCGAGGGTCGGGACCCGAGGACGCAGAGCACCTAGAAGAGCGGGAGAAGGGGAGGCCAGCACAGAACGCTAAGGTCTGTTCGTACGTCAAGGGGGACTCCTGAGCATCGCGATTCAGGAGCCTAACTGGTCATGTAGCCCCTCACCCCCTGGCCTCGTCCTAGATCCGGACGAGCCAGCGGCGGCAGAGGTATGCGTGGGGCCGGGCTCTGCCGACACAGAACACTAAGGCCTAGTTTCGTGTCTCCTCCCCGAGGACTGTTCGTACGTCAAGGGGGACTCCTGAGCATCGCGACTCAGGAGCCTAACTGGTCACGTAGCCCCTCACCCCCGGGCCTTGTCCTGGCGATTCGTACAAACCAGCGGTGGCTGAGGTATGCGCGGGGCCGGGCTCTGCCGATGCATAACACTAAAGCAAGCAGGAAGGAAACCGTGAAATCCTAGCCATGCTGCCGTAGAAGAACGAACCAGGTGCACCGTGTGGAGAATCACCTCAGGCCCATCAAGATAAGTCACGCATTCAAATTGGCACAATGCCATGACTCAACAAGTTTGATTTCCGCAGTGTTGCTTTGTCAATGACACCTCCCATTTTAGCCTCCGGGAAGCTGCTTGCACGCTAAGGGGGGCCTCTTGAGTATCGCGCCTCAGGAGCTCTTATCGGACCCCGGGCCGCTCACCTCCTAGCCTTGACCACGGCATCGCGACCTGGCATACCAGCGACGGTTGAAGCTTGCCTTGGGACTGGGACCCGCCGACATAGAGCGCAAGGCTACTATAAGGACAAATCGGGGGACAGTGCCGAAGCAAGACTTGCAACCACGGTTTCGTAGCAAGAACAATAAGCATTAGAGCAAAAGCATTACAGGTTCTTTACACACCCCCACGTGGTTCGCTTTGATTCCTCGCAGGGAACCAAAGAAGGGGATCCCAAGAAGCACTAACTGCAGCTGCCACCACCGACGCCATCATCAACAGTGGGCCATGAGAGCCCGGCACCAACCCCGCTCAGGTCACCAGCAACAATGAACTGATGTAGCTGCCGTGCTCTGGGAGAGGCGCGAGCTCGGAGGCACGTAGCTGTCATCGCTCGTCTTCAGAGACTCGTCAGGCTCGGGAGAGCTGCTAGATTCCCAGGGGCCGTCGCTGCTGCTAGGGGACCTGTCGGCAGGGCCGAGAGCAGGCACGGCGTCCGCCGCTGCACTACCCTGGCGGCTCCCTCCAGGGCAACACTTTAGGCGGTGGCAATCCCCATCAAAGACCTTGAAGAACAAGGTGGAGGCATCGTCAAACTCAAAGTGGATGACGGAGGCTCCATCAGGACGGCACACACTGGCAATTCACCCCAGCCTCGAGTCACGAAGACGCCAGCCGGGGGACGACCTCGACCTCTGCCTTCGAAGCATGGCTGCAGCAACCGGCGTGCTGCAACCACAGCTCGGCAGGACCCCGCGCCGGCATCAGCTCAGCGAAGAACCTCGAGAGCCGGATCCAAGAAGGCAGCGACATCGCTGTCCACACCACGAACTCGCGCGAGGAGCCCTCGACATGGGCTCGGGGGCTGGCGGCTCGAGCCACCCCAGCTGGACAACCTCCACCACGACGCGAGCGGCGCGGGGCACAACCCCCTCTTCTGGAGCCTTGCGCCTGGGTGTACAAGGGCAGCGGATAGCCGGGAGGAGGCCGCTCGCACCAAGGCCTCGTCACCTCCAGCCTCTCGCCGGCGCAGCGGGGGCGGCTGAACCTTTTCTTCTGCGGAAGTGGATCCCTCTCCTCGCAGCGTGTTTTTCCTTTTTCAGTAGCGGAGAATCTCCTTATCGGTGCCATGGGCGACGCAGCGGGCCGGCGCGGCAAGGAGGAAGAAGCAAAGGGAAGGCGGCAAGAAGAAGGAGATGAGCAACGGGGGCTTCACCCTCTCCTCATTTATATCCAGGAGGAGGCCAACCACCGGCCTCCATGATCGCACGTAATGATGGTTTTCCTATGCATGAAGCAGGGTCTAGTCAAGTTGGGCAGTTGCCGAGGCAGCATGGGGAAGTGGAGACGCCCACTTCCAATCAAGTCGCCACGCGTCAACCAAGGCCACATGCGATTGGGGCCACCGGCGCTTCGCCCTTGCCCCTTGTCTTCGCCTCAAAGCCAAGTTCGAGTGCACCTTGGTCCCGGGGGCTACTGTCGGCGTCGTGAGAATGGGGGTACCCAGACTTGCCTACCTGCGGCCCATGATGTGGCTCCATCATCGGCCTGGTACGACCCAGCTTCAGCAACCGCAAATCAAGACCCTCGCGAGGGGCCAAGCCTCGTGAGGCGGATGGCAGCAGGATCTCCCTGGGGGCAATCTCTCTAGGCTGGCTCCCGAGGGGCGGAGATATGTATGCAAGGCGCACCTCGCGAGGTTCACATGACGTGAGCCATGACGTCCAAGGCCAGGCGGGCACCAGCAGGCGCAGTGTACCAGTTTCCCCTTTAGTGCTAAGGGGGCAAGTGCAGGTGTAGAGTCCCGAGGAATCAGGCAAAGGTTTCCATGTCGATGCAACAAGACCGAGGACTGTTAGGGCGGTAGAATGGAGGTCATCATGGAGCCCGGCACGGCGTCACCACCAGAGCCTTTGGCAGGCGAAGACCACTTTTGTCAGGATAGCTTGTACTAGTTGTTCCCCTTCGAATTTGGCGGTTGTGGGATCCCTTCCCGCCGGATATTTGGGAAGAGGACCAAGGCCACTATAAATAGGACCTAGCCACCACCAGAGAGGGGCATTTCATCTTGAGCTGATCCAACCTTAGAAGGGATCGGATCCATTCCACCCTACACGCACCACAAGCTCATTCAAGCCCAAGAACACCTCTCCTTCGGAGGCTGTTCATCTCTTGTACTAATTCATCCTCAGCCCCATGAGGCAATCCACCACACACACTGGAGTAGGGTATTACACCGCAAGGTCGCCCGAACCAGTATAATCCTCTGTGTCCAGTTAGGCTCCTGAGTCGCGATGCTCAGGAGTCCCCGTTGACGTCCGAACAGCCTTTGGGAAGGAAATGCAAGAGCAGGCCTTAGTGTTTTGCGTCGGCAGGGCACAGCCCCGCGCATACCTCAACCGCTGTTGGGTCGTCCGGATAGCCAGGACGAGACGAAGGGGTGGGGGGCTACGTGACCAGTTAGGCCCTTGGATTGTGATGCCCAAGGGTCCCCCTTGACGTACGAACAGAACTCATACCTGTCCTCACTAGGAATTCGCTCGGGAGGGTTACGCGACGACCAGGTCCGGGGGACCTGGCGGGGCGTACGCCAGACGTGACCTAAGCGTAGCCCCCGTGCCCAGCCCCCTCGCGCTACTCTCTCGAGGGGAAAGCAGCACGGTGAGGCTAGTCACCGAGCCTGGTGGCTCCGTGAGGTTAAAGCAGCCATGAGGCCACCCCCGGTTGTTTATTACCAGCGTGGAGCATGGCACTACCGTTCTTGCACGGGAATAGCCGCTCCTCGACCGCGTCGACTGCCAGCGCGGAGCATGGTGCTTCCAGTGGCACGTGGGAGGGGACTCCGTACTGCGGAGAGCCCCCGGGGCGTGTACATCCCGCCCTGACACGTGGCTTGCATGGCAGGGCTAGACGAGGTGTATCCGGGCACCCGTGAGCCAGCGCGGGACTCACGGGGCTCTACCTCAAGGCGGGTTGCGCCTGGTCTTGATTGATTGCGCTTGAGATTATCCTGCGAGATGGTTAGGCAACCTACGCCGAGTGAATCCCTCGAGGTTGCCACATGAGAAGGCCAGACACCAACGACCCGAGGGGGTGACGTGAACGGGCCCGGCCCGCCAGACAGAGCTCAGCCGTTGGGTTTATCGATGCTGCAGGGACAGTCTCGAGCACAGACGCCGTGCCTAGTCTTCTCATGCGGATATCCTAAAGAAAGACAACTGACATGCGGCTCCCGTAGCGACGAGGCACCGTGTCATGCGCCCTTACCCACCTGTTCACACTTAGCTCATGCGAGGGCGAGGCACCAAGGACCATGGGAGGTGACGTACACGGGGCTGGCCCGCGAGCCAGAGCTCAGCCGCTTGGATTTGGCGACGCTGTAGGGATGGACATGAGCACAGACGCCGTGCCTGTCCATAATCATGAGGCGGGCGCAGGCAGGTTAGTGAGGGCGTACAACATTCATGGTGTCGAAGTGCCAGCCAGGCAGGTAAGTAATTTTAAAGCTGTTGATGGGAAGGGTAACGCTAGTTCAGGTAAGATGCAAGAACGATACACGCCACCGGGACAGACCCGGGCGGCCTGGGGATGATGCAGCCAGAGGGGTGCCCCCAACAAGGTAAATTAAAGGTGCGGAAAGATACACGTCGCAGGGACAGGCCCGTGCAACCTGGGAATAATGCAGCCCGAGGGGCGCTTCCAGCTGAACAAAACTGGAAAATGTCACCTGGCACAGTTGCTGAAGAGAGGTCGGGGTAGCTGGAGAAGTGTGCTAAAGAAGCTGCTCCTTAGATGTTGTCGGCTGGCCGGTTCACAGGAGCTCCTAGAGGTTCTGGCTCCTCCTCCCCCAGGACCGCCTGGCGCCTAGCCTCGCAAGCCGCCAGAGCACTCTCCATGAGCCGTTGGTAGGTGACAGCCGCGCTCGGCAGGCTATAAGGCATGCGAACGTAGCTGTGAGGGGGGCCCTCACACCGACCAGCGCGTGATGGCCAGTAACGCTCCTGAGATGCGTCCCTGTTCAGCCTGAGGTAGTCAACGCAGACGTGCAGCTCACCATCACCGCCTGGATGGGTAGCCGCGCCGGGTAGTGGGCGGCTGTCGCCACGCATGGCTCTCGGCTTCTGAAGCTCCTGGATTGTCTTGGTGATGAACTCCTGAGCACTAGGCGCCTCGCGCCTCATGCCCGCTCGAGGGAAGCGTGCGGCGAAGCACGCCTCCACATGGTGCCCGAGCACCTCCCTCGAGACATTGGCTAGGTCAGAGGCCCTCCAGAGGAGAGCCATCGAGCCCGGCCTGAGGGTAGCACCGGGCATGCCTTCCTATGCGAGGCAGGGAGGCGCCCCGTCCAAGGGCGCGGATCCTGAGGCACGGCCATCGGGTGTTGCATCTTCTTGGGGCTCCAGGGCAAGCATCTACTTCTTCATCTTGGGGACGGCCTCCGGAGGGTTGATGGCGCCATCATTGTATGGATCCTCGATCGCCGTAGCCTGGTAAGTGTGTTCGAGTGAGCACATCGCATCCTTTTCTTCGCAGGCAACCATGATGACGTCGCCGCTTCCTGGCATCTTGAGGACGTTGTAGCCATGGTGAGTCACTGCCATGAATTTGGCCACGGCTGGGTACCCGAGGATGGCATTGTAGGGAAGATGAATGTGGGCGACATCGAAGTTGATGATCTCTGTGCGGTAGTTGTCGCGCTTGCCAAAGGTGACAGGCAGGTAAACCTGCCCTATCGGGGTGGTGGAGCCGTTAGTCACTCCTAAGAAGAGCTTGGTAGGCTGTAGCTGATCGTATGGCACTTGGAGGCTATCGAACGTCTTGACGGACAAGACATTGAGCCCTGTGCCACCGTCGATGAGGGTCTTGGTGACTTGAACGTTGCTGATGACGGGTGAGAAGAGCATCGGGAGGGCGCCGGCAGTCGCCGCGCACTTGAGCTGGTCTACTGAGCTGAAGGTGATGGCGCACTTGGACCACCTGAGTGGGCGCGTGGCTTCGAGCTTCGGGAGAGCCGCATTTATTTCACGGCCGAACTGCTTGAAGAGGCACTGAGAGGCTGGGGCCTACGCACCGCCCAAGATGCAGGCGATGGCGCAAGGCTCCTGGAAGCCCCCAGCCCCCTAATCCTGGTCATCGTTTCTCCTGGGTGGTGGCAGCGGAGGGAGGCTAGCCTTGGCCTCAGGACGGTCCTTGCGAGGCTGGTCCCTCCAGGCACCCTTGCGAGGCTGGTCCCTCTAGGCACCCTCGCGAGGCTAGTCCCTCCAGGCACCCTCTCGAGGCTGATCGTGCCAATGGTCCTCACGAGGCTGATCACGCCACTCCTGACGGGGGCCGCGGTCGTCCCAGCGCCCCCGGTCCAGCTTCCTCCACGGTCGTAGCCCCGTTCACTGTGGTCGGGGCGTCGGCCGATGCGCCCTTCGCGGATGGCCCTAAGCTCTTGACATTCGTTGGTGTTGTGGTTGTGCACGTTGTGGAAGGCGCAGAACGGGCGGCTTCTCTTGGATGACTCCGGGTGGTCGCGGCCACGCTTCATCTCTGGTTCGGCCGCGAGCACGGCCACCCCTTTGCGCTTCACGTCCTTGCCCTTGGCCTTCTTGTCTTCAGGTTCAATGGTGGGGAGCCCGATGAGGGAGAGGTGCCCCTCCTCAGCTCTGGCACACTTGGTCGCGAGGTTGAACAGCTCCAGGGTCGTGCACAGATCATTGTGGATGGCGAGCTCCTCCTTCATATTGACATCGCGGACGCCATCGGAGAATCCTGATATGATGGCCTCGTTCGTGACCTTGGGGGTCATGACGCGGATGCTGTTGAAGCACTGGATGAACTTCTACAGAGTTTCTCCTAGTTGTTGCTTGATGCGCCGCAGGTCACCTGCGGCCAGGGGGACTGATGGCTTCTCGCCCCTCGTTGGTTACCCCAAGTGGAAGGTTTGAGATGCAGTGTAGCAGAAGTTTTCCCTTGGCAAAGATACCAAGGATCGATTTCCCCTGAGACTCCCAGTTTCAACAAGAAGGTGTCAACTGCTAACGGCGTCAGATATTAGCAATCAACGTGGACCTGCACACAGATACAAATAACTTTGCTCCCAACGAGTACAGAGAGGTTGTCAATCCCTCCGGCCTTGTCGTTTACAAAGGATCAAACGCAAGTGATAATAGTGATAGGTATAATTGCAATAGTAAGTAAAAGCGAAAAGTAAATAGCGGATGTGATCAATGATGGTAATATGGACCGGAGTCTCATGATGTTCACTAGTGATGTCTCTCTCCCAAAAGACGATAAAACAGCTATGTGAGGTAAACGAATTACAGCTGGGCAATTGACATAACCATGAACGCAAACCAATGCTGACTATATTGCAAGAAAGGTAGAGGTTCAAAGCATGGGCGGTACGCCAAGGCAAGTAGACCGAAATCCATCTGCATCTACTACTAATCATCCACCTTGAGATATCTATCCAGAACATCTCGCTGGTATTAAGTTGCGTGTCCCACCCATAGTGTAAACTCAAAGCAACAGACAACTGCATTAAAAGAACTTTGCGTAAAGTAAACAGTCCTTGCACCCGCGGGCACAAGCACCGTTGTTTTCCCCCTTGTGGCAACAGCACATCCCCTAGACTCATGTTTCTGTCACTCAAGCTAGTCATCGAGGGGCATGAACCCACAATCGAGCATAACGTTCCCTCTTGGAGTCACTACCTACTACTTGGCCAAAGCAATAAATAACAATGGAGAACATGCAAGAATTACTTACGAACATAAATATAAAATAGGTAGATCAAATATATTACTCAAACACAATCTGAACATAATCTCACAATCCATCGGATCCCAGCAAACTCATCATAGCAACAGCATAAGGATTACATATGTGCCTCGATCATGTAGGGCAGCTCAAGAGGACTAATTAGTGAAGCACAAGAATGGGAGGAGAACATCACATAGCTACTGGTCATGGACCCATGGTCCAAGGGAGACTACTCACAACTCATCCAGGAGGCGTCCATGGTGGTGGAGAGGCTCCCGGTGGTGATCCTCCCCTCCGGCAGGGTGCCGGGAAGAGTTCTCCTGGTGCTCCCGATCTTGGAAGCGGCAGCGGCGGCGGAAAAGAGATGAGATCGCGAAAAAGAGTTCCCGTCTCGAGGGTTTCAGGAGACGTCTTAAATATATGCCAAAGGGGGGCATCAGCGGAGGCCCGGGGGGCCCAGGCGCCCCCCGGCGCGGCCAGAGGGGGAGCCGCGCCACCAGGGCGCCTGGAGCCCTGGTGGCCCCCCTCCGACTGTCCTTCGGGTGCCGGGAAGCTTCTGGAACGCTGATTTTTTATATAATTTTTCCGGATTTTTTCTGGCAGTTCTCGTAATGGGAAAACCTGAAATACAAAAACAGCCGAAAACAGAAACTGGCACTGGGGTGCACTGAGTTAATAGGTTAGTCCAAATATGATCAAAAGTGTATGGAAGTGTATAAATAACATAGCAATATCACCCAAAAGAGGCATGGAGCAAGCAGAAATTATAGATACGTTTTGGACGTATCAGGGACAGACGTGACGCTTCACTAAAAAGTTATCAGTAAAGACACAGTATCCGTTTTTCGATACCCTGCCTCCAAGGCTAAGGGTTGTACTAACCATGCAGAGCCGGACATAGTACCTTTTTGTAGGGAATATTGCTTCAATATGTTCAGGAGGAGGAACCCGCCTTGCAATGCCGAAGACAGTACACGAGACGAACTCATCGTCATCGAAGACTGGTTCAGGGGCTTGATACGTCTATTTTGCATCATGCTTTTATGTTGATATTTATTGCACTATGGGCTGTTATTACACGTTATGTCACAATACGTATGCATTTTCTCTCTTATTTTACAAGGTTTCCATGAAGAGGGAGAATGCCGGCAGTTAGAATTCTGGGCTGGAAAAAGAGCAAACATTGGAAACCTATTCTGCACAACTCAAAAAGCTCCGAAACTCCACGGGACACCATTTCAGAAAATATAAAAAATATCTGGCGAAAGAGATTCACCAGGGGGGCCACCACCTATCCACGAGGGTGGGGCGCACCCCCTCCCCTGGGTGCGCCCCTGCCTCATGGGCCACTTGGTGACCCCTCGATGCCCATCTCCTCCTATATGGGGTGTTTTGACCTAGAAAAAAAATCATAAGGAGGCTTTCGGGACCAGACGCCGCCGCCTCGAGGCGGAACCTTGGCGGAACCAATCTAGGGCTCCGGCGGAGCTGTTCTGTCGGGGATACTTCCCTTCAGGAGGGCAAAATCGTTGCCATCGTCATCACCAACAACTCTCCCATCTTGGGGAGGGTTATCTTCATCAACGTCTTCACCGGCACCATCTCCTCTCAAACCCTAGTTCATCTCTTGTATCCAATCTTTGTATCCAAATCTCAGATTGGTACCTGTGGGTTGCTAGTAGTGTTGATTACTCCTTGTAGTTGATGCTAGTTGGTTTACTTGGTGGAAGATCGTATGTTCATATCCATTATGCATATTAATATCCCTCTGATCATGAACAATATTATGTCTTGTGAGTAGTTACTTTTGTTCCTGAGGACATGGGAGAAGTCTTGCTATAAGTAATCATGTGAATTCGGTATTTGTTCGATATTTGGATGAGATGTATGTTGTCTCTCCTCTAGTGGTGTGATGTGAACGTCGACTACATGACACTTCACCATTATTTGGGCCTAGAGGAAGGCATTGGGAAGTAATAAGTAGATGATGGGTTGCTAGAGTGACATAAGCTTAAACCCTAGTTTATGCGTTGCTTCGTAAGGGGCTGATTTGGATCCACTTGTTTCATGCTATGGTTAGGTTTACCTTAATACTTCTTTTGTAGTTGCGAATGCTTGCAATAGAGGTTAATCATAAGTGGGAGGCTTGTCCAAGTAAGTATAGCACTCAAGCACCGGTCCACCCACATACCAAATTATCAAAGTACCGAACGCGAATCATATAAACGTGATGAAAACTAGCTTGACGATAATTCCCATGTGTCCTGTGGAGCGTTTTCCTTCATATAAGAGTTTGTCTAGGCTTGTCCTTTGCTACAAAAAGGATTGGGCCAACTTGCTGCGCCTTATTTACTTTTACTATTTGTCACTTGCTACCAATTACCTTATCACAAAACTATCTGTTATCGATAATTTCAGTGCTTGCAGAAAATACCTTACTGAAAACTGCCAATCATTTCCTTCTGCTCCCCGTTGGGTTTGACACTCTTACTTATCAAAAGGACTATGATAGATCCCCTACACATGTGGGTCATCAGGGCTACCGAGGGAGTCCTGGATTGAGGGGTCCTCAGGTGGCCAGATCGCTCGTTATGGGCCGGACTGGTGGGCCGTGAAGATTATTACCGAAGACTATCTCCCGTATCCGGATAGGACTCCCGTATGTGTAAAATAGCAAGTTTAGAGTCCGGGTGTAATACTTTCCTTCCTCTGCAAGATGGTCATGTGCAATCCTAGGTCCCTTCGGTGCATATATAAACCGGAGGGTTTAGTTCGTAGAGACGAGAATCATAACAATCACATAGGCTAGACTTTTAGGGTTTAGCCATTACGATCTCGAGGTAGATCAACTCTTGTAACCCATATTCATCAAGATCAATCAAGCAGGAAGTAGTGTATTACCTCGATCGAGAGGGCCTGAACCTAGGTAAAAACATCGTGTCCTAGTCTCCTGTTACCATCGATCCTCGGACGCATAGTCCGGGGCCCCCTACCCGAGATCTGCCGGTTTTGACAACGACAATCACCTAGATACTCCAATGTCACCGCGAGTATCCGTGAGTTAATTATCCGATATGCATCAAACAATTTCATATTCATGATACTCAAGCCAACACAAAGAACCTCAAAGAGTGCCCCAAGATTTCTACCGGAGAAACAAAGACGAGAACGTGCATCAATCCCTATGCATAGATTACCCCAATGTCACCTCGGGAATTGATACGTCTCCGTCGTATATACTTTTGCAAACTTTTTTGCCCTTGTTTTGGACTCTAATTTGCATGATTTGAATGGAACTAACCTCTTTTTTGGCAGAATTGCCTTGGTGTTATTTTTGTGCAGAAATAAAAGTTCTCGGAATGACCTGAATCTTCACGGAGAATATTTTCAAAATATATGAAAAATACCGGCGAAAAGAAATACCAGAGGGGGCCCACACCCTGGCCACAAGGGTGGGGGTGCGCCCCCTACCTTGTGGGCCCCCTGGACCTTCCCCGCCGCCAACCCCAACTCCATATAACCTATTTCAGGGAGGAAAAAATCAAGGAGAAGATCCCATTGCGTTTTACGATACGGAGCCGCCGCCACCTCATGTTCTTCCTCGGGAGACCTGATCTGGAGTCCGTTTGGGGCTCCGAAGAGTGGAGATTGTCGTCGTCGTCATCACCAACCATCCTCCATCACCAATTTCATGATGCTCACCGCCATGCGTGAGTAATCCCATTGTAGGCTTGCTGTACGGGGATGGGTTGGATGAGATTTATCATGTAATCGAGTTAGTTTTGTTAGGGTTCGATCCCTAGTATCCACTATGTTCTGAGATTGATGTTGCCATGACTTTGCTATGCTTAATGCTTGTCACTAGGGCATGAGTGCCATGATTTCAGATCTGAACCTATTATGTCTTCATGAATATATTTGTGTTCTTGATCCTATCTTGCAAGTCAATAGTCACCCACTATGTGTTATGATCCGGCAACCCTGGAGTGAAAATAGCCAGAACACTTCCGAGTGATGACCATAGTTTGTGGAATTAATGTATTCACTAAGTGCTAATGCTTTGGTTTGGTACTCTATTAAAACGAGGCCTTAATATCCCTTAGTTTCCATTAGGACCCCGCTGCCACAGGAGGGTAGGACAAAGGATGGCATGCAAGTTCTTTTCCATAAGCACGTATGACTATATTCAGAATACATGCCTACATTACATTGATGAATTGGAGCTAGTTCCGTGTCACCGTAGGTTATAACTACTACATGATGAATATTAGCTGACACCTATCATTGCCAATCCATTCCCTATGAGTTTGTTCCATATTGATACTTGCTTTCATTACTGCTGCTGTCACCATCACTACAAAACTGCTACTGTTACTTTCGCCACTATTATCGTTACTTCCATACTACCTTGCTACTAAATACTTTGCTGCAGATATTAAGTTTTCCAGGTGTGGTTGAATTGACAACTCAGCTGCTAATACTTGAGAATATTCTTTGGCCCCCTGATACGTCTCCAATGTATCTATAATTTTTGATTGTTCCATGCTATTATATTATCATTCTTGGATGTTTTACAATAATTTTATATTCATTTTATAGTCATTTTATATCATTTTTTGGTACTAACCTATTGACATAGTGCCAAGTGCCAGTTGCTGTTTTCTGCATGTTTTTACATCATAGGAAATCAATATCAAACGGAGCCCAAACACCACGAAACTATTTTTGTGATTTTTCTGGGCCAGAAGGAAGACATTGGGCCCTGGTGGCACCTGGGGGGAGTCCCGAGGAGGGGACAACCCACCAGGGCGTGCCAGGAGGCCCAGGCGCACCCTGGTGGGTTGTGCCCACCTTGGATGCCCCCCGGACCGCCCCTTTGCTATATAAATACCCCAATATTCCCAAAACCCTGGGGGTGTTGACGAAATATTCATCCAGCCGCCGCAGAGTCCAGAAACACCAGATCTAATCTATACACCATCACGGAGGGGTTCACCACTTCCATTGGTTCCTCTCCGATGATGCGTGAGTAGTTCTTTGTAGACCTTCGGGTCCGTAGTTAGTATCTAGATGGCTTCCTCTCTCTCTTTTGATTCTCAATACAATGGTCTCATGGAGATCCATATGATGTAACTCTTTTTGCGGTGTGTTTGTTGGGATCCGATGAACTTTGAGTTTACGATCAGATCTATCTTTTTATATCCATGGAAGTTATTTGAGTTTTTTGATCTCTTATATGCTTGATTGCTTATAGCCTCGTATTTCTTCTCCGATATTGGGTTTTTTTTGGCCAACTTGATCTATTTATCTTGCAAGGGGAAGAGGTGCCCGGTAGTGGGTTCGATCTTACGGTGCTTGATCCCAGTGACAGAAGGGGAACCGACACGTATGTATCGTTGCCACTAAGGATAAAACGACGATGTTCATATCTAACGCCATAGATATACGGATCTTGTCTACATCATGTCATTGTTCTTAATGCATTACTCTGTTTTTCCATGAATTTAATACACTAGATGCATGCTGGATAGCGGTCGATGTGTGGAGTAATAGTAGTAGATGCAAGCAGGAGTCGGTCTACTAATCTTGGACGTGATGCCTATGTAATGATCATTACCTGGATATCATCATGATTATTTGAATTTCTACCAATTGCCCAACAGTAATTTGTTCACCCACCGTTGCTATTTTTCTCGAGAGAAGCCACTAGTGAAACCTACGACCCCCGGGTCTTCTTTCTCATATATTTGCCTTCGCGATCTATTTGCCTTTGCTTTTATTTTCAGATCTACTAAACCAAAAACCCAAAAATACCTTGCTGCAATTTATCCTATTTATCAACCAATCTACCAATATTTATCTCTCTCTCACGTTCGTTACCCGAAAGGGGTTGACAACCCCTTTAACACGTCGGGTTGCGAGGTGTTGTTATTTCTATGCAGGTGTTGTTTACGTTGTGTTGCTTGGTTCTCCTACTGGTTCGATAACCTTGGTTTCACATCTGAGGGAAATACCTACCGCCGCTGTGCTGCATCATCCCTTCCTCTTTGGGGAAAAACTAACGTAGCTTCAAGCGACATCACCCCCCTTGTGTCGAATCAATAAATTTGGGTTGAATACTCTACCCTCGAAAACTGTTGTGATCCCCTATACTTGTGGGTTATCAAGACCTTTTTCTGGCGCAGTACCGGGGAGCATAGCTCTATTCTCTGAGTCACTTGGGATTTATATTTCCTGATCACTATGAAGAATCTGAAGGATGATAGAACCAAGATCATTCCCTCTAGAACGAGGGGAGGTAAGGAACTGCCATCTAGCTCTGCACTTGATTCACCATCTGTTTTGAGTAAACTTGCAACACCTACACCTGCTATTGATTCGGATATGTCGCGTGTTATTGATGACGCCACTTCTATTATGAATGATGCTTATGATGCTACAACTATGCTTGATGAAACAGTGCCATTGGGTGATTTACTTGATAAACATCTTGCTAGAGCTAGTACCATTTGATTATGCTGAAGATGATGATATTTCTGAAACTGATGAAATTATTGATACTGAAAACTTTGAAACACCTATTAGACCTACTTCCCCTAGATATGAATTGCTTATTGTGCCTGAGGGATATGTTATGGAAGGAGAAGTAGCTAGAGACTTTCTTGCTTGTGAGGATAGGAATGATCTTAAGAAATTAGTATGCAAGTGGAAAGAAAAATCTTTGAATGCTAGAATGCAATATGATCCTGAATTTGCTACTTCACCTATCTGCGTTACTGATAAGGATTATGAATTCTCTGTTGATCCTGAGTTAATTACTTTCGTTGAATCTGATCTTTTTCATGGTTATGAATCTGAAACTGTTGTGGCACATCTTACTAAATTAAATGATATAGCCACCCTATTTGCTCATGAGGAAAAAATTAGCTATTACTATATTCTTAAGTTGTTTCCTTTCTCATTAAAGGGTGATGCTAAGTTATGGTTTAATTCTCTTGCTCCTGATGGTGTGCGTAGTCCCCAGGATATGATTTACTACTTCTCTGCAAAATATTTTCCTGCTCATAAGAAACAAGTTGCCTTACATGAAATATTTAACTTTGTGCAATTTGAAGAAGAGAGTCTCTCACAAGCTTAGGGGAGGCTTCTTCAATTAGTTAATGCTTTGCCCGATCATCCTCTCAAGAAAAATGAAATACTTGACATCTTTTATAATGGACTAACCGATGCTTCTAGGGACCACCTAGATAGTTGTGTTGGTTGTGTTTTTATGGAATGAACTATTGAGCAAGCTGAAAAATTATTGAATAATATATTGAGTAATGATAATGATTGGAATCTTCCTAAACCAACTCCGAAGAAAAGAGGTATTCTATTTCCCGGTCCCGAAGGTATGCAAGAGGCAAAGAAATCTATGAAATAAAAAGGTATTAAAGCTGAAGATGTTAAGAATTTACCGCCTATTGAAGAAATACATGGTCTTGATAACCCGACACAGGTAGTAGTGGTAAATTCTCTCTATAGATTTGATGAAGGTGATATTCCTCATAATAAGTCTGCTAGTCAATGCTTAGATGAGTTTGATAATTTCATTGTTAAACAAGAAAACTTCAATGCTTATGTTAGTAGACAACTGAAACGTAATGCTTATATGCTTGAGCACTTGGGTGGTCATGTGAGTAGAACTTATAATGATCTTAAGCTTATTAGTATACATGCTTCCATGGTTACAACTCAAGTAGAACAAGTACTTAAGGCACAAAATGATTTGCTTAATGAGTTAAATAGTAAGAACAATGATAAGGTTGTTATGGTTGCAACTAGAGGAGGTAAAGTGACTGAGGAACCTTTGTATCCAGAGGGCCATCCCAAGAGAATTGAGCAAGATTATCAGAGGGCTAATACTGATAAACCTAGTCCTACTAATAAAAAGAAAAAGAAAACTAATAGGACTTTGCCTGCTTCTAGTGAACCTGCCATCGATACACCTGAGAATCCTAATGATATTTCTATTTTTGATGCTGATACACAGTCTGGTGATGAGCATGAACCTAGTGATAATGTTAATGATGATGTTCATACTAATTCTCAACCTAGTAATGATAATGATGTATAGATAGAACCTGTTGTTGATCTTGATAACCCACAATCAAAGAATCAACGTTATGATAAGAGAGATTTCATACATGGTAAAGAAAGGGAACCATGGGTTTGGAAACCCATGCCCTTTCCTCCTAAACCATCCAAGAAAAAGGCTGATGAGGATTTTGAACGCTTTTGTGAGATGATCAGACCTATCTTTTTGCGTATGCGTTTGACTGATATGCTTAAAATGTCCCCTTATGCCAAATATATGAAAGAAATTATTACTAATAACTAATAAAAGAAAGATACTGGGTGCTGGAATTTCCACCATGCTTGCTAATTATACTTTTAAGGGTGGAATACCAAGGAAACTTGGAGATCCAGGAATACCTACTATACCATGCTCCATTAAAGGAATCTATGTTAGAACTGCTTTATGTGATCTTGGAGCCCGTGTTAGTGTTATGCCTCTATCTTTATATCATAGACTTGATTTGAGTAAGCTGACACCTACTGAAATTTATTTGCAAATGGTTGATAAATCAACTGCTATACCCATCGGTATTTGTGATGATGTACATGTTGTAGTTGCAAATGTTACTATCTTAACGGACTTTGTTACTCTTGATATTCCCGAGGACTTCAGTATGTCGATTATCCTTGGTAAAACTTTTTTGAATACTGCGGGGGCTGTTATTGATTGCAACAAAGGCAATGTCGCTTTTCATGTAAATGGTAATGAGCATACGGTACACTTTCCAAAGAAACAACCTCTAGTTAATAGCATCAATTCTATTGGAAAAATTTCAACTATCACTATTGGAGGTTTTGAATTCCCTATTCCTACTTTCAAAAAGAAATATGATATTATTATTGTTGGGGACATGCATATCCCCATTGAGGATTCCTTTTATGTTATCCAAAACTCTCCAGCTTTATGTTATCCAAAAGAATTTTGTTAATGAGACTTGATCAACCTCGTTGACGGATTCCTTTTGATGAGCATGAGATGGATGAATTTAGAGAACACCACCTTCTGTACTCAACCTTTACTTTCTGATATTTTGATTAAATAAAGAAAAAAAATAGTATTATCCGTTTGTTTTCTGAATTATCCGTGCAATAAAAAACGCCCTGAAAATAAAAGCTCTCCAAATGCCCTAAAAAATTAATATGATTTTTTCTGGAATATTTTAAGATTTCGGGCACTTAGAATGCACCAGGAGGCTGCACCAGTGGGACACAAGGGTGGAGGGCACTCCCCTATCCTTGTGGGCCCCACGTGGCCCCCCTCCACTTGTTCCAGCACCCACCAGCTCCTTCTTCCTTCAGAAAAAATCATCCTCCAACTCAAACCCGTGTTCTAGCTCATCTTGCTGCCATTTTTGATCTCCTTGCTCAATTCATCATTTGCAGAACCGTTTTGGGGGGTTGTTCTTTGGTATGTGACTCCTCCGATGGTCCAGTTAGTTTTTACTCTATTGCTTTGTTTATTGCAATTTTTTGTTGTTGTGGTGACCTTGTTCTTGAGCTTGCATGTCAAATTTATATGGTCCAAAGTAGCTTTGATGCATGATATAGCATCTAGACACTTGTAGGAGTAGTTGCTATCAATTTTGTTTAGTTTGGTTCACTTTTATTTTGAGTCACCAAAAATTTCAGATTTTTCACAGAGATAAAATGTCTAGGAGAATATACCAAGGTGAATCTTCAAGAAAGCAAGCACCGAGGCTCGCGAAACGCGAACCGGACCTTGAACCACCAAGAGATGCTCAAGCACGGTCTTGTGAATGGCCGTCGGGTGAATTTATGATGCGCGCAGGTTTCAAGGATGTGTTTGATGCATACGTACAAAATGCCGGCCTTGAGAACTTCGTGTCAGATAAGTGCCGGCAACACTATTACCTCACCAGTTCATTTGTGCGGAGGTTTGAGTTTTCATCTAAGCGCAATACTCATATTGTCCTTTTTTATCTTTATGATGAATCTTATACTATGGACCTAGAAGATTTTTGTGAAGCATGTAAGATCCCATAGTGGGGTAGTCTCAATGATCCTCACAAATCTGAGTACTGTGATTTCCTTGATAGCATCACCGTGGGGGAAACTAGAAACAGTACACAAGACACCATAGGGAGCATTCATTTTCCTGCTATACATTATTTTGCCCTCTTTATAGGAAGATGCATTAATGGTAAACATGATCATAGCCACCTTTATGTTCCAGATCTAAGTATCCTTAAATGTGTGGTGTCGGGTGATAAGCAATATAATCTAGGGGCAGTTATTGCGATGAGGTTACATCATAATGCTAAAGATGGAGATTTATTTGGAGGGATTTATGCAACTCATTTAGCTAATTATTTAGGTGTACCCATAAGAGGATATGATGTTGAGTTGCCACCTGCTTTTCTAGATTATGAAGCCATGATACGCAATTAGTTTCTTGAGAGGAATGAGCAGCACCTTCAGTACCGACTAATCTTTGACTGACAGCGTGTCGTCCATATTGCTCTTCCTACTCCTGCCTTCTTTAATTTTTCAGGAAAAAGGGGGATACTTTATAACCAGAGAGGAGGCGAACGCATATGATAGAGAGGCAGAGACCGCTCGCCTTCAAAAGAAGCTCGCCAAGCAGTAGCTGCTGTTGCACAGTACAACCCCAACTATGATTTCACATATCATCCGGGCCAGTGGTGGCCCTAGACCAACTTAGGCCAAAAGCCTAAGCTTGGGGGAGTACGTAATTCTCACCGACATTACATTCATTCCAGTTGTCGGTGTTCATACTTTTTCATTGTATTATCCATGTTAGTTTATTTTTCTCGCTTTCTTCTTGTGCGTTTGAAAAACTCTGAAAACCCAAAAATATTTCTTGCTTCTTTTTATCTTTTCTTTCTAGTTAGTTTCTTAGTAGTTTGTAGTATTAAAAGAAAATCCAAAAAGATTTCTTGTTCTTCTTTTGTTTGTTGGGAGCTTTCCCGTGTAAATAGTTTTTCTCGTTCTTGTTTTTCTCTCTTCAGAAAAACAAGAAACTCCAAAAAATATTTCAGTGTGTTTCTTTGAAATTCTTTTCTTTTCCTTTGGGGGTCGAGAGGAGAAGACCACGATGAAAATGATTAGTGGCTCTCATATGCATTATTGTTGATCTAACAAAGAGCCCATATTACCTTGTCTTCTCCTTTGAATAAATGTTGCAGATTCGAGCTTAGTCCAATGCATGTGCACTATTATTATTATTCCCACCGTTCGGTCGTGCAAGTGAAAGGCAATAATGATGATATATGATGAAATGATTGAGATGGAGAAAAGCTGGTATGAACTCGACCTATTTTGTTTTTTGTAAATATGATTAGCTTGTTATACCTGATTCAGCCCATTATGAATGAAACATGTTTGCAATGACAATTAGAGATTATAGTTACTCATGCCATGCTTAATTAGCTAGGAGTTTATAATGGTTTACCTTGCGTGCCAACATGCTTTTAAAATGGTTGTGATGTAGAATGATAGGATGGTATCCTCCTTTGAATGATTTAAGTGGCTCGACTTGGCACATGTTCACGCATGTAGTTGAAACAAAATCAACATAGCCTCCATGATATTTATGTTCATGGTAATTTATATCCTACTCATGCTTGCACTAAATGTTGGTTAATCTCAAGGCATGTTTATGACCGTTGTCGCTCTCTAGCTGGTCACTTCCTAGTCTCTTTCTAGCCTTCATGATGTAGGGTGGAACCCTAGATGGCCGATCTTTCACGAAATGGAGGGATCCCGCGATGAACACGAAGAACACAAAGGGGAATCACGAGGGAAAACACTCAAGAACAAGTCCAATCACACATCCACTAGACAATCAAACACACAAGATCACAAGGTACATGAACAACAAAGGGAAAGATACAAGGTAAAGTTCATCTCCGAGAGGAGGTCTTGAATCCGTGAAGGATCTTCCCGTTTAGGGGTCTTGAATCCGTCGTGGATCTTCTCCGTAGAGGGGCCGCGGTCTCTCCTAGGAGTAGAACCACTAAGATGAGCAAAGCTCTAGTCTAAATGAGCTATCACATTGCTAACCCTAAAATGGTGGAGGTGGAGGAGTATATATAGTCTAGGGCCACGAAGGGGTAAGTGGGAGAGGGATACATGGGCCTCTGGCCCGATAACTGTGCGCAGACAGCATGGGGCCGGACGTCCGCTGGGACACCGGACGTCCGGTGGCTCGGGAGGGACCGGACGTCCGGTAGCTCCTGGACTTCCGGTAATTTCCTGGATTTCGGTTCTGTTGCCGATGTCACGGATGTCCGGTGGCCTCCGGTCGTCCGGTCGC
This sequence comes from Secale cereale, assembly GCA_902687465.1. Lineage (NCBI taxonomy): Eukaryota > Viridiplantae > Streptophyta > Magnoliopsida > Poales > Poaceae > Secale > Secale cereale. Next base: position 37,569,435 of record LR738712.1, read on the forward strand.
CTGGGAGTCGCCGGTCGTCCGGTAGTGGCCGGACGTCCAGAGCCTGTAGTTTTTCCAGCAGCTCCGTTTCTTCCGTCTTCTCTTCCACGCTTCCCTCGCGGATGGTGTAGGTGATCCTTGGCGCTTGCACTCCTCCTCGTCGTCCGTGAAGCTCCGACAATACCTATGCATGCACACGAGTGGAGTGTCAAGTAGTATACCATCCTCGAAGGGGTCAAGTGAACACGTGTAAAGGAGATGATTCACCTTTATGTATGAGAAGTAGAGGTCACACGTGTCACTTGCCAAGCAGACTCTTGACATGGTGATGTCCATAGGATGCTCCGCATCATCCCCTCCCCCTTGGGAAAGATCCGACCTCGGATCGAAAACCAAATCACCATGGGAAAGAGGTGGCGTCGTCATGTAGATGTGGACGATCACGAAGTTCTCATCATCTTGAAGCTCAACATGGGCACTCTCCAATGTCGCATCGTCTAGTGATTCCTTCAAAAGGAGCAAAAACAACAAACACTTGGAAAAACAAATGTGGTTAGCGTTAGTGCAAAACCAAACATTCAAGAGGTGATTTACCCAACAAGTGTTGTCATCAAGCATAACATAGGGTGTGAAAAAGGGTTGTGGCATGGCATTTAAGCACATCAATTGAGCACAATCAAGGTCATCATGGAAACAAGCATGTAAATGTGAGGTAGAGATGCACATATGTGTGACAAGAGAATAAGCATCTACCTCATGGTCATAGCAAGCATGCATAAAGCGCTCAATGAAAGGTCTATGGTAGGCATAAGAATCATTCACAACACCACGTAAAATGAAGTGTCTAAACACATGGGTCAAGTGCAAGACAATCCAAGCATAACATGCATAGGGTGTAGTGAAAATGGTGTGGCACTCAACACAATAGAAAGAGCAATTGTTCAACATGTGTGAGGCCATCAAGCCAATCATGTGAAAAGAAATGGGACATGGCATATGTGAAGAGATGACATTGTTGCAACCAACCATATGATAGGGACAAGTAATCCAAGAATTGGATGCAACACACAAGGCATATATAACATGAGGCATGTCAATGTGGCTATCATGAAAGAAAGCAATATCACGAACATGTGCGCTTTCAAGGGGTCCAAGATGACAAATGGTGCAAGCAACACAACTAGTATGATCCACAATGTTCATGCTCATGGATTGTGGTTTCTCGAAAAAGAAGGATATCACCTCGAAAGTGTGTCCTTGTGCATCCGTCACAATGCCGAAGCACAAGCAAGTGCGATGTAGAAGCGTCGTGGTAGAAAGTGGTTCGCTCTCAAGAGCTCGAATGGTCAACTCACGTGAAGTGGAAGTCGACACAAAGTTCAAGTATCCTACACATGCACACAACAAAACAAAGAATGTATGCGCATGGTAGATAAACACATCATCCATCATGATGGTTCTCTTCTCTTGCACATAACCACTAGAAGCAAAAGTGCATGAATAATATGGTGCAACAATTGCTATATTCATGTCACTAGGCATATGGTGCAAAGAGGTAAGACAAGCATGCTTCACAAGAAATATGTCAAAATGTCCAAATAAATGCGAGAATGCTATGGGGGCAATCTCATTAGCAAGACTAAAATCATGGTTGCGCTCAATGCATGGACAATCATATAGCATGAGAGAGGCAACATGTGGAGACATATGACAACAAGCAATATCAATCATGTGCAAAGCAGGGCAATGAAGGCTATCAACCGCATGAAATGAGCATGTATGAATCATGGGTGATGCACTACATGAAGCAAGCATGGTGATCAAGTTGTGCAAACTAGTGGAGCGAAGATGCAACACACTAGGATAAGGCATGGCAATCATGTCATGTGAGCAAATAGTGGGTATTGGTAATACACATGACATATCGCAAGCACGAACACATAGCAAGATCAAAGCATCATAATAGGCTTGGGGTACAAAGGCATCATGGCAATAACAAGCAATATCTCCACCAAGCTTGCAAATACACATACAAGTATGAGAATTAATCATCATGTGTAATGCAAAGCATGGGTCACAAATGCATGGAAAAGGCATAGGAATGAGCATATCATGCAAAGTGAACATGGAAAGATGGGCGTAAGAGATATAATGGACAATAACCCATAACCATGTGAGTGCCATGTAGAAGGAATGTGCGAAGTCTTTGCGCGAAGGGAGCGGTTGGAAGGATAATCCATGGAATCTGAAGTCGTCGTTGCTCTCTAGAGCTCGTTTCGTCAACTCGTGCTCTTGCGAGGTTGACGAGTAAGTATGGGGACCTACACAAAAGACACACAAACCAAAGAAATTGTGCGTGTGGTAAATGTACACATCATCCATCATGATGTGTATGTGCATGTGTGAGTTAGCACGAGATAAGCATCGCTCAAAGAAATTTGATGCATGGTATAAGAACATGTCATCCATCATGAATGAATAGTTATTATGTATAGCACAGTGGGGACACAAATTAGAGCAAGTATGTGGTACAATAATAGCATTGGCATTCATGGGGAGCATATTGTGCACACAAGCATGGGGATCATGCAATGGGTGAGATGGATCAAAATCTCCTAAAATGTATGAGGAAACTATGGGGGTCTCCTCATGAGCAATATCGGAAACATAATGTGGAGAAGTGGAACAACATCCAAAACAATGCATGTCCGGAGCTAGATAATCATGGCATGGCATATGATGGATATGATGCAAAGGAAGCATGTCAATATCATCACAAGAAAAACAAATGCCAATAACCATGGGATTGTCATCTATGCCATAAGTGCAAATTGGATTAATCTTAATGGCATATGCATAGTTACTACGATGAGATTGCAAATATGACATATTGTTGATCTCATGCATAGCATATGACAAGTCAAGCGGATTATCAAACATGATGTGGCCAATAGAAATATCACAAGAAATCCTATGCAACATGGCATCACAACTAATAGACTCCACATGACAATCATCAAACTCATCATAAATGGGTAAATAATCGCATGGGGAAATCATACTAGCACGAAGCATGGCAATAGGTGGATCAACATCATGCATGCAATCAATGTTAACATAGTCCACTAGTGGGACGAGAGCATCACCTTCACCTTTGTTACTGTTCTCATTCCACTCATGTGGTGTAGGTGAGGTGGGAAAGACCAAATGGTGGTCATCATCGTCATCTTGATGGAACCATGTGGGGGTGCATCATATTCCACCATGGCCATCGTCTTGTCCAATGGAAGGACAAAGTCGTCGAGGATCGGCGCGTCATCAAATGTGGGACCTAGCACCAAATGAGAAGACACAATAGAGGTAGAGGTCAAGTCGTTAGTGTAGGAAGTGGCCTCACATGCCGTATCAACCATCAAACTCTCTCTATGTGGTTGCTCACTCACTCCCTCAAGGTAGGTGCACTCAAACTCACATATGGTGGAGTCACTCATCTCACTCAAGTGGTGGGGGTTGTGGCTCTCCTCACATGGGAATTGGGGCAGCTCGTCATATATGGGGCTAGTGGTGAACTCGCTCTCACTCTCAATATGGTGGCACAAGTCACTCAAGTCATCATACATCGCCGTGATCGAAGGGAAAATCCCATGCTCAACCATCTCGTCATCGTAGTCGTGGATGAAGGCCGAAGATGGCACATCATCACTCTCGCCTCCAAGGATGGAAGCATCATCCTTGCTCGTCACCATGTCGTTCGCCTCCAAGGCTTGGTCCTCGAATGGCTCTGTAGTCGTACTCGTCGCCGCACCATCTTGAAAAAGAGTCAAAGTGGACTCGGCATCATCAATGCCACAAAGAGGGATGGCGGTGAAGTCGAATTTGGGAGCGTCGTCTTGGAGCTCGTTGAGCTTGGACATCATGGTGGTACTAGCCTCATGCTCGCCGTCTTGGACCTTGGTCTTCGAGAAGTGTGCTTGCGATGGAGAAGCCTTGGCCTTCATGAGTTCTTGTTCCGCCTTGAGAGCACCAATGTAGTTGTCGTCGAGGGACTTGTAGTTCTCAAGGAAGATAGTCTTGTAGATGTCGTTGTGCAATCCCATCATGAAGTGGAGCTTCATCGAAATGGGGTCGTCCACACCGGCTCGTCGCAAGGCCATCTTCATCTCCTTGAAGTACTTGTCGATGGACTTGGATCCTTGAATGGTGTTCTCCAATTGGCGTAGAAGTTGTTTCGTGTAGGTGGGAGGCACGAACTCTCACCGCATAGCTTTATTCGTCTTGGGCCAATTCATGCCATAGTCCTCCGAATGTGTGTGACACCACCATGTCGATGCGAAGTCGTGGAAGTTTCTTGTGGCGCACTTCACTTGATCTTGGGGAGGAACTTGAAGTAGCGTGAGGTAGTCGTACATCAAGCGCTCCCACTCGAGATACTCCTCGGGTTCTTGAGTCCCATAGAAAGGAATCTCGTAGTCATTGTCGAGGTCGTAGTAGCTTGTGGAAGTCGCGGACTTGAGCTTGGGGAGCTTCTCTTGAGCATATGCTTGGGGTGCTTGTTGGTGAAGATGTCGTATGTCCAAAGGCGAAGATGCCTTGAAGTCGCTTGGCGAAGATACCAAGGTACATGGTGAAGTCATTGAGCGGTTGTTGGTGTTGAGTTCATGACCTTCACGTTCTTGTCGTTGATGGTGTCGATGCCGATGTGATCTTGCCGAAGATGGTAGCTCGGAGGGATGTGCACTTGAGCGTCTTCTCGAAGATGAGGGAGACCTCTTGTGGTTCTTGATGAGGGCTTTGAGCTCCTCCATTTGAGCATCCATGTTGGCGCACAAGTTGTTCATCGTGGCATCGAACTTGTCGTTGTTGGTGTAGACCGGAGATGAAATGCTTTGCCTATCCATCACAAGACTCGAGCAAAGGTGAGTAGGAAATGAGATAAACAATACCAAGTTATCTTTTCTCAAAGTTGAGGATGTATCTCGTTTCACTCAATGTGAAATGAAAGAATAGTGGAATTGGTACCGGACTTGTTCACTCACACCTATCAAGTAAAGCTTATCGAGTGGCTCGGTTAGGATAGTGGCACAAAAATTTGATGCAAAATGTTAGAAAGAGTCAATAATGTTGAAAGAGATTCACAAATTCGCAAATGTAACAAGTAGACCAATAGCAATATGTGGCACACGGAAACACACACGCGGATAGATAAATGGGGTCGTGCAACCAAGGAATGAGCACAAAATGTGGAATCCACGGAAAACGCTCGTGTTGCACAACTCAAGAGAGACGCTAGCACGATTGCTCTATAGGCGGATACGACACTTGTGCACAACCTATAAGATGCAAATGTATGAACTTTCTATCCCAAGTATGCTATGTGTATGATGTTCCGGTGCTTTTAGCTCAAGATGATCCAAGATGATCAAGTATGATATCATATGATGCGATGCTATGTCTCTTGCTTACAAGCTTCTTTGTCTTTCTCTTTTTGCTTAAAAGCTTTATTCTCTCTTTTTTTGTATATGACCACGATGCACAAACCAAGATAGCAATTGTGTATATGCGGGAACAATCTTGTGACACAAGGGGTGATATGATGATACCAATATGATATGGTATGTATGCAATGGAAGGCGGATCGATGATCACTAATGTGCACAAGTAACGTTGCCGGCAATACTCAAAGGCTAGTCTCGATAGGCAAGTGACGCAAAATGGGCTAGGGGTTAACAATGCAATTGCAAGGGGAATATACAATGATGTCATCGAGGTTACCGTCCGAGTCGATGATGAGAGGCGGTATTCTTGATGTAGACTCGTTCCTAATTAGCCGAAACACCTTAGGAAACGGAAAAACCACAACTCAAAATCTCAAGGACAAATGTCAAATGGTGGTAGCGGACAAGCGGTGGTGGTTGCGGAATTGTTGGTGGAAACCCGGTCAAAATGGGTTATTGTGGTGGAAGTGTATGATGGGCTATACACGGTGTCGGAGTTGAAGTCACGGTCCCTAAGTAGCCGAAACACCTTAGGAGACACGAGCCACAACTCAAACAAGCTCACACAAAATTGGGTTAGGTTGGGTTGGCGGAAAAGTATAGTGGACTAAGCTATGCGGAAGTGGTGGCGGTGGTTGATGAAGAAGCGATTGTCCCTAAGTAGCCTAAACACCTTAGGAGACTCAAATCACTACTCAAGCAACCAAAAATGCTATGGTGGACAAAATGGGTTAGGTTGCGGAAAGCTATGGTGGCTATGCGGGTGATATGGTGGAGGGCCTATACAAACTTGCCAAATTTGATAAACTTTGATGGAGTCAAAAGAATATGGTGGTATTTTTGTGTGAAGGGGGATGTCAAGAGCTTCAAAATGAGCTCAAGAACGTCCAAATCGGAGTTCGTATGAATTAGTTATGACCAAAACAAAAATCAGCCGAATTCAAAATCTACAGGTACCGGACGTCCGGAAAGTGACGGACGACCGGTGACCGGACGTCCGGTCGGGCTCGGAAATCCGGTATTTTCTTCTGTATAGGTGGTTCCGATCGTCCGGTGAATGACTGACGTCCGGTGCTTTGTGAGGGTCCGGACGTCCGGTAAAACGCCGGTCGTCCGGTGGGTCGGGATCAACGCGAGGTTTGAGCTCGGGAACGCGATTTTGGGCGGAATTTGATGATTTTGGGGTCAAAATTGATGAGATTTCATGGATGGAAAGTGGTGAAACTTGGGGAAATGCTAGATCCACTTTAAACCAAGCAAAACCATGGATCAAAATCAACAAAACATCATCAAACCAACGAATCACAAAAAACTTTGGGGCTATTTTTGGTGGGGAATTTTCGAAACTGGGGAAGAACACAACAAAAACAAGCTAGAAAACGGTGGAGGGGGCTCCAAATTCGTGAGAAACCGTGGCTCTTGATACCATATGATGTAGGGTGGAACCCTAGATGGCCGATCTTTCACAAAATGGAGGGATCCCGCGATGAACACGAAGAACACAAAGGGGAATCACGAGGGAAAACACTCAAGAACAAGTCTAATCACACATCCACTAGACAATCAAACACACAAGATCACAAGGTACATGAACAACAAAGGGAAAGATACAAGGTAAATTTCATCTCCGAGAGGAAGTCTTGAATCCGTGAAGGATCTTCCCGTTTAGGGGTCTTGAATCCGTCGTGGATCTTCTCCGTAGATGGGCCGTAGTGTCTCCTAGGAGTAGAACCACTGAGATGAGCAAAGCTCTAGTCTAAATGAGCTATCACATTGCTAACCCTAAAATGGTGGAGGTGGAGGAGTATATATAGTCTAGGGCCACTAAGGGGTAAGTGGGAGAGGGATACATGGGCCTCTGGCCCGATAACTGTGCGCAGACAGCATGGGGCCGGACGTCCGCTGGGACACCGGACGTCCGGTGGCTCGGGAGGGACCGGACGTCCGGTAGCTCCCGGACTTCCGATAATTTCCTGGATTTCGGTTCTGTTGCCGATGTCACGAACGTACGGTGGCCTCCGGTCGTCCGGTCGCCTGGGAGTCGCCGGTCGTCCGGTAGAGGCCGGACGTCCGAAGCCTGTAGTTTTTCCAGCAGCTCCGTTTCTTCTGTCTTCTCTTCCACGCTTCCCTCGCGGATGGTGTAGGTGATCCTTGGCGCTTGCACTCCTCCTCGTCGTCCGTGAAGCTCCGACAATACCTATGCATGCACACGAGTGGAGTGTCAAGTAGTATACCATCCTCGAAGGGGTCAAGTGAACACGTGTAAAGGAGATATTCACCTTTATGTATGAGAAGTAGAGGTCACACGTGTCACTTGCCAAGCAGACTCTTGACATGGTGATGTCCATAGGATGCTCCGCATCACTTCACCTGTACTAAGCGAGAATACTGCCTGTGCATCCACTTCCTTAAATCCAAAGTTGTTCCATAAGAGTCCACCATGCGTACCTATATGCGGTATTTACCTGCCATTCCAAGTAAATTTGCATGTGCCAAACTCTAAACCTTGAAATAAAATTATGTTTTGTATGCCCAAATCGCTCATGTGGTGACTGGGGGCTGTCTTTATCTTCTATGCTAGGCGAGTTATTATCACGATGAGTGGACTCTGCTTGTCATTCACGAGAAAATGGCTGGTAATCGGGATACCCAGTCCCATGCTCAAAATCAAATCAAAATATAATTAAACAAAGCTCCCCTAGGACTGTTGTTGGTTTGGATGGTACCCGTAGTTTCGGATAAGCCGTGGAGTGTGTTTAATGGCGGAGGGGGAGTAAAACTTTACCATTATGTTTGGGAACTGCCTATAATGTATGTAGCATGGAAGATATTGAGAACTCTTCGTCGTAGCGTTGACAAAGAAAGCATACCGCTCAAAATTATATTCATCTTTGATTTAAAAACTTGACCTCTGGCACCTCTGCAAATCCCTGCTTCCCTCTCCGAAGGGCCTATCTATTTACTTTCATTGCTGAGTCAACATCCTCTTATAAAAAGCACCAGTTGTAGAGCACCTCTCACATTTATATGCTTTTTTATTAATTTATATTGAGTATGAGTGTGACTGGATCTCTTTCACCATGGATTACAATGTCTAGTCAGTCCTTGATCTTCTTAGGTTCTCTGCATTTAAGTTTGCGGTCTCAGAAAGGGCTAGCGAGATACCACTTTGTCATATTATTTCATGATTGTTTTGAGAAAGTGTTGTCATTGGAGATTTATTATTATTGCTCGCTAGTTGATTATGTCGTTGATATGAGTAAACATGAGACATAAAGGTTATTGTGAATATGGTTAGTTCATAATCTTTGCTGAAAACTTGAATGCTGGCTTTACATATTTGCAACAACAAGATCAATCAGAGTTTGTAAGAGTTTTTCTTTGTCACTTTTAGTTTATCAACTGAATTGCTTGAGGACAAGCAATGGGTTAAGCTTGGGGGAGTTGATACGTCTCCGTCGTATCTACTTTTCCAAACTCTTTTGCCCTTGTTTTGGACTCTCATTTGCATGATTTGAATGGAACTAACCCGGACTAACGTTGTTTTCAGCAGAATTGCCTTGGTGTTATTTTTCTGCAGAAATAAAAGTTCCCGGAATGACCTTAAACTTTACCGAGAATATTTTCAGAATATGTAAAAAATACCAGCGAAAAGAACTACCGGAGGGGACCCACACCCTGGCCACAAGGGTGGGGGCGCGCCCCTTACCTTGTGGGCCCCCTGGACCTTCCCCGACGCCAACTCCAACTCCATATAACCTATTTCGGGGAGGAAAAAATCAAGGAGAATATCCCATCATGTTTTATGATACGGAGCCGCCGCCACCTCTTGTTCTTCCTCGGGAGACCTGATCTCGAGTCCGTTCGGGGCTCCGGAGAGTGGAGATCGTCGTTGTCGTCATCACCAACCATCCTCCATCACCACTTTCATGATGCTCACTTCCGTGCGTGAGTAATCCCATCGTAGGCTTGCTGGACGGTGATGGGTTGGATGATATTTATCATGTAATCGAGTTAGTTTTGTTAGGGTTTGATCCCTAGTATCCATTATGTTCTGAGATTGATGTTGATATGAGTTTGCTATGCTTAATGCTTGTCACTAGGGCCTAAGTGCCATGATTTCAGATCTGAACCTATTATGTTTTCATGAATATATTTGTGTTCTTAATCCTATCTTGCAAGTCAATAGTCACCCACTATGTGTTATGATTCGGCAACCCCGGAGTGATAATAGCCCGAACACTTCCCGGTGATGACCATAGTCTGAGGAGTTCATGTATTCACTAAGTGCTAATGCTTTGGTCCGGTAGTCTATTAAAAGGAGGCCTTAATATCCCTTAGTTTCCATTAGGACTCTACTTCCACTGAAGGGTAGGACAAAAGATGTCATGCAAGTTCGTTTCCATAAGCACGTATGACTATATTTGAAATACATGCCTACATAACATTGATGAATTGGAGCTAGTTCTGTGTCACCATAGGTTAAAACTGCTACATGATGAATATTATCTGACACCTATCTTTGCCGATCCATTGCCTATGAGTTCATTCCATATTGATACTTGCTTTCGTTACTTTCATTACTGCCGCTGTCACCATCACTACAAAACTGCTACTGTTACTTTTGCCACTATTACCGTTACTTCCATACTACTTTGCTACTAAATACTTTGTTGTAGATATTATGTTTTCTAGGTGTGGTTGAATTGACAACTCAGCTGCTAATACTTGAGAATATTCTTTGGCTCCCCTTGTGTCGAATCAATAAATTTGGGTTGAATACTCTACCCTCGAAAACTGTTGCAATCCCCTATACTTATGGGTTATCAGGAATCCTCAAGTTGAGTGACAAAACACATATCAAGTGAATCAATATGATACCCCATTGTCACCACGGGTATTCATAGCAAGACATAGATCAAGTGTTCTCAAATCCATAAAAGTATTCAATCCGATAAGAACGAAATATCAAAGGGAAAACTCAATTCATCACAACAAGATAGATAGGGAGAATCACCATATGATCCAACTATATTAACAAAGCTCGCGATACATCAAGATCGTGTCATCTCAAGAACACGAGAGAGAGTGAGAGATTAAACGCATAGCTACTAGTACAAACCGTCAGCCCCGAGGGTGGACTACTCCCTCCTCATCATGGTGGCCGCCAGGATGATGAAGATGGCCACCGGTGATGATTTACCCCTCCGGCAGGGTGCCAGAACGGGTCTAGATTGGTTTTTCGTGGACTACAGAGGCTTGTGGCGGCGGAACTTCTGATCTAGGGTTATTTCTGGGTTTTTTTGGTATTTATAGGATTTTTCAGCGTTGGAATCACGTGAAGATGGACCTCGAGGTGGGCACAACCCACCAGGGCACGTCTGGGCCTCCTGGCGTGCCTCGGTGTCTTGTGCTCACCTCCTTCACCTTCTGGTCCTCCCACGAAGCTTCTAGTGCCTCTTTTGTTCCAAAAAAACGTCAAAAAGTTTCGTTGCATTTGGATAACCTTTATTTCTGCACAAAAAACAACACGACGGTAGTTCTGCTGAAAATAGCGTCTGTCCGGGTTAGTTCCATGCAAATCATATCAAAATCATATAAAATTGTTGTAAACATGGCATGAATACTTCATAAATTATAGATACGTTGGAGACGTATCAGCATCCCCAAGCTTAATTCATACTCGTCCTCGAGTTGGTAAATGATAAAAGAAATAATTTATGAAGTGTGAATGCTAGCATAGTGTATAAGTTTGATCAATGATAATTTCAGTCACTTTTCCTAGCATCATAACATCAACTCTTTCTCATAAAACTCATCATGACAAAGTAGCAAGCAATTCACATGTTAAGGTTCAAACAATGAATTCTCTTGAAACACAACAACCTATGTTCTTGTTCACCAAGCAATTGCAATTCAACTTATTCAACTGAGTTTAAGTAAGAGCTCCACATACTCAATCATCATATAGTATTCCATGATTGCAAGTACTCAAAACATATTCTTAGAACAAATGGCATCCATTGAACACAGAGAAAGATAGGGGCTTAATGTTTCGCCTGCCAACTCATTTATCATAGAGATAATTGTCAACAATAATAAATCATGATCAAATATACTTGACTGGCCATATGTGCCTAGATCTTGCCCCACCACATGATGCTTGCCAACTAGAGAATAGTTGAGGTTGAAATGAGAATTCATACTATTGACTCTATGCATAAAAGTAAATACCGAAAAGTAAAAGATAGGCCCTTCGCAGAGGGAAGCAGAGGTTGTCATGCGCTTTTTATTTGGATGCCCAAGCTCTTAATGCAAAGGAATGTCACATTATATTGCCCCTTATGATAGCAACCTTTATTATGCAGTCCATCGCATTTATTACTTTACCATCACAAGTTCGTACACCGCTCAACTTTCCCTTACAATAAAAGATCAAACATATTTAGGAGCAGTTTTTATTGCTTTATGCATAGATCACAACTTACTTGAAGGATCTTATTCAATACATAGGTAGGTATGGTGGACACTTATGGCGAGAAACTGGGTTTAAGTGTTTTTGGATGCACAAGTAGTATCTCTAATTAGTACGAAATTTTGGCTAGCAAAAGATCCTAGGCAAACACCACATGTTGGAGGATCCATGACAATATAACTTCTATGCAAATATACACAACCATAACACATTACGTTGTCTTCCTTGTCCAACTTCAACTAATTTGCTCGAGTTTGAAAATAATTAATGGGTATTCACAATCATAGAAGATGTCCAAGATAATATATGTGCATATGAAAGTTCTCTTCCTTATACTAATTATTCATGAATTTCTTGTATGGCCAATATTGTGATTGTCAAGCTTCAAAATATTTCACTTTCTAAACCCAATGTGAAGCTACTACTAGGGATAATATGAACATATAATTTCCAACTTCATGATATTAAATTCCCTCTATAATTTACTCATACGATATAAGAGAAGCACAAGAGTAATTGACGAACTACTCCAAAAAGATATAAGTGAAGATCAAGTGAGTAGTTAAGTAAATAGGTAGCTGTGTGAGGACTCTCCCTTATTTAAAAACCTTCAGATCTAAGCATTTTATTCAAACATCAAGCAAAAAAAATGAAATTTCAGGAATAGCACATATCATTTTAAGAAGCAAAAACTTAGGCTCAACCGATACTAACCGATAATTATTGATAAAGAAAGGTGGGATACCTACCGGGGCATCCCCAAGCTTAGATGCTTGAGACTTCTTGAAATATCAATTTGGGATGCCTTGGGCATCCCCAAGCTTGAGCTTTTATGTCTCCTTAATTCCTTTTATATCATGGTTTCCCTAAATCTTAAAAACTTCATCCACACAAAACTCAACAAGAACTCGTGAGATTAGTTACTACAAATCAATGCATAACCTTATCATTATCTACTGTAGCAAATCACTAAACATATAATTTAACATTGCATACTAAATGCCTTTGCATATTTAATACTCCTATCCTCAAATACAATCATTAAACATGCAAACATATGCAAACAATGCAAATATAACAACAATCTGTCTAAAGAGGGCAGTCTATAAAGAGTGCAATTTTACTCATACTTCCCTAGCTCAAAAAATTCTCAAAAATTACCAAGTTACGGAGTACTTATTAATGCTCACCATGTAAAAAAAATTAAGATTTTCTAACGTTCTGAATATCTAGAAGAATTCATACAATGATAGAAAACTTTATGTTTTCAAACAGCAACATGTAGACTTGCAAAATAAGCATGGTAAAGGCTATAGTTGACAATTTTTTTGAAGTAAAAGATGCAAAACATTATTCTAAATACCAAGAAGCAAATCAAAACAAAATAAAATGACGCTCCAAGCAAAACTCATATCATGTGACGAATAAAAATATAGCTTCAAGTGATGTTACCGATAATGTTGGAGACGAAAGAGGGGATGCCTTTCGGGGCATCCCTAAGCTTAGTTGCTTGTGTATTCCTTCATTGTTACCTTGGGGTGACTTGGGCATCCCCAAGCTTAGGGTCTTTCCACTCCTTGTTCTCCTCATATCGACATCTCACCCAAAACATGAAAACTTCAATCACACAAAACTTAATGGAACTTCATGAGATGGGTTAGTATGATAAAACAAATCAATCACTTTGGGTACTGTCAAATACAAGATTCATAATTGTTTTCACACAATGCCTACTATACCATATCATTTCTACAATTTATATTGACCAATATAAGCCATAGGAACTAGAAAACAAGCAAACTATGCACTCAAAACAGAATCTGCCAAAAACAGAATAGTTCATAATGATCCAGACACTAACCATACTTATGCAACTCTAAAATTTCTGAACATTTAGGACAACATAGAAAATTTGTATATCAACCATGTGTAAAAATTTCAGAAAATTAGCATGTTCCGTAATTTATTGAATTTTCTGCACTGGACGTAGAATTTTCTGTTTTCCACATAATCAAGTCAACTATCATCCACGCTATCCCAAAGGCTTTACTTGGCACTTTATTGAAACAAAACATGTAAAACATTATTACTACAGTAGCTTAACCATGTGAACACAGAAAAACTGTGGGCGTAAATGTTGGGTTGTCTCCCAACAAGCGCTTTTCTTTAATGCCTTTTTAGCTAGGCATAATGATTTCAATGATGCTCACATAAAAGTAAAGAATTGAAACACAAGGAGAGCATCATGAAGAATATTACTAGCACATTTAAGTCTAACCCACTTCCTATGCATAGTGATGAGCAAACAATTTATGGGATCAAGAATCAACTAGCATAGGAAGCTGAAACAAGTAATACTTCAAGACTTTCAACATAAAGAGAGGAAACTTAATATTATTGCAATACCTATAAGCATATGTCCCTCTCTCATAATAATTTTCAGTAGCATCATGAATGAATTCAAAAATATAACTATCACAAAGCATTCTTTTCATGATACATAAGCATAGAAATTTTATTACACGCCACATGAGCAATTTATTCTCATGAATAGTAGTGGGAGCAAACTCAAATAACTATCATGGGACACTTGGTTGGCATAATACAATTGAAAATTAAAATCATAATGACAAGTTTCATGGTTATCATTATTCTTTATAGCATACATATCATCACCATAATCATCATAGATAGGAACTTTGTTGTCATAATCAATTGGAACCTCTTCCCAAGTAGTGGATTCATCGCTAAATAAAGTCATGACCTCGCCAAATCCACTTTTATCAATATTATGAAAAGATTCAACACCCTCCAAAATAGTGGGATCATAACCTAGAGTTGACACTCTTCCAAACCCACATTCATCATTGTAATCATCATAAATAGGAGACATGCTACCATTATAAAAAAATTGTACATAAAATCTTGGGGGACTAAAAATATCATCTTCATCAAACATAGCATCCCTAAGCTTGTAGTTTTGCATATAATTAACATCATGGATATTCAAAGAATTCGTACTAATAACATTACAATCATGCTCATCATTCAAAGATTTTATGCCAAACATTTTATTGAATTCTTCTTCTATCAATTGAGCAAAATTTTCTTTTTCATCATTTTCAAGAAAGACATGATAAAGACGAATAATATGAGGCCACCTCAATTCCCTTTTTTGTAGTTTTCTTTTATAAACCAAACTAGTGATAAAACAAGAAACTAAAAGATAGCAAGATCTAAAGATATACCTTCAAGCACTCACCTCCCCAGCAACAGTGCCAGAAAAGATCTTGATGTCTACTACGCAATTCTATTCTTGTAGACTCGTGTTGGGCCTCCAAGCGCAGAGTATTGTAGGACAATAGCAATTTTCCATCAAGTGGATGACCTAAGGTTTATCAATTCGTGGGAGGTGTAGGATGAAAATGGTCTCTCTCAAACAACCCTGCAACCAAATAACAAGGAGTCTCTTGTGTCCCCAACACACCAAATACAATGATAAATTCTATAGGTGCACTAGTTCGGCGAAGAGATGGTGATACAAGTGTAATATGAATAGTAGATATTGATTTTTGTAATAGGAACTATAAAAAACAGCAAGGTAGCAAGTGATAAAATGGAGCACAAACAATATTGCAATGCTTGAAAACAAGGCCTGGGGTCCGTACTTTCGCTAGTGCAATCTCTCAACAATGCTAATATATTTGGATCACATAACCATCCCTCAACGTGCGATGAAGAATCACTCCAAAGTTTGTATCTAGCGGAGAACATAAGAAGAAATTGTTTGTAGGGTACGAAACCACCTCAAAGTTATTCTTTCCGATCGATCTATCAAGAGTTTGTACTAGAATAACACCATATGATACACATCAAGGAACTCTAATGTCACCTAGATACTCCAATGTCACCGCGAGTATCCGTGAGTTAATTATACGATATACATCAAACAATTTCAGATTCATAATACTCAAACCAACACAAAGAACCTCAAAGAGTGCCCCAAGATTTGTACCGGAAAAACAAAGACGAGAACGTGCATCAACCCCTATGCATAGATTACCCCAATGTCACCTCAGGAATCCGCAAGCTGGGTGCCAAAACACATATCAAGTGAATCAATATGATACCCCATTGTCACCACGGGTATTCATAGCAAGACATACATCAAGTGTTCTCAAATCCATAAAAATATTCAATCCGATAAGAACCAAATCTCAAAGGGAAAACTCAATTCATCACAACAAGATATAGAGGGATAAACACCATATGATCCAACTATATTAACAAAGCCCTCGATACATCAAGATCGTGCCATCTCAAGACCACAAGAGAGAGAGATTAAACACGTAGCTACTGGTAAAAACCGTCAGCCCCGAGGGTGGACTACTCCCTCCTTATCATGTTGGCCGCCTGGATGATGAAGATGGCCACCGGTGATGATTTACCCCTCCGGCAGGGTGCCGGAACGGGTCTAGATTGGTTTTCATGGACTACAGAGGCTTGCGGTGGCGGAACTTCTAATCTAGGGTTATTTCTGGGGGGTTTTGTATTTATATGATTTTTTAGCGTTGGAATAACATGAAGATGGGCCTCGAGGTAGGCACAACCCACCAGGCGCGGCTGGGCCTCCTGGCGCACCCCGATGTCTTGTGCTCACCTCCTTCACCTTCTGGTCCTCTCACAAAGCTTCTAGTGCCTCTTTTGTTCCAAAAAAAATTGTCAAAAAGTTTCGCTGTATTTGGAGAACTTTTATTTCTGCAAAAAAAACTACACTGCGGTAGTTCCGCTGAAAACAACGTCAGTTCGGGTTAGTTCCATGCAAATCATATCAAAACCATATAAAATTGTTGTAAACATGGCATGAATACTTCATAAATTATAAATATGTTGGAAACGTATCAGGCCCCAACCGGATCCGGCCACATCGGCCTCCACTGTCACCGCCCGACACCGGATCCGGCAGGAATGCCCCGACCAGCTAGGTGTGGTGAGCTCATAGGGCTATAGTGGGTGGACGACGACTAGAGCAGCAGGGGCGCCTGGCCGTTCCTTGACGCTCCGACGACCGCGTCGATGGCTAGCACATAAGGGAGCGCGACCGGACCGACGTCCTCGAGCCAACGCTAGAACGCCTCCATGGCTGGGACGTGCTAGTGGGCCATGCTCGCGGTCGTGGCCACGAAGCGCTGGACGAGCGGCCAAAAGTCGGCGATAGCGTTCTGCACCCACCGTCGGCGACAAGTCGGACAATGCGTTGGCGATCTGCTGTCGAACGAGAAGCGGGGCCTAATTGCCTTTTTCATTTTTGATTCAAGCGTGGCTACGTAAAATTCTAGGGTCTAGTTTGTACTTCTAGATTAAAACCCAACTTGCACAAAAAGTTATGCCATGTAGGGAAAAAACAGGCCCCACCTATCATAAACTCACTTAACAGAGCCAAATCCGCCGATCAATGGTTTTTGCAAAACCATTACGCAAGATGTGGTGTTTTCTATAGAGAAACTGTATGCTAGTATTTTTCGCAAACCTAGCCCCCAAAGTGATGGTTTTATGCAATTTACCCCCCGTAGATGAAGGGTAGTTTCTGAGAATTTTGGAATCGGGTACAAAAAAGTTGTGTGTTTATGCTTTTTCACGAATACACAAAGCTTGTGTATTTCTTCATTCATAGAAGAAAGAGAATTACTACATGTGAGGATACAAACATATGACATGAATGCAAGAGGGCGTGAACATGTTACCCGGAGTAAAGAGACAAGGGATGCAGGATGCTGGGCTCAAACAAGGAAACAACACTACTAACCCCTTCCCCGCTAGTCCAGACTCTAGCCATGGAAGTCGATGAGATGGGACACTAGAAACCTGGACCGCATTGCGACCTCATGAGAGCCCTCGCCGCGCAGCCACGACTCCAAACTCGATTGGATCAATGTACCCCCACCAGAGCGCCAGGAGATCGACAAGTGGGTTGTAGGACCCGACCTAGTCGGAAGGGAAGACATGTGGAAGCATCGTGAAAGTCGTACATTGCGCCTCGGAAGCCCACGCCTTGAGCGGGAACCCGAACCAATAGAACGTCCAACATATCCAAAAACAAACACCCGGGACGCCGCGTGCAAACAAGACGACCTTCAATAAGGAGAAAGACGTCGTGGCATCGTTGCTGCCCGATATGTGGCATCATCCCTGCCTGATCCATAGAATCAGACCTAGAGTTTCCCCTATGCTCGAAGAGGGGACAAATATAGGCAATGAATGCTTACAAGGAGGGAGTGGCACTCGTAAATGTCGCCGCTACTAGCATCGGCAAGCCAAGCAAGAATTTCTCCCTAGCCCGAGTCTGAGCAATCCCGTACCGCCGAATCATGATATCAAGATGTGGAAACCAAACATTTGTCAAAATCGTCACCACAAGAAGGGGAGCTACGCCCTCCACTAGACGAAGACACCGGGCGCCGTCAGAGACGTGAGCCCTGTACATGGCGTAAGGATGAGGCATGGAGGCGACCGGGGTTGGGGAGGCGGAGAGGCGTAGGAGGCCGACGCTGTTGGTGAACGTAGTATTTCAAAAAAATCCTACGATCACGCAAGATCTATCTACTAGAAGCATAGGAACGAGAGGGGAGAGTGTGTCCACGTACCCTCGTAGACCGGGAGCGGAAGCGTCTAGTGACGCGGTTGATGTAGTCGAACTTCTTCGCGATCCAACCGATCAAGCACCGAACGTACGGAGCCTCCGCGTTCAGCACACGTTCAGCTTGATGACGTCCCACGAGCTCTTGATCCAGTAGAACCTCACGGAAGAGTTTCGTCAGCATGACGGCGTGGTGACGGAGATGATGAAGTTACCGTCGCAGGCAAGGTTTTTAGAATCACGATTCTATCTTACGATTCTACGACTTTACGATTCATATTGACTCACATGATTCTATGACTCTAGCTAGTAAAATCTACGCTTCTACGATTCTGGCAGTGAAGATTCTACGATTTGCGACTCTATCATTAGGGCTCCGATTCAATTTAGAATCACGATTCTGACAACCTTGGTCACAGGGCTTCGCCTAAGCGTTGCAACGATATGACCGAGGTGTGTTTCTGTGGAGGGGGGCACCGCACACAGTTGGGAGAGATCAACTGATCAAATTATGTGTCTAGAGGTGCCCCCCTGCCCCCGTATATAAAGGAGCAAGGGGGGAGGCCGGCCGGCCCTCTATGGCGTGCCCTAAAGAGGCAATCCTACTAGGAATAGGATTCCAATCCTATTCCTAATAGGAGTCCACCAAGAAGTAGAGAGGGGGAAGGAAGGGGAGGGGGAGGGAGAGGGAAAGAGGGGGCCGCGCCCCCTCCACTAGTCCAATCCGGACTCCCCTTTGGGAGGGGGCGCGCCACCTCCTGGCTGTTGCCCTCTCTCTCCCCTAAAGCCCACTAGGGCCCGATACTTCCTCGGGGGGTTCCGGTAACCCCCCCCCCCCCCCCCCCCCCCCCCCCC